>CM076572.1:1262109936-1262275339 GCA_034641835.2 Pinus albicaulis
TGTAAATAAGGCTGTGCACCAATCATATAGTGTGGTGAGGAAATCCACTACCAAACTCATGTTTCCTTGTGAATCTTGGTGCAAGGAATCCAATCCAGTCACTCTGACAATGGTGAAAATAAGTATTTTCATGTGCAATCCTTACACATGTCTGATTGGGATTTGTGCCCCAACCTTCTGAGTACCCTCAGCACAGTATACTCGAATATAATCTTCGACATTTAGCCCTCCTATGGGATTTCCTTACAAATTTACTGGATCCCCTCTTCGAGATAGTCTAGTTATGAAATAAATGTCCTCAATTTCGATCCTTAGTGGCATTTGATCGATCATGAAACAATCCTCATCCGGGTCCCAATAACTTACAAGAATTTCGAGAAATCTGGTGTTCGTTTTCATATTTGGCATTTTAAAGAACTTAAGCAATCCACATCCCCAGATTATATCCAAGGATAATTCGTCTTCCATGACCTCATTGTCAATAGTGCTATGCTCCATCTCCCTCCAACTAATGGTCATCCTGGATCAATTCATTAAAAATCCATTAGAATTTGATTTTAAAATTTTTCTCTGTGCATACGCGAGTTTCTTCAGGCACAGTCGCATCTATATGCGAGTTAAAAATTACGAACCCACGTATACACTGAGGGTTTCAGAAAAAAAAACATAAATTCTATGGTAAAATTCCTAAAAAATATCTTGAATTGACAATAAAATCAATGACTAAGATGACTGAGAAGCTTACCTGGAAGATTTGAACTAAGTCGATTGATAATTGCTTCGTTTTCAAGAAGGGGATATTTTTATCCAAAGCTATTTCACAACTTCTTCAAGGCACAAATGACCAAATGTGAGTCCAAAAGGCTTATTTATGCCCAAAATTTTAAAAAAATCGCAAATTACTTTTGTATTTATTTTTTGAATTTGTTCACGACGTTTTAACCTTTTGGCTTGTAAGTGTTGGGATAGGTCGTTTTCAGGTCCATTTTGATGATTTTGAGATGCTTCCATTACTGCATCGGTTCTATAATCACTGACCTGCCATGGAAGTTATTTTGTTTAGAACTAGTATATAGGTTAGGGAATTCACTTTCCGTTGCACTTATGCATGCTAGCCTCCATACTGAAATATTTCAATTTGGTCGACCCCATCATGTTATTATTATTAAACCATTTTTACTCGTCGACTTATAAATCATGATATGATGGTAGAGACATCATTTACATGGGATTCTTAGTTAGATCCTCGCTAGTGTAGCTCACACATGCTGAAAATTGAGTAGGCTCGGGAGTCCTCTTTAGTCCCGCCATGACTTATGCGTTGAAGCTTCATTCTTCTTCTTCTCCTCTATCTTTTCTAGCTTTATACCCTAGAGGCTCCCATTTTGTTGCTGAATTGTTTTCTCGCACTTCATATTGACCATTCGTATATCTTGGCCTTAAGCCAGCTTCACTTGGAATCATGTATAAGCCATATTTTGACCATGTCTTTCTACAAAGTCAGCCATGCAATCACTTATATTTTGCAACTCGACACCTTTTCCCATGGATGGAACATTCCTCTGAGTGTCACTTACCAGTTTCGCCACCTTGCATTGAGCATAGGATTTTTCCTATCCTAGGAACTAGTGCATTTGTTCATCGGCACTCGTTCTATCCATTGTACTATAGGAATTATTTTATTCTTTTTCAGGATTTCAATATGAAAAAGAAAAAAAATAAAAAAATCCAAAAAAGAGTGAGATCTAGACATTACTTCCACATTTGATGGTAGCTAAATAATCAGATGTGTCGCCCTTGACAAAAGCACAAAAAATCTAAGTCTTTTTTGCATTTAGGAATGGGTTTAGTTTGACATAGGAGAAGCCATAACCTTGTTATCAAGTCAGTACTCCCCTAGTTGGTTATCTCTTGCAATCATATGGAGGGTTTGTTCGTGCCTCCTACATGAAAAAAGCATACAAATTTATCATATGTTGCCATCGTCAAATTGAGTCGTGTTTTTTTCCAAGGGAAGAAAACCTGAGTCGGCCTTTCTGCAGTGTCTCTTGACTCATTTTTCAGTTGGCCATCCTCAGTCTATCAAAGTCTTGTTCTATCACATCAGCTATTTGGTCCTTTCCTCGTGTTGGTTTGATAAGCTCTCCATTGGCTTATTTCCGGCATGTTTGTCTCTTATCGACTTCGAAAAATTTCTCTGAAAGTAAACCTAGAGCCACACCCTATCCCTATTTACATCATTGATAGGTGACGCTGTACTCAGCATTTGATCAACACCATGGGTCTTTGACTGAATGGTTTCCCTTTTGTTCGACTTCAACTTTCATTATCACACCTGGGATTCGTGTAGTGCCTTGGTTTCCATTTTACCCTATCGGTGGATTCTTCGCCTCTTTGTCAAATTTCATTATTGTTTGGTTCAGAGGGTTTCTGTCGTGCACTACCTACATTTTGTGCATGCCAGAAACGTGCTTCGGGTTGGTTACTTCACTTTTTCTTTGTTTGATTCCTTCCAAATTTTTGCGTGTGGGTTACACTTGAAATGGAATGATGTGGCATGCCTTAATACCTTCCTTCCAGTAGATAATTTCCCATCAACTCCAACTCATTGCTCTGGGAATAAGGTCTAGAGTCCTTTTTTTAGTACCTTAGGGTTTGCAGTCATTAGTGGCAGATTCCTTCTGAACTATCAACAGTGAGAATACATTAATGTCTCCTGATTGGTAGATTCTCTCAAGTGTTTGACTTCAACTCATTCATTCGCACTTGTTAGATTTTACTGGAGTACCTTGACTCTCATCATCATTATCGGTGAGTTGTCTCACATTTGTTAACGGTCTACATCAATGACCTGCAATCAAATGATTTCTCACATGATCAACTTCAAATCATTTATTCCCATTGTGTAGAATTGTACCATAGTGATTGGTGAAGACCTCGGGTTTTCATCAGCATGTTTTGGTTCACTTTGAAAACTCCTTTAGTTTTCTGCCAGTGACACCATCCACCCTTATATGTTGCAGTTCATCACAACAACATTCTATATGTTGGCACCCGGGTTGCGTGCAGTACCATTTTTTCCACCACTTATGATTTGGTACTTGGAGACTCAATTGTGACTTCAGTGATCAGATATATATTCATCATCATTGATCAGTATTCTATATGTGATACTTGGACATGATTTTGATATGTACTTTCCGGGCAGTGATCAGATGATTCACTATGTACTTTGTAGTTCTTGATATACTTGTATAAATATTGGATCTGCTCCATACTTGTTATGTGGAAATGATTTTCTTTCACTGAGCATGGGTATGCCCACCTCACACATGAGCTTTCTTTCTGATTTCTTTCACTGGTTTTTGGTAGGCTGAAATCTGGTGAAGTCCTCTCAAGTCCTCGCTATTGAACCCTTGGTTAAACTGAGAGGGGGGGTGAATCAGTTTAATGCAGTCATGGTCTTGTAAAACTTTCTTTTACACTTATTTACATCTTCATTTTGTGATCAACTTAATATACAATGAAACAACAATCTTAATAATTGAGCAGCAGGTATTAAGTAGATTAAATACAGAGTATCAACACATACTCATCATGCACATAGACAGCAGATGTAAGTGGAAACCCATAAGGGAGAAAACCATATCTTATTATTGTTGTAATGCAAAGGCAAGCTCCAACTCCCTCTCACCACTGATTTTCTGTAGGCTCCAACCTACAGGAGGCTACTACCTCAATTATGAAAGCTACAACTTGCAAGGAAGCTCCAACTCCCATCTATTTTCTACAGGCTATAACCTACAGGAGGCTCCTACCTCAGCCAACTCCAACTGAACATCTATCAAGCTACAACTTGATATGGAAGCACCAACTTCCTCACACTACTATGAAAACACATGCTGATTTACCTGGATATCAGCTTCGTTATATTCCTTCTTCACTGACGTCCTCCATCCTTCATATCTATCTTATATTATCTCTGGATCTTCATAGCTTCTCTATCACTGCTTCTTCTTCATACACTCTCTCCCATATACTCCCCACTCTCTAACCCCTTATGCATATGCTGGTAACATTAATTATAGAGATCACCTCATAACTGTTTGCATTCCACAGGGAATTTGAAATGAACAGGTATGACCTTTTGCCTTCGAAGACTTGCCTTTACATCACATACAACAAAAATAATTAATTCATTTACTTTTATAGTTACAACAAATATATTTCAATTCAGCCCTTTCAGCTCTTGGTTTTCTGATTATTTTGTCTTCTCTACCTGCTGTCAAATTTCTAACTGTTCTGCATGAGAATGGGTCCTTTTAATTGTGTGAGCCTTTCCTAGTCATGTTCAACCTTTTCCTTTTGTTTTATGTTATAATCTTCCTTTGCTCTTCGAAGCGATTTAACAAAGGAAATCTACATACTTTCGGACATGAAATGCTTTATGTTTCAGCTTCGATCTTATCGTGTTCGCTTTATTTATCGCACTTCGGCAATTCAGTTATCCCATGTGCCTTTGTCCAACTGATCTCCTGATATCCAATGTGCGAAGGGTCCCACCAGGCTGTATTATCGCTTTATCGCACTTCGGAGTTTCAAACGTTCTTTACTATATGGCTCCTTTTCTTTCTGATGCGATTTACAAAGGAAAATCACTTACATCCAGACTTGAAATCTCTTTAAGTAATGGTTCTGAGCTGCATCGCACCTCCTTTATTGCGCTTTGTCCTGAGCTTGCGATGAGCGATATGCGATCGGGTCCCACTTTGACTTTGTCGCTACTTCGCATCGCAACTAACAAGACTTCTAAGGTTGTGTGATATCTATCCTACTCCGATTGTGATGTGTGATTGCATTGCATCCATCGCTCGCATCGCGTCACCTTGCCATATCGCATCGCATCCATCACTCGCATCGCATCGCCACTGTCCTTCGCATCGCAACTTTGCTCTTACGATCCTCACCCCTCTGATCTTGCGATTTGCGATATGTACGACAGGTCCACGTCATCTCCATGTCATCGTGCCACATCATCGCCACGTCACCTTGCCACATCATCGCCACGTCACCTTTCCACATCATTGCCATGTCACTACCATGTCGTCTTGCCTTATTTTCGATTTGTGGGGTCAGGTCTACATCAACTACCACGTCACTTTCCATGTCATCCCACGTCATCACATCGCACTTCACATTTTCTGTGATCATTGTGTCTATGCAATTTTTCTTTTTCCCCGATTGCGATATGCGATCGCATCGCATCCATCACATTGTATCTATCGCATCACCTTGATATTGCTTCCAATTTATGATCTGATTTCCACCGATGTGTTCATCACCATTGATCTGTCTAGATCTACATTCCTCGTTGCTGCTGGCACTTCCGATTAATACTCACGCGCTTAGCATAATTTCATCTCCGCTTATGATTTTCAACTCTATGGTTTAAACCCCAAATAAACCACATAAATATTTAATGACCCAAAACTGTACTTTTGGGCTTTAGGGAAGCGAGTCCCAGTTCACGGTATCGCGGAGGCACTCCTTGGTACGGAATCATCATCTGGCTTGTGCTACAGCAGTGAATGACAACCGTCGATCTATGGTCAACACCCGATGGGCAGGTCAACTATGGAGGCACCCCCTTTTTATCCTTTGGAACAATATAACTCACTTTAACCCAAATTTTTAAACTCTTTCAGAATGAATATCAGAACCTTCGGAAATGTTTAATTTACTCTTAAAAAAAGGCTAAAAAATCCCTTCGACAGTGTATTTCCGAACTTCAACCACTTTAATGAAACTCCATTGAAATATCATTAAACCATCAGAAACTTTAGACCTTCGGAAATAATTTTGGACTTCAAACCCTTAATAAAACTTCATTGCATACAACATTGGGTCCATACCTTGTTTTAACTCCGACGCATCTTTTAACACGAACTCCCTCGGCTCTTCCACAGATCTAATTGGAATGCAATCGTATTCAATCAACCCCAGAACTTTATCACCCAAAAGCAACATGAAATGGGTGGTATTGTGCCGTGACATGTCGCAATATGACTTGATCGCGTTCGAAATGAATAAAACCGCTCATATGCCAAAAGAGGCACGACAACAGTGTATGGTTTCTCTAAAAACGCTTGACCTTAAACCTTTGTTTTAAATCGCGTTCAGATGCGGATTTTCACCATTTCTTCCTTTAACTTCAATATCTCATGAAAACCTCCTTTTCATTGCATAACTCAATAAACAAAGACTGATTAGCGCTGTGCTCTCAACCAAATAACCAGAGTTCTAATTTTCTTCGGAACCCTTATTACAAAGGTCAGTAACTCTTGATGCTACACAGAAAACCATAAATTAATGAATTTTCAAAGGGATAAAACCCTCCTTTCTGCTGCATAACTCCATAACCATAAATAAACTAACACTACTCGATCTCAAGATAAAACCTTGACTGTTCAAAAAAAAACTTCTTCCTATCTAAACCCTCCTCTTGTAGCCTCTACCACTTTACTTTCTTTCTCTGCAACAATTTCATCTACTCCCTTGTCTTGGTGCTGCTCCTTTGTGCTCCTTTTCCATCAATGACAATATTTCCAACACTCGCAAGATTCTTTCTTATGCACATAATACATTTCGGCCATCATGTACCCCTTCCGACCTCATATATTAGGGGGCATTTGTTATATAATCATTTATCACCTTTATATACTTAATGAATTATGTATTGGCCTCGGGAATCCTTATCCTTTCAGACTTGGTCAACTTCTTAAAAAACATTATTTTGAATTCCATACATGTAATGTTCCAAAATTTTAGCCTCAAATCTAAATGGAACATTAGAGTTAGCGGCAGCTTTAGCCAGTGAATAAATGGGTAGAAAAGCCCATAAGTCTCCTAAGGAGGATAAAAATACTCCAAATGTGAAAGGGGACACTCTTTATAGCCTAATAAAACACCTCCAAGTATGAACAGGGATAAAATCAAGTTGCTTTGACTAAGTCAATAGTGCAGTTGTGGAGGCAGAGGAATCCAAGGAGGAATAACGCAGTTTTGCAGGGAGATGTATCTTTGGATAGAGATGACCTAATTGAGTGGGGCCAAGGGCAAGAAAACTCATATTTTATATAAGGAATAGGATGGAAGCATTATTCTTCATGTCTTAGATTATTTTTCATGTCTTCTTAGAATTTTTCTTCCTCTTGCTGTTTAGCAGAGTAGCAGTGTTGTTTAGCACAGGGTGTTCCCGAGTGGGAATCCCACCTCTTTCCTTTGAGGAGCCTCATTGGGAGAGTTTGTATTCATCATTCCATATTAGGTTTTCAGACCAAGCTTCAGCCAACTTCATCAGCGTAGTTTTTTCCAGAGATTGTGCAGTGTTGCTGGCTGCAGTAGTGGAAGGAATTGGAATCCCGGTTTCTGAGCTAGTTTCTCATTGGAGGAAGATTTCCTTCACTTGAGGGGCCTGTTTGGAGAGCTCTAGAGCTGATTCCAGATCTGTGGTATCATACCACACATTTCCCATACATTCCCAGCACTGTTCCAGCTAGGGAATGCGTTATTTGGGAGGCAGTGTTCAGTGCATGGTTTGGTGGCTCCGTTGCAGTGTTTCCTTGTGATTGAGAGGTTCATCCTTTCATGGGAGGAAGCCCTTGATGGATCTATAGTAGATAAGACATATTTAAGCATTCTACACTCATTTACTTTAATTTTGCAGTGGTGATTCAATAAATTACTGAACATCCCATCTTGTATGCAGAGTGTTTGATAAGAAACCCTTGTCGGGTTATCTTGTATTTTGTATAAGGAGACTAGATCTCAGTTATCAATTCATATTTGATTAATATATGAGTAGATATATTTTTCTTCTATTTTCTGAGTGCTAACCCTCTCTTAGACTGTGAAGCCCATGATGCAGCAACTCTGGTATTTTGCAGTTTTGGCATTTTAACACATTTTGGCAATCCTAGGTGTGGGAGATCTGTCTAACCCACCTAGTTTGATTTGTTTCAACTCTATTCCTAGTTTTAGATTTTTTATTGATTAATTTATGGGATCCAAGAGTCCATTTCAGTATTTTATTTCATATGTTGCTGGGAATGTGTTTTTAATGAATGATTCATGAGCTGTTCCAGATTTGGAATACTACAGTGGTATCAAAGCATGATCTCTGGCTCAACCTGTGAGATCCAGCTATCAGAGGAAGGAGAGATGGATAGAAGCTAGAAATATTCAGTATGTAAAGGGAAAAATGAAGACAAGCTTACAAAGCTTCTTCCAAAATCTATGCAGAGCTTTCAAGGAGAGCTAAAGAAAATGAGATTGGAAATGGGATCTCCAAAGGAGGTTGAATCTAGAGCTGAATATAGATTTTCACATGGTGAGTGTGAGCATGCAGCTACATACCATGATGCACAGTGCATTCAAGTGTCCAGATCTATCTTGAGATGGATAGGAGGAGGAAAAAATCCTAAGAGGAGAACTCTTAGTGATTTGTTGCAGGAGTATAAATCTCAAAATGAGAGGTTTAGAGATCATACTGATTTCTAGGAGTTTTGCAAGATCCAGGTGGACAAGAGCAAGTAGCAAGATGCAGATATATTTCTTATATCTACTTTTTCCGAATCACCTACATGTTCAGCCGGAGCTTGGGTGAAGGAGCTAGATTCCTATTTGCAGCTGCACCACATTTCCGAAAATGAAGCCATCAGA
Organism: Pinus albicaulis; assembly: GCA_034641835.2. Lineage (NCBI taxonomy): Eukaryota > Viridiplantae > Streptophyta > Pinopsida > Pinales > Pinaceae > Pinus > Pinus albicaulis. The sequence continues at coordinate 1,262,118,658 of CM076572.1, forward strand.
GTTGTAGCGCTGCATTTCAGAGGTAAGGCTCATGCATGGTGGATTTTTTAATCTTATTCTTTAAGAAATGAAAACACTTTCTCTTATACAAGATTCATAGAAACTTTGATGGGAATTTTTGGTGAAAAACTTCCTAAGACACATGAGCAAGGAAAACTTGAGAAAACAAAACCCTTGCATGTGATAGAGGAAACCCCATTTCAAAAAAACATGGGAGGAGCTGACATCTTGCATCACACATTGCTAGAAGCAAGATCTCCAATCCATATTCGTGGAAAAGAGGGCATGGGGATCTCCTTTTCGCAGGAGGATCCAACTGTTGAGATGTTGCCCATACACATTGAGGAAGATGAGGGAAACAACGTTGTTACCTCTAGAGAACATCCAGTGCCTCATGAAGAGGGAGGAGGAGCACATGCTCCAATAGGAGGGATTCTTGTATCCTTACAAGAATTTCCCCAGGATTTCATACATGGAGGTCCAAGCACAATCAATGAGTAGCATGATTGTGCAGCATTGCAGCTGGAAGGAGGAGGTAGGGAGGAAAAGCAACATTAGTTGATGAGAAGCACACACCCTTCTCTATTTCAGAATAATAATGAAAGGAAGAGGTAAACTGAATTGCGCAATAAGGGCAGGGGTAAGATTGCCCAATCATATGTGCAGTCTACTCTTGACATTGATGTCTCACTACATGGAGGCATTCCACCCTGGAGGCCAACAGATATACAGTTGATGAGAGATATATTGTATTTAGGTTAACCACTCTTGGATTTTGCAGAAGTGAAGAGTTTGGAGAGAGACTTTGGCATGAGGTATGTCAAGGTAGCAGGCAGCAGCATGAGGGGAGCTCCACATGCCAGATCACCAGCACTGTCTCAGGAGGATTGATCCTTATTGGAGATCTCATCTTTTGGTAGAATACTCCAAGGATATTGGTGCATGCATGATCCTTGATGACCCGGATGGAGATGACACATACATGGTGGATGATGTGGTCATCTATTCCTATGGCAGGATCTTCTTGACTAGATCTTCTAGTCTCAGGGAGAAGCTGCTACATGTAGCACATGAGGACTTCTCTTCTATTCACTTTGAGGCATATTTCCATTTGATGGAGGAGTTCACTTGGGAGGGCATTCAACATGACATATTTCAGCATATGGAGAGATGCATAGCCTGGATGGTGATAGAGAGGAAGTCACAGCCACCTTCCTACTCATTGAGAGTGAGGGAGAATTCCCAATTGAGCCATTTTAGCTCAAGACCTCAAGTACATGATGGGGGAGGTATAATTTCACATTTTTTATTGTACTTATTTTCCTTGTTTGAGCAGCATGACGTAGCCAGAAGAATTATCTCTTCTTGCATATTGTATGATGATGTACTTGCAGCTACTTGTAGCATTGAATTTGGCTATCTTTTTGATGGTTTGTGGGGGAAACCACATGTTCCTTGGTGTGCACCATTGACACCATATTGTAACTTCATGTTTCCATCTTATGAGATGACTGTGGCAGCAAACAAGTAGCTGGTAAAGCACTTGTTATTTCTTATGTTGATGCAGGAAAAGGATTTACTGCACTAGTTCCATGAGTGGAACTATGATTCACTCTTCGGTTGTCAATTGGCAACTTTTTTTTATTGTACCTTGCTTCCATATATTGCTGATATGTTTATGTTCATGGGGAGATTTGTTTGGAGAGTGGGCTTGAGAGGGAAGATGCCCATTGGGAGCATGATTCTCCCCACTTTATATGTTGTACATTTCAGGAGAAACCATGGGCAAACCATGATTGCCACATCACACTTTTCCTCTTCTTGTGGGAGGAACCACTTGAAGAACTTGAGGAGGCAATTCATGGCTGAATTATTGGTTGGGACATCATACAAGTTGACCATCATGATCTTACTCTATGGATTGTATGAGGGAAAGATGAGGCAGCAGAAAATTTTTTGTTGCTATGGTTGCACTTGGGAGAGTATGGGCAAAATTCTTCCCATAGTTTTCATAAGATTTCTAAAGAGAAACAAGGCACATTCATGGTGCAAGGAGTCTACCCTTCAGCATTTAAGGATCGTGAGAGACTTCCATGTAGGAAGGAGATCTTATCACATAGCATCATGATGGTGGATGGAAAAGAGAAGAGCCATGGAGCCTTATTACTGAGGCCTACAACATTGTCACATAGGAGTATGTTCTTAAGGATGGAATATCCCAAGGAGAGGATGTATCCCTTCTTCTTTCAGGTTTTCATGAGGAGATCCTCATGGGAGGACTTATTGATGGACCTCATTTTCATCCAACTCACTATGTATGGTAGGAAATGCATTTTTGTACTTGTTGATTACTCCATTAAGTATTTGGACTTTCTCACCATGTTTGAACAGTGCATTTCTCCTCAAGAGAGCAAGATTATTTTTGGGTTTTATGGTCACTTTAGGGCCAATGTCTATGATGATAATAGCCCATATAAACATGACTTTGGGCAAGTGTATTGTTATTTTATCTATGTACAATTGATAGACATTGATTCTTACTTTCCCATGTTGGAAGAGCAAACATACACAGCTCATGCCTTGTTGCAGGACCACTTGCCACATGACATTCTTAAGCAGCAGTTGGGGAGACTGCGTAATATCCACTTGGAGAACCTTTTGTGCCATCCAAAATTGCACATAACTTTCAGCATTTTTCTTATTTGGATGCCAAATGGTGATGCTGTGCCATTCATCTTGAATGGAATTGTTTGGGTTGGCATGACTCATGACTTTGGAGGAAGGGTCCTTAGTGACTCAATCTTCTTCTTGCCGTTGGAGGGAAATCATGTTGCAACCCGAGATCAACATACCCTCTACACTTATCATCAGTGGATAGGAGGACAACATGGGATAGGCCCTCTTTCCTATCATGTTCATTTATTCAGTCCACCTACATTTCAGGAGCACAAGGTGGAGGAGATTCTTCATGAGTTGCCATGTTGGAGGGTGACTCACTTAATTTGGATGATAGCATGGGTGAGAGAGGAACTCATTCACTATGATTATCATAACTCATACTTTGTGGAGGCCATGAGATAGCAAGCAGGTTTCCATTCACACTTTCCACCTTTGATTGATGTAGACCATTTGGTTTTGCACACTTGGGAGGAAACATTGGATTACAGTTCATTTGCAAATTCTCTTGATACAGTGATGGAGGCTGTTGATGGGAGGCCACATGAGGAGAAGAGGAGAAATTTTTCTCTCCTCATACATTTACTTGAGGTCAAGCAAATATTTTGGAGGGGAGGATTGTAATGTTCCAAAATTTTAGCCTCAAAGCTAAATGGAACATTAGAGTTAGCAGCAGCTTTAGCCGGTGAATAAATGGGTAGAAAAGCCCATAAGTCTCCTAAGGAGGATAAAAATACTCCAAATGTGAAAGGGGACACTCTTTCTAGCCTAATAAAACACCTCCAAGTATGAATAGGGATAAAATAATGGTGCTTTGACTAAGTCAACAACGCAGTTGTGGAGGAGGAGGAATTGAAGGAGGAATAACATAGTTTTGGAGGGCGATGTATATTTGGATAGATATGACCTAATTGAGCGGGGAAAAGGGCAAGACAACTCATATTTTATATAAGGAAGAGGATGGAAGAATTATTATTCATGTATTAGATTATTTTTCATGTCTGCTCAAGCTTTTTCTTCCTCTTGCTGTTTAGCAGAGTAGCAGTGTTGTTTAGCACAGGGTGTTGCCGAGCGGGAATCCCACCTCTTTCCTTTGAGGAGCCTCATTAGGAGATTTTTTATTTATCATTCCACATCAGGTTTTTAGGCCAAGCTTCAGCAAACTTCATCAGCATATTTTTTTCCAGAGATTGTGCAGTGTTGATGGGTGCAGCAGTGGAAGGGATTGGAATCCCATTTTCTAAGCTAGTTTCTCATTAGAAGAAGATTTCCTTCACTTCAGGGGCCTATTTGGAGAGCTCCAAAGCTGATTTCAGATTTGTGGTATCAGACCACACATTTCACATACATTTTTAGCATTATTCCAGCTAGGGAATGCGTTATTTTGGAGGCAATGTTCAGTGCATGGTTTAGTGGCTCGGTTGCAGTGTTTCCTTGTGATTGAGAGGTTCATCCTTTCATGGGAGGAAGCCCTTGAGGGATATACAGAAGATAATACATATTTAAGCCTTATACACTCATTTAATTCACTATTTTAGTGGTGATTCAGTAAATTACTGAACATCCCATCTTGTATGCAGAGTGTTTGACAAGAAACCCTTGCCGGGTTATCTTGTATTTTGTATAAGGAGACTAGATCTCAGTTCTTAATGCATATTTGATTAATATATGAGTAGATATATTTTTATCCTATTTTATGAGTGCCAACCCTCTCTTATATTGCATAATCCATGATGCAGCAACTCCCGTATTTTGCAGTTTTGGGGTTTTAACACATTTTAGCAATCCTAGGTGTGGGAGATCTGTTTAACCCATCTATTTTGATTTGTTTCAGCTCTATTCTTGGATTTAGATTTTTTATTGATTAATTTATGGGATCCAAGGGTCCATTTCAATATTTTATTGCATATGTTGCTGGGAATGTGTTTTTAATGAATGATTCATGAGTTGTTCCAGATTTGGAATACTACAATATGCGACTCTGCCGAACATTTTACGCGTGCAAACGCAATTTTGCTCATATCTGAACCACATATACAATTTAAAATATTAAAAAATAATAAATTCCCTATTAGTTGGGTAGGGTTTATGGGTTTTACCTGAGAACCACCTACACCAGCCTGTGGCCAAAGTGCTTCCCAACTGAAAAACTGATTTGAGGAAGTTTAAATACACCTCATTGGGAAGGCCTAAGGGAGGAGAGAGAATTTTGTTGATACTATAGCCTATTATAGCCCAGATCAAATCAGATTATCCATGTGCCTCCTGCACTTCCCAGGTTCAGGAAACCCTTGTTTCCCTGTGATGATCACGCTCCTTATGTGACATCCTTTGTGCACCTCTTATGGAAGAATATTGTTGAGGCTTGGGCTGGACAGATCCGGAGGACAATTTCGCTTGGAGCCATGGCTGATTTCAAGTGATATCTCCACTTTCTTTTTACATACATCAATAAAAGAAGCTTTGTCCTGTTCCTGATGTCATGTTCTTATATGTTTCATATACATGTTAATGATCTTGTAATCATTATTTCATGCATCTTTTATGAGTTTATATGATCTAACATACTGACATTTAGGATATATATGTTGTACAACTAGTCTCTCTACTTTTTCTTGAGTGAGTTGCAGGTTTTCAAGCACGAAGATTAGCAGAGGGTTTGCACCATGTGGGATCGAACTCAAACGTAGGACATATAGGTAAGGTCACCTATTCCTAGTTTTCTAGTTTACACATTAGGACTTGTAATTTGAGTGCTTCTTTTGATTGTATGCCTTTTTCTCTGTCAGGTCCTTCAACCCAAACCTTAGGGTAGATTTTCCCGCAACAAGCATGCTCCCCAAAATCCAACATAGGAGCTCACATAATAAAAAGATGCATCCATACAACATAGTTAACTTAATAACCGCACCTTGGCTAGTCAAGAGTCCAACCCTAGGGCTCATTAGCCTTTAGTTAGTCTTAGAATCCACCCTATGAACCAATGACTAATTAGTAACCTCTTGAAGGATTAACTAAAAAAAAATAATCCCCTAAAGAGAACCTGATGAGCTCCATCAGTAGACATATTTGGAGGGGTTAATGGTCATCTTTTTTCCTTCTTAGATCTCTTTTTATTGAATTTTTATTATTATTTGGTTTTATGTTGCTAGTATAGGTGGTGATTAAGGCTAACATACTCTGAGTGCCTAATATGAGGTTGAGTGTAGAAAATCATGAATTATTAAGCCTTTTTATAAGGATTTTATCATAAAGGCTTGGAGGAGACATCAAGGAGAAATTATAGGAGGATTTTCCACCCTCCTTAACTCTCAGAGGCAGCCAAAGGATCCTAGATATTCTCTCCAACAATTCTAACTCCAAAGGAAGCCAAAGGATCCCATAGATTCTCTCCATCAATTCGAATCCCAGAGGCAACCAAGCAACTCAAAGAGGAGAGCACTGAATCTTTGTTTACTCAGATTCAGGTGGACCCAATCACCATTTTTCAAGGGAGTTGTTGGTAGCTTCCATGTAGAATAAATAGAGCAGAGCTAGAGCTAGGAAGAGTTAATCGATACTAGTTGGAACTTTGTTGCAAGTTATTGAGCTTTTTATTATTTTAGTGATCAAAATTTCAAAGATGTATGAGGTTATTCTCTTATGAAATGAGCAGGTTGAATTCATTTTATTGATTTAAGTTTCAGAGAGCTAGGATTGTGAGTTAGGTTCCAATCCATGTGCCTTAGCCTCTCTTCTGTACTTGTTCTTTTCTTTCTGTCATTTCATTATCTCCGCTTCTGATAATTTCATTTATGTTCCAAGTTGCTGCTTATTTTTTCTTTCACTAGGCTGCTGTAGTTTTTCCTTTTCTTGTGAGTAATAGAAGAGAAAAAAACCAATAAAATTTTTGGATCAAGACCCCCTTCTCATCTCTTTCAATAGAGCTCAAGGAGGGCGAACCTTCCCACAGGCCCAAAAACTGGTTTCTGTTTACTATTTTCGAGGTTAAAGGTAGAGTTGCATTACCATTTTTTATTCTTCCTTTGCATTGGATTTCTATGCATTTTCCTATTTCTTTGCACATAAGTTAGTAGGATTGATTGTAGGAATCATTGATAAAATCCTAGAGCAGCTCTGAGGCGCTTTCTGCTTCATTTTCCGTCTCTGCCTTCATGGCCTGAACACAGTTTCTAAGCTTCGATTTCCTCCTTTGCCTCTTATTTGCAACTGTTGCACCCACATTTTTCCCTAAATGCACTTAAGCCCTTTGGCCTGCCTTATTCCTTTGTTTTTTATCAGGAGTTCATAAATTTTGCTCAAAATTCAAAGTTCAGGATTAGGTTGAAATGAGGATGGTTGCGTATATCTCGTATTCCTGATTCCAGTACCATGAACGGTTCGAAAAACTGATGTCATATGAGGGAGATATCATGTTATGATCAAAATTCCAAATAGATAAAATTGCAATAGTTTGAACGAGTTTAATTGGATGCACAATCAACAAAAAAGGGATGCACAGTCAACAAAAAAGGAATATTTTGAGGAATATTCCTTCCTCAAAACCAATCGTGCTTTGACAAGTTTATATTTTCTATTGGTTGTATGGGGTTTGAAGGGCCAATCAGAAGGTGCAACGTGGCCAGCCCTGAGGCTGCCGCGTGGCCCTGAAACAACATGGTAAAATTTTGTTGAGGGTCTGTAGGAATAGACCGCTAGACCTTCCGTCGGGCACGCACGTCTTACCATCCGAGCTACGCTTGCTACTTAACCTCTATAGGAGTTAGGTTTTATTTAAGTTTTATTGCAATGAGAGTTGGGGGTTGGGAACTGCCGATGGTCTCAATCTACCAGTAGTCCCCACATTGTATGGTCACATTGCAAGAATAAAATCCAGCTCAAAATATGCAGATAGTGCTACCCAACAACTCCAACCATGATTCAACACAAAACCACAATTAATACGAAGTGGATAACGTTCGACGGTTAGTAACCTGTGGTTTTGGGGGTGTGCATGTGGCCACACCCAACCACAAACATTTATCGCAGCAGTCTAGTCGGTGGAAAGTTAGCGGACGCACCTAAATTGGTGACCTATGCCTTTTTTAACTCCATTTAAGTGGAGTTCTCCACTTTTAGTGGAGCTTTTCTAGGTGAAACTAGGCAAAAGTGTAGGAGGACCAATTTTTGCCCATTCTGAGTGAATGAAGAGTTATTTTTGACTAATTGGAGCATTCTGAAGTCATTGATGTAGAGAAATTTAACTACATGTAATAGAAAATTTTTGAGCATAATGAAAGATGGACATGCCATTGGGTGTTGGACCAGTAGATGTAGCCCAGGAGGGGTGAACTACTTCATCATGCCTGTTGTGTAGAAATCATGTGGTGACTTATTTCTCAGTTTTACACTATTTTTCAGTGTTATTTAAGCTTGTTTTATGCCTCTAATTCACTAAAAATCATCTACAATTCATGGTGAAACTCCTTAATCCTTAAGCAAACTAATGAACCAATTATGCACATGTTTTTTAAAACTGAAAGACACTTAGCACAGCAAAACTAATATAGCCATTTCAAATCAAGTAGGTATTAGAGCTAGAGTTTTTCTCTAGTGTTGTTTAGTGAAAAGAATTGTTTAACTATTTGCAAGGTTTAGATGCTTACAAGACTCAAGCTCAAAAGTGGAGAAGGAAAATTGGTGGAAGTAGAAGAGTCTCAAAAAGAGCCAAAGCAAAGGAGAGCAAGATTGCCACAATATCCACCACCTAGTTCACCTCCTAAAGAAGCAGAAGCTCCATTAAGCATACCTCATGAGGAAGGAGAAATTCATGAATAATTTGACCCTAAAGAGGAAGAAAGAGTGTTCAGGAAAGCATTTCTTGATATGTCTGAGATGGTTAGAATCCTTTATCAAGAAAGGAATGAGAGACTGGAAGGAGAAGGATCTAAACTTAAAAAGGAAGGACAAGGATCTTCAGGAGGTAAACATGATGAAGACAAGTCAAATAAGGGAAATGGAGGAAATGGAGGAAATGGAGAGCCACCATCTTCACCCTCATCATCATCATCTTCTACCTCTACTTTAGTACATAAGCCACACAAGTCCAAGAGCACTGGTAAAAATCCTTTTTTAAAACTTGATGTTAAATTTGAGTTGCCAATGTTTAATGGTGAAGTAAATGTAGAAAATATAGATAATTGGATTAGACAATTGGAGGTCTATTTGAGAATACAAAACCTTCAAGATGATGAAACAAAAACTCCATTAGCTTCTTTGAGAATGGAAGATGCAACTCTTGTTTGGTGGGATGCCAAGACAAAAGAGAAAATCAAGAAACTTGGCAAGATTATTCTATTATGGTCAGATTTTATTGCTGCTATTAAACAACAGTTTTATCCATTAGTTCATTTGTAGAAAGCCATCATGAACTCGTAGAACTTTAGGCAATTAAAGGGAAAAAATGTGAAAGAATACACCAAATAATTTAGTAGAAGAGCTCTTTTATTAGGGGTGGATTTGAAGAGGCAAGAAACTTTGCTAAAGTACATAGTAGGCTTACATAGCTACCTAAAACATACTATTCTCATGTTTAACCCCACCAGTCTAGATGAAGTTTGTGTTCAGGCCACACATCTAGAAGCTAGAGAGAAGAACATTTATAAAGAGGGTAGGAAGAAACCTTTTAAGGGTAAAGCCAAAGAAAATACCTCAAAAGGTAAAAACAAAAAGAATGAATCTGATAAGAAAGAGGGAGAAAAATTTACTTGTAAACATTGTTCAAAATAAGGCCATGATGAAACTCATTGTTCGAAATTACATCCAGAATTGAGGCCAAAGAAACCTAATAACAAAGGGAAACATAAAACTATTACTAAAACTCAACATGATTTAGGATCTGATTCAGGTGATGAAACTAAAATCACAGCCATGGGATTGAAGAACATGAAGGGAAAAGAAATTGAAACTAAACCCAGTACCAGTACATCAAACTGTCACATAAACACTCCAAATGAAGAAGAAAGAAATGAACTGTTTCATGTGAGGGTCATATCTAAGCATACCAATATTAACACACTGTTTGACAGTGGGTCACAAGAAGATTTAATCTCTGAAGGTTTGGTCAAGAAACTTGACCTTGAGACCATAACACATCCAAAACCATATCCATTGGGTTGGATTTGTAAGGATTAAAATCTACAGGTTACAAGGAAATGTATATTGAGGTTTGCAATCAGTGCAAGCTTTGTTGACACAGTTGAATTAGATGTGGTTCCACTTTACATAACTGGCATTGTATTAGGGAGTCCTTATTTGTATGATAGGAAAGAAATATTCTATCGCCATGAGAAAAAATATAATTTATTCAAATATGGCAAGGAGTTCATTGTTAGAGAACATCGCAATAAGACAAACATTGCTTTGGTAAATGCTGGATAGGTAAAGAGGCCGGTAAATTCAAGTAAGAATTTTATTCTTCTTATGATTAAGCCTAAAGCTGATATTATTCATGAATCTTTTGAGGGATGTGATCCTAATTTGAAATAATATTTATATGATGTGGTTAACGGTCATCATGAGATGTTTCAGGAGCCAACAAGATTGCCTCCAAAAAGGAAAATTCAACATGAGATTCAATTGCAGAAAGATTTTCCTCTTCCAAACATCGGTATGTATCACATTTCGATAATGGAGAATGCTAAAATAAAGAGGAAAATCAAAGAGATGCTAGATAAAGGAATCAAATGGCCAAGCACCTCGCCATGCGGTTCACCCATAGTCTTGATAGAAAATAAAGATGGGACTTGGTGCACGTGTGTAGATTTCCAAGATTTGAATAAGATTACGATAAAAAATCGTTACCCACTCCAAAGAATAGATGATTTTCTTGATCAGCTGAAAGAAGAAAAGTTTTTCACTAAGTTAGATTTACGAAGTGGATATCATCAAGTAAGAATTTCAAAAAGTGATATATGGAAAACTGCATTCAAAACCGAACAAGGACTCTTTGAGTGGCCAGTTATGCCTCTTGGTTTATGTAATGCACTGACAACTTTCATGCGAGTTATGGATAATGTTTTGCAACCATTCCTTGATGACTTTTTTATTGTGTACTTGGATGAAATTTTGATTTTCATCAAAGAAAGAGAAGATCATGTCTTGCATGTGAATAGAGTGCTTGATATTTTGAAGAAAGAGAAATTGTTTCTTAAGATGTCAAAATGTGAGTTTGGAAAGACTTCTTTGGTCTATTTGGGACATATTGTAGGAGGAGGAGAATTGTGAATTGGCCCACAACCAAAACAGCTACACAGGTAAGAAATTTCTTAGGTGCAACTCAATATTGGAGGAAGTGCTAACTTTTCTTCCATCGCAGCTCCTATGCATGCAGTGAAAAGTGTGAAGAAAGGCTTCCGATGGGGAGGAAAATAGTAACAAGCTTTCAAAAATTTAAAGGGAAAGATCAATTCAGCTCCATTCCTTGCATTACCAAATTTTAGACAACCATTCAAGATACAAATCGATGCTAGTGATTATGCCATGGGCGTAATACTTTTGCAGCATGGTAAGCCTACCACCTTTCATTCAGAAACTTTTAATGGTGATGTGACTAATTATCCTACATATGACAAATAACTATATGTGTTGGTACAAACTGTCAAGAAGTGGAAACACTACTTGATGGGTAAAGAGAATATTGTACGTACTGATCACCAACCATTACAGTACTTGTTGTTGCAAAAAAAATTGTAGCAATCAAGACATTTCAGGTGGATGGGATTTCTTCAAAAATTTCACTTGGTTATAAGGTACAAAAAAGGTATATTCAATAAATTTGCAGATATTCTTTCGAGACCAATCATTAGTGCTTCTACTTTACTCAAAAATGATTCTATTGTACATGAGAGTTACATAGAACAATATGCACATGACATTGATTTTCAAGATGTGTATGCTAGTTTGAGTGAAGGGAATCAAGTTGAAGAAAAAGATTATCATATACATAACAATTTTTTGTTTCATTTGGGAAATCTATGTATTCCACAAGGAGAGAGGATAAGTGTCATGAGAGAAGCTCATTCTTCTCTTATTGTTGGACACTTTGGGGTAAGCAAAACAGTGGTGCATCTATGGAGGTATTGTTATTGGCCTCGCATTATAGATAGTGTGTCATGTTTTATAAGAGGTTGTTTTATGTGTGCAACAAGTAAGTGTAGTAATAGGAAGCTTGGATTGTACACGCCACTACCGGTACCATCAAGTCCATGGGAGAGTGTCTCCATGGACTTTGTTGGAAGTCTACCTATGTCAAGAAAACAACATGATTATCTTTATGTAGTTGTGGATAGATTCAGTAAAATGTGTATACTTATGTCATGTAAGAAAACCATTACTGTTGAACAAACTGCTAAACTTTATTTTCAAAATGTTTAGGTTCATTTTGGATTACCCACTTCTATTTTTAGTGACAGGATTCCAGGTTCATTGGGAATTTTTGGTCAAATATATGGAGGATAATGAACACAAAATTGAAAAAGAGTACCATTTTCCATCCACAAACAGATGGACAAACTGAAGTAGTGAACAAAACCATTGTGCATCTACTGAGAGAATATTGCAATAAACATCCTAAGTTGTGGGATGAACAACTGCATTATATTCAGCACGCTTACAACCGAGCAAATCACTCTTCAATAGAAACCTCGCCTTTTGAAGTATGCTTTGGGTATTTTCCAAAATCTCCATTAGACTTCATGTTTGCCAAAGGATGTTGCAATTGATGGCCATAGTGACATTGATAAGGCTTGAAATTTCATTGAGAAAATTCAGATTATACATCAACAAGTTCAAGAACAACTTGAGAAAAGTCAAAGAAAATACAAAGAGAGGCATGAAAAACACCAGGTTGATCATGAGTTTCAATAGGGATATGAGGTATGGTTGCACATTGGCAAAGAGAGGATGCAAGGGGAAGCTAAAAAGCTCAAACCCATACCCTATGGTCCTTTCAAGGTCATAAAGAAAGTTGGTAATAATGCATTCCAACTTGACTTGCCTTATATGCAAATGTATTCAATTGTTAATGTTTAAAAATTACGCTTGTATGAGACACCTTTGATTGATGATCAAGGAAGTGATGTTCAACTGCCTTCTATTGAATATTTCTCGCCAGAATTTCTCGATGAGCTCAAATAAGATACAATTCTTAACAGGAGGACAAGAGAATCGTGAGTCATCAGTAATTTTGCTGATATCAAAATATGACTAAGTTGTAAAGCCTAGATTTCTAGAAACAAAATTTGAAGAAACCTGGTGAGTTCTAGAAATCTCACTACCTTCATTATCATAAACATAATTGTGTCACTATAAACTTTATCTTTTTCCTTCTCAAAGTCACCTTGCTGCAAGGAAAACCCCATATTAGGCCTGATTTGCCTAAATTCATCCCCTCACTTCCACTCTCGTTCATCCCCATTTTCCCCCTCTAAAAAATCCTCCCTCATTCACCATTTTCTTCTAAAAATCCTTAAAACAATGTAAAAATCATTTTTACATTGTTTTAACCCAACTTCTAAACATATAGGATCCTCTAAAAACCTTGCAAAACTTAGTTTTTTATGTTAAAAATCCACTTTTTGTAGAAATCCCTTTAAAGCCCCTTTTTAGGCTTAAAAACCAGGTCCCCTTACCCATATGACCCTCACCCCAGCCTTCCACCTATTCTCTGCCCCTTCCCCCTCATTTCATTTAAACCCCACAAACCTTATAAATAAACTCCCAAACTGTTGAAATAATAAAACGGGCCCCGCTCTCCACTAGCTCTGCCACCCATTCACCTAGTGCCACCTGTCCACCGGGTTCCATCCGCCAAACTTGCACCCCGCTCCAAGACGTTGTCCGCACCGTAGATCTCATCACCTAAGATCTGATGGTCTGAAACCCATATCCGGTAGATTTAGCCGTCGAAGGTTAAAACCCCCAACCTACGTGATAAAAGTGGTTTCCCCCTAGACACGCGTCAAGAAATAAATGGAATTGCACATCCTCGACCCAATACCACTTACCACCGTTTACCTGCGTGAAAAATCACCACGATTTTCCAAAAATTCCTTTCACCTCCACGCCAAAATTCAAAGTTATTCCCCTCTGTTTGATCTCCCCAATGATTCTACCTACGGAATCTTCCCTCTACATTTCCTCTTCCTCTACAAATTGCTCCCTACACCTCAAAACCGTGAAAAAACAGTTTTTCCCCTCCCGCAAGATTTTTAACTAATGTATTTTTGTGTGTTGCAGGTTTTAATGGCAGAAATAGGCTAGATGCCCTCCCACTATTGTTTGTTGAATGAAACCCCTTGGTGATGACTCAAGGGTCCTAAAAACAAATTTTGAAGCTCAATGAGCCTTTTTAGGGTTTGATTGTCGATGAATCGTGATCATCGATGGGTTATAAAACCCCCCCAGCATACAAAGAAACCCTCTTTGTGCATAAACAAACAAACAAATGAAGGAACGATGAAGAATGAAGAACAGAAGGATCAATAGGGCTAATTACAGATCAAGGGATAAAACAAAGGATTAGCCCTCAAAGATAGTAATTAAAGAAGAAAGGCCAAAGTTTAAAGATTAAGGATAAATGAATAAAACAGTTATAAAGCATAACAGAAGATAAAGGTAGTAAGGCAAATTATTAAAATCAAAATCAAGGTTAAAGGCCTTAATACTGAGTTTATGATCAAAGAAAAGGCAACTTAACCCAATGACAGCCTCGAATAACTCAACAAGGAAGTAGTTACTCCTCCAAAAGATCAAATTGCCACCTACAACATGTTTTTCTTTCATAAAGGAAATTGGAAGTTATTGCATAGTCAAAGGATATTTTATCTACCAAGGAAATTATTGTAATAGTTAATAATAGGCATTAAAGTCAAACTCTTCACCTATTTTCCCCTAGAAGTTAAGACAGAGTTATTGAAACAGAGAAGTAGCTACAGATATTCCTGCCTTATGCCTTGCATGGTTTTCAAGATCAGGAATGCACTTACTCTGTAATAAATGATACTCAAACCCTATCTTAACCTCGCCTCCTCATTTGCAGCATAAATACTGCATCTGAACTCATTGTATTGTTGGCATTTGATGACTCATTGAAGTAATACATAGTCTCTTGGAAGTTGAAGGAAAATTGATGTTTTGGATCTTGAGGATGCCCTGATTTGTTTGTTGATGTAGGAGGCTAGAGGTTGTTGGTGAAGTACTTCTATCTGTTATTGTTATTTCCTATTTTCATTATGTTCCACCTTTCTTTGTTACAGTAGAGGAAAATTTCTAGGCTAAGAAATGTCTTTTGAAAGAACCTTAGTTCTGTTTACTCTTCATTGTCTTGATGTTTTCTTCTGCAAGGTCTGATTGGAGGATTCTTAATTTCCCTCTAGTTCCATCTATGCTTGTCATCTTAGAAATAATTCAATAGAATATAACCAAGGATTCTCCCTTTTGGTAAGTCCATATCCCTTTGAGTACATCTTGAGAGGTTGTTTTGAGGAATGATTTGAATAGAGTGAAACCAGGGAAATTAAGTGGTGAGTCCATGCTCCTTTGAGTACAATTTGAGATATTGTTTTTAAATATATTTTAAAAGTATGCTTAGTAGAGTCTAAACCAGGGAAGTCTATGGTGTGCACTGTCCTCTAGACTGCCTCAAAAGGTTGCTTTAAAGATTCCTAAAGAGTTGGTCAAAAGCAGATTAGATTATTAGTGTTTGATCTTAGGCTACTCTTACTGTTTATCTTATATGTTTTCTTATCTGAAAGTAGTCTTTTGATTGCTGGATTGTTATCTGAAAGGTTTTCTTATTAAAATCCTATCCAAATAATTCTATGGTTTTCCCTATCCTTTGGCTTGCTCCAAAACAGATGCCTTGAAAGATGTTTCTTGTTTAAAGTACATGATAAAGAATTCTTAATTGCTCTTTGTCCTGCTTTTCATTCTCATCCTTAATTTTAACCTCATTATCCTAAACTTTGAAGATCTACTGGCCAAGTTAGATTCTCCCTATGATACTCCCCCATCCATTGATGAACTTGTCATGACTTTCATTTGACTCCATTGCCCAATAACTTAGAGATTTCCTCATTCTATCTATGCTCTTTGATCATCATACCCAACCAAAACAAACAACAAACCTCATACCTAATAACTAGCCTAAAATCAACCCTTCAAAGAAAATAAGCACACATCTTTGCAAAAAAACCTGAGAGATCCCTCTCTGATTCTAGGAAGGCTAGGTCCTAGAACTCTAAATATTGGTTTCATGTTACCTTGTCATTTGTTATGCCAATCTACCAAATCATTCTAGCAATCACGGTGGGACCTCTGAGAATATTTCATGCTTAAACATACCTTAAGGGACTCAGAAACCCTTGACTAAATAGCATCTGGTGGTTTATCTGCCACCTCATCGCCATCCTAACATTCTGGCGATCACGGTGGGACCTTTTGAGTAAAGTTCCTAGAAAAAACACTCAGTATTCATCCAATGAACCATAGCTACCTTTAAGCACTGCCAAATCAATGGTAATTATGATGAAGCCTTCTGAATCAGTGACAATCTAAGTACACCTTAGGATTCTAGAAACCCTCATCAAAACTTAAAAGATTCAAGCTATCAACCATAGAGTAGACTTTGTTTTTGTCACCACCTTAGCTACATGATGATTCAGGTATAGGACACCCTTACAAACCAAAGAACCACAAAAAACTCAGAAACCCCATAAATATCCCTTGATTGGCTTTTATTACTTATTGGTGGTGGACCATAACATATTTTACCTTCAAAAAAGCTAAAAATTTCCACCTGGCAACTCCACTAGCCCCAATAGGCCTATTACTCCACTAGTACTCTTAAAATTCCTTAGGATTGCTTCAAATCAGTCCTTAGAAGTCTAGAATCCTAGTTCCATATTCTAGAAGAGAAACTAAACACTATGAGAGGTTAAAACTTTTTGAAAACAGTCCTTATACTTTCAACCTCTCTTAAATTTTGAATTTGAAATTTGGCTTCACATAGGATCAATACCAGATCTCATCCAAACCCTAATCCTCCTAAAATAGTTGATGATCCAGAAAAGATTTTGTGGCAAACTTCCAGATCTGGAAATTTAACTACTGTTAGGACCATCCAAATAACAAGATCTATCCCTAAAAACCTTACAGTCTTGAAAGATCCTCACTTTGACTTGTCTCATACACAGAAACTATTCAGAACCAAGTCACAAAGTGATATAGACCAAGCTGACCTTGAGCCCATAGATTTGCAGCAGAGTTTTAGTAGAGAATCCTCCCCTTCTACCCCACCTGATTTTCAGCTTCTCCACCACTTCAGTTCTTTCCATAACAAATATGCTCATAATCAACCTGCTGGTCCAAGTACTTCCACCACTCCCATCCACACATCCACTGTTCAAAACACTCCATCTCATACCTCTTTCACTGTCACAAATCCACCTCTTATAAATCCCCCATTTGCTCCCACCATGGCAGCATGGTATGCTCCATTAGTGTTACCACAACCTCTGGTTCCTTTACCAAATGATAATCAATCCAGGATTCCCCATTTCACTGGAACTAAATCTACTACTACCCAACAACATGTAGATAAAATTGATGATGCTTTTGATTACATGGAAATAGAAGAAGAGACCATTAAGATGAGAATATTTTCCCAATGTTTAGGGGGAGAAGCCAAAAAATGGTTTAAAAGCTTAACTCCTAATAGCATAAATGATCTCCCTTCTTTATACCAAACATTCATAAAAAAATGGGAAATCAAAAAGAACCCTCTCCAAATCCTTTCTAAATATAGCAACCTCAAAAGAAACACTGGGGAAAGTGTCCAAGATTATTGCACTATATTCAATAATGTTTACAATGCACTTCCCCCAAATATGAAACCTCCACTAGGCCTAGCCTTAGCCAAATTTATTGAAGGCTTTGATCCGGACATGGCCTAATAGCTAAGAGAAATAGACCCCTTAACTTTAGAATATATGCAGAGGGGAGCCATAAGTGTAGAGGCTAATCTGATTGAGAAAAGAGCTAGGTTAAAATAAGAAAAAAGGGTCACATACAAAGATGAAACAATGGCATCAACCTTATTATCTTATGCCAAAATTGACAACTTAGTGAGGGTAATGGAAAGAATGCTAGAGAAAATAAACTTGAATGATAGAGTACCTCCTATGGAAAACCAAAAAAATCTACAAAACAGAAATAGAAATCCAAATTTCAGAAGAGACCCTATTCAAGATAGATAAAGAGATAATGACCAACAAATTAGGCCTCCCATTCAACAAAACTATGTAGATTAGGAGGAAGAAAGGGATACTAAGAGGTTGGAAGAAAATCATGTAAATCTAATAGGATCAGACAGTGAGACTGATGTTTTCCTCACTAAAGAAGAACAAGGATTCTTCTCCTCAAAACAAATTGAAAACCATCATAAGGATTCTGAAGATTACCGGTTGGGATTTGAAAATGCAATAATGGAGGTACACAGACAATATGATCTTAGAAGCAAAGGGAACCCAGAAATTTCCAATGATAAAAACACAAATACTACCGTTAGGAAAACTTTAGAAAATATTCCTAAAAAGATAGCAAACAGTAGTGACACTTTGACTAAGAAAGTTGACTCAAACAAGGAAAAAACCAATCAGCAAAGTGTTAACCAAAGCTGCCCTAGTACTTCTGCTAGTGGCCTTGAGAAATCTATCCTAAATAACAGTCCTAATAAAATTCAGCAAGTCATAATTGCTTAAAAGACTATGATTCACAAAACAGATGTAAATATGTCAAAATCATTAGTCCCTTTTAGCCTTGAGGGTAAGATTGCCAAGATCAAAATTAGCATACCCTTAGCTGAACTAGTAACCCAATATGTATATAAAAACCAAGTTTTGAAAGCTTTGAATAAAGGTAATGACACTGATACTTTGAACTTGACAGATGATAAACCAAAATTGTTGTTTGGTCTTGAAGTAGAAGGAAAATACCAAGAAGGGACCATTCCTCCATTTTATGTCAGCTTGAACATACATGATTATATCTTACACAATGCCATGCTAGACTCTGGTGCCTCTCACAATCTTATGCCAAAAGTGGTGATGGAGAGATTAGACCTAAAAATTACCAAACCTTACAAGGACCTGTATTCCTTTGATTCAAGCAGAGTTAAATGTTTAGGTCTGATCAAGGATTTATGTGTCAATCTGGGACAAATTCCTGCTAAGGGTCTAGTTATAGACATAGTGGTTGCTGACATTCCCCCTAAGTATGGCATGCTTTTATCCAGATCATGGGGAGCCAAACTTCAGGGAAGCCTTCAAATGGACATGTCTTATGCTACCATACCAGTTTTTAACCAAACTAGAAGATTATATAGGGAACCTCATATGAAATTTATGGTAAGCAACATAGATAGGCCAAACAACACTCTTGTTTACTCTATTCATTCAGATTTAGACTCCTTTATCTTATACAATGAAGATGAACTCAGCTAAAAAGAAAAGGAAAATGAGATAGAGTTAGGACCACCTTAACAGTTAAATCAGTCCCAAAAAGAAGAATCTGACAACCTTAAAATCAGCATCCCTAAACAGAAAAATAATAATGAGCGTGAAATAGAAAAACTATGGGAAATGAGCTTTGATGGTTCTTGTTGCAAAACAGGTTCTGGAGCTGGTGTATGGATGCATAATACTAACCAAGGACATTCTTATAAACTTGATTTTCCATGCACTAATAACATTGCAGAGTATGAAGCCCTCCTCCTTGGCCTACATCTGCTGAAAGATTTAGGAGCCAAGAAAATATCAGTCCAAAGAGATTCAGAGCTGATTATTAGGCAAATAAAAGGGGAGTATTCATCTAAAAAACCAAGATTAAGAGAATATAGAAATGCTACCCTAGAGCTCTTAAAAACCTTTGAAAAATATGAACTCACCTTCATCCCTAGAGCTCAAAATAACCTTGCAAATGAAATTGCCTTTGCTACTAGCAATTGCAAAATACCCCAGATAAATGAACAATTCAATGTCAAAGTGAAAAATAGGCCTACAGTCCCTGACAATGAAAACTATTGGCAAGTGTTTGAAAGTGATAAACACATTGATGATTTCCTACAATCAAGAAATGATTTTGCTGAACCAACACCTAACTCAAGCCATAAAAAAGACTATTCTAATGAAGAAAAAGCCCATGAAACGGAGTTGTCCTCTACTGCTGATATAAACCAATTTGAACATCTTTATGAGGTGGAATTACTAAACAACCTAGACCAAAGGGACCTTGAAGTTTTAAAAATTGAAAATGATTCAATACCAAGGGGCCTTACACCATTAGAGGTGTTGTTTGATTTCAATGATGTAGCTAAAAAACCAAAGATGGAGCCTACATAAACTAATATAGAAGAACATAACATAGGAAACATAAATGAACCCAAAATGATCAAGCTATCGAGCACTCTCCCTACTCATATCAAACAAGAGTATATTGAACTTTTCAAGGAGTATGGAGATGTGTTTGCATGGTGGTACAAAGATTTGAAATCATATGATACTAGCATTATTCAACACAAAATTCCTCTTAAGGAAAATCAAAAACCTTTCAAACAAAAACAAAGAAGGATAAACCCTGTTTTATTACCTTTAGTTGAGAAAGAGATCAAAAATATGTATGATGTTGGGATCATAGTTCCCCTTAGATACTCACAGTGGGTTTCCAACCTTGTGTCTGTTAGGAAGAATATTGGGGAAATTAGGCTTTGCATTGACTTCAGAAATCTAAATAGAGCCTCCCTTAAAGATAATTATACCTTGCCTAAAATGGACCATATACTTCAAAAGGTGGTTGGATCTAAAATAATATCACTGTTGGATAGTTTTTTAGGCTACAACCAAGTGCTAGTACTCCCAAGTGACCAACACAAGACTGCTTTTACCACACCTTGGGGTACATTCATGTATGTTAAAATTCCATTTGGTTTGATGAATGTCGGAGCCACATTCCAAAGGGACATGGACATAGCTTTTTTAGAAGACATAGGTTATTTCATAATCATTTACCTTGATGACATCATTTTTTTCTCCAAAACTGATAAAGAACATTTGAGAATTTGAGAATTTGTTTTGATAAATGTAGAAAATATGGCTTATCTTTGAATCCCAAAAAGACACGCTTTGTTCTCCAAGAAGGAAAACTTTTTGGCCACATAATTTCTGAAGAGGGAATCAAAGTATACCCTAAAAGGATTGAAGGCATATTGAAAATCAGCCATCCTAGAAACCTCAAAGAATTACAATCTTTCATTGGGAAGGTTAATTTTTTGAGAAGGTTCATCTCCAACCTTGCTGAACTTTTGAGGAACATCACAAGCATGCTCAAAAAGGAAACAGAGGTTAAATGGACCATAGAAGCCAAACAGTCATTTGAACTGGTGAAACAATCTCTCACTCAAACCCTGGTTCTTATCAGTCCCAATTTTACTAAAGATTTCTACATTTTCTCATTTGCCTCTGAACACCCCATTGCTGCAGTATTATTGCAAAAGAATAAAACAGGGCAAGAACAACCATTATAATTTTTCATTAGAGCCTTGAGAGATGCTCCACTCAGATATAATATCATGCAGAAACAGGCCTTAGCCTTGATAAAATCACTAAAAGACTTCCGAGTCTACATTTTACATTCTCACATAATTTCTTTTGTCCCACATACTGTTGTCAAGGACATTCTAAATCAAGACCCTGATGGTAAAAGGGGAAAATGGATTGCAATCATCTTATAATATGATTTAGAAATTAGGCCTACCAAGCTAATTAAAGGACAAGGATTAGCAAAACTCATGGCAGAATCAAATTTCCAAGCATTAGATATGAATATGGTTGATGTTTTGGAAGAAACAGAGGAATTCACAGCTCCATACATTGAAGAAATTTCCTTGAATTCACCTTGGTATGTTGATATCATTTATGTGCTTCTCTATCTTAATACTCCTTATTTATCAAAGACTAAATATTGATTCTTGAAACAGAAATATTTAAATTATTGCATTTTGGAGGGAGTATTATATTGGAAAAATGTTGTTGGCATATTGCTTAAATGTTTGCTTGAGAATGATGCAGGAAAGATCATGCATGAGCTGCATGAGGGAGAATGTGGAGGCCATCTTTACTGGAAGACCACAACAAATAAGATTCTTAGAGTTGGCTACTATTGGCCCACCCTTTTCCCAAATACTCAAAAACTAGTCATGACTTGCCATAAGTGTCAAATTTTTGATGGCAAGAGGAAACTCCTACCTTTACCTTTACATCCCATCACTATTGAGGCTCCCTTTCAGCAATGGGGTTTAGACTTTGGATAAATTCACCCATACTCATGTTCCCAACATAAATGGATCCTTACAGCCACTGATTATTTTACCAAATGGATAGAAGCCATCCCTTCTAGGAATGCTACTGACTTTGTCATTATCAAGTTCCTTGAAACCAACATAGTATCCCGTTTTGGTTGTCCTAGAAAAATCATTACAGACATTGTTTTTGCCTTCAAATCCAAGAAAATGATTGAATTCTTCTATAAATACCATATCACTTTAGGGAATTCCACAACTTACTATCCCCAAGGAAATGGCCTAGCTGAATCATCCAATAAAAGCCTGATCAACATTATCAAAATATTTCTAGATCAAAATCAGAAATCATGGCATAGTAAGCTAGTTCATGCATTATGGCCTGATAGGCTAACCACCAAGAAATAAATAAACATGTCCCCCTATCAGCTGGTATATGGTATAGATGCAGTCTTCCCTACATCTTTGGGAGTTCCTGTCATGAAACTTCTCTAAGAAGTACAAACAGAAGAAAATGACATGCAGAGAAGGCTAAATAAAACCATTCATTTGCAACAAACAAGAGAGGAAGTATACAAAAGTACACAAGTAGTTCAAGAAAATATCAAGAATATCTTTGACAGAAGAACTAAATCAAACAATTTCCAAGTTGGAGATACAGTCTTGAAATGGGATTCTAGGAGGGAAGACAAAGGTAAACATTGTAAATTTGAGAATTTGTGGAAACAACCTTATATCATTCATTCAATTAGGGGTCATAATGCTTTATTCTTACAAGGGTTGAATGGTGAAGAACTATTTGGAGATCCTGTCAATGGCAGGATGCTCAAACATTATTTTTGTCAAGAGTCCTAGATTCAAAGTTTTCACTCATTATACATAACATAGCATCATAAAAGATTGAGGAAAATACAAAAACAATAAAAGAAAAAGAAAAGGAAAAGAGGACAAATTCAAAAGAGGTAAAACCCCATACCCAAAAAACAATACTGCTAAAAGTGTGCAAGTCTAAATGCCACTGTTGATTCAAAAAGATACCTTGTTAAGTCATCTAGCCTAATCATGGTTGAACATGTTTTAAATTTATGTTGATAAGTTAGTAGAAGCAATGATTGTTAAGATTATTTCAGACTTAGCTTATCAAAAAATGATAGATTAGAGAAATATAAAGATGCTGGTTCCACATGCTCAAAACAGAACCAGAGAGATAAGATAAGGATGCATCTCTAATGACAAATCACAGCCTTATCTGTCTAGTTTACTTTTTCTGCAAAGTAATGTTTGTGTGCAGCTTGTTCCAAATGCCACAACCATGGTTAATTAGACCTTCTAATCCTGATTTGAACCATGTTTTCAATTTTATGTCAAAAGTTAGAGAATCAAGACTGCCAAACAGTTTAATCTTGGCAGTCAAGTACTCTAGGTAGAAAATAAAGGAGTTCAACAGTTTAATCTGAACTCTTGGAAGGAATAAAGATAGGAATAGATAGTTTATTTTTTTTTTCAAAAAATAAATGTCATAGAGTTTGTTAATTCAAATGCACTCAAATAAGAAGAAAAAATGATAGGACGAGTAGGATTGGGTAGGTTGAATGTTGTCAAAGGAAATCACATATTTCAGATTCTTAAAACTTGTCATTTTAGAGAAATATCAGCGAATGAGAAAGAAGGGAAATATGCCCAATGGATAAGGCACTAGTCTGCTAAAACTCAGAGATTTAATAAACTAAAGGTTCTGGACATCTTGAAAGGAAAGTTGCCCTCCCCAAGTGGAGCCACTATTAATCATTAGTAATTTTGTTGATATCAAAAGATGGCTAAGTTGTAAAGCCTAGATTTCTAGAAACAATATTTGAAGAAACCTTGTGAGTTCTAGAAATCTCACTACCTTCATTATCATAAACATAATTGTGTCACTATAAAATTTATCTTGTTCCTTCTCAAAGTCACCTTGCTGCAAGGAAAACCCCATCTTGGGCTTGATTTGCCTAAATTCATCCCCTCACTTGCACTCTCATTCATCCCCATTTCCCCCCTCTAAAAACTCCTCCCTCATTCACCATTTTCTTCTAAAAAGCCTTAAAACAATGTAAAAATCATTTTTACATTGTTTTAACCCAACTTCTAAACCTATCAGATCCTCTAAAAACTTTGCAAAACTTGG
Organism: Pinus albicaulis; assembly: GCA_034641835.2. Classification (NCBI taxonomy): domain Eukaryota; kingdom Viridiplantae; phylum Streptophyta; class Pinopsida; order Pinales; family Pinaceae; genus Pinus; species Pinus albicaulis. Next base: position 1,262,142,891 of record CM076572.1, read on the forward strand.
CTTTTTATGTTAAAAACCCACTTTTTGTAGGAAGCCCTTTAAAGCCCCTTTTTCGGCTTAAAAACCCGGCCCCCTTACCCATATGACCCTCACCTCGACCTTCCACCTATTCTCTGCCCCTTCCCCCTCATTTCATTTAAACCCAAAAAACCTTATAAATAAACTCCCAAATCATTGAAATAATAAAACGGGCCCCGCTCTCCACTAGCTCTGCAACCCATTCACCTAGCGCCACCTTTCCACCGAGTCCCATCTGCCAAACCTGCACCCCGCTCCAAGATGCTATCTGCATTGTAGATCTCATCACCTGAGATCTGACAATCTGAAACCCATATCGTGCAGATTTAGTCATCGAAGGTTAAAACCCCCAACCCACGTGATAAAATCGGTTTCCCCCTAGACACATGTCAAGAAATAAATGGAATCCTGTGCCCTCAACTCAATACCACTTACCACTGTTTACCTGCATGAAAAACCGCCACGGTTTTCCAAAACTGTCTTTCACCTCCACACCAAAATTTAAGTTCTTCCCCTCTGTTTTCTCTCCCCAGTGATTCTGCCTACGGAATCTTCCCTCTACATTTCCTCTTCCTCTGCAAATCGCTCCCCTACGCCTCAAAACCCTGAAAAAGCATTTTTTCCCCTCCCGCAGGATTTTCAACTAACATATGTTTGTGTGCTGTAGGTTTTAATGGCAGAAATAGGCCAGATTCCCTCCCACTGGTATTTCTTGAATGAAACCCCTTGGTGATGACTCAGGGGTCCTAAAAACAAATTATGAAGATCAATGAGCCTTTTGAGGGTTTGATTATTGATGAATCATGATCATCGATGGGGTATAAAACCCCCCAGCGCACAAAGAAACCCTCTCTGCACACAGACAAACAAAAAAATGAAGGAACGATGAAGAAATTAAGAAAAGAAGGATCAACAGGGCTAATTACAGATCAAGGGATAAAACAAAGGATTAGCCCTCAAAGACAGTAATGAAAGAAGAAAGGCCAAAGTTTAAAGATTAAGGATAAATGAATAAAATAGTTACAAAGAAAAACAGAAGATAAAGGCAGTAAGGAAAATTATTAAAAGAAAAATCAAGGTTAAAGGCCTTAATACTAAGTTTATGATCAAAGCAAAGGCAACTTAACCCAATGACAGCCTCGAATAACTCAACAAGGAAGCAGTTACTCCTCCAAAAGATCAAATTGCCACCTACAACGTGTTTTTCTTTCATAAAGGCAATTGGCAGTTATTGCATAGTCAGAAGATATTTTATCTGCCAAGGTAGTTATTGTAATAGTTAAGAATAGGTCTTAAATTCAAGCTCTTCACCTATTTTCCCCTAGAAGTTAAGACAGAGTTATTGAAATAGAGAAGTAGCTGCAGATATTCCTACCTTATGCCTTGCATGGTTTTCAAGATCAGGAATGCACTTAATCTGTGATAAATGATACTCAAACCCTATCTTAACCTCACCTCCTCATTTGCAGCATAAATATTACATCTTAACTCCTTGTATTGTTGGCATTTGATGACTCTTTGAAGTAATACATAGTCTCTTGGAAGTTGAAGGAAAATTGATGTTTTGGATCTTGAGGATGCTCTGATTTGTTTGTTGATGGTGGAGGCTAAATCACTGGATCCTTGAGCTTGGATGTTGGTGAAGTACTTCTATCTGTTATTGTTATTTCCTCTTTTCATTATGTTTCCACCTTTCTTTATTACAGTAGAGTAAATTTTTTAGGCTAAGAAATGTCTTTTGAAAGCACCTTAGTTCTATTTACTCTTCATTGTCTTGATGTTTTCTTCTCCAAGGTCTGATTGGAGGATTCTTAATTTCCCTCCAGTTCCATCTATGCTTGTCATCTTAGAAATAATTCAATAGAATATAACCAAGGAGTCTCCCTTTTGGTAAGTCCATATCCCTTTGTGTACAGCTTGAGAGGTTGTTTTGAGGAATGATTTGAATAGAGTGAAACCAGGGAAATTAAGTGGTGATTCCATGCTCCTTTGAGTACAATTTGAGATATTGTTTTTAAAGATCTTTTCAAAGTATGCTTAGTAGAGTCTAAACCAGGGAAGTCTATGGTGCACCCTGTCCTCTGGACTGCCTCAAAAGGTTTCCTTAAACATTCCTAAAGAATTGGTCAAAAGCATATTAGATTATTTATGTTTGATCTTAGGTTGCTCTTACTGTTTATCTTATATGTTTTCTTATCTGAAAGTAGTCTTCTGATTGCTAGATTGTTATCTGAAAGGTTTTCTTATTAAAATTCAGTTCAAAGAAGTCTATGATTTTCCCTATCCTTTGGCCTGCTTCAAAACAAATGCCTTGAAATATGTTTCTTGTTTAAAGCACATGATAAAGAATTCTTAATTGCTCTTTGTCCTATTTTTCATTCTCATCCTTAATGTTCACCTCATTATCCTAAACTTTGAAGATCTACTTGCCAAGCTAGATTTTCCCTATGATACTCCCCGATCCATTGATGAACTTGTCATGACTTTCATTTGACTCCATTTCCCAATAACTTAGAGATTTCCTCATTCTAGCTATGCTCTTTGATCATCATACCCAACCAAAACAAACAACAAACCTCATACCTAATAACTAGCCCAAAATCAACCCTTAAATGAAAACAAGCACACATATTTGTAAAACAACCTAAGAGATCCCTCTCTGAGTCTAGGAAGGCTAGGTCCTAGAACTCTAAAGATTGGTTTCATGTTACCTTGTCATTTGGTATGCCAATATGCTAAATCACAGGATCCTAACAAGCATCAAAGAGGGTAAGTGTTGACTACCTTCAAGTTGGGCTCAAAGGCATTAAACAAAGCAAGGAAAAATGGATGGAGGTTGGAAAGGTGAGGGAGTTGTACCCTCATCTACTGAATAGGTAATCAAGTATTTTGGGGTCCAAAAGCTTCCCAATGGGGAGGAATGATCAGGAGTTCATAATTTTTTTTCAAAATTCAAAATTACAGGATTGGGTTGAAACTAGAATGGTTGCGTAGATCTCGTCTTCCTGATTCTGGCATGATGAATGGTTCGAAAAGCTAATGTCGTATGAGGGAGATATCGCATTCTGATCAAAATGCCAAATAGGTAAAATTGTGACAGTTTGACTGGGATGCATAGTCAGCAAAAAAGGGATGCACAGCCAGCAAAAAAGGAATATTCCTTCCTCAAAACTAATCGTGGTTTGACAAGTGTCCATTTTCTATTGGTTGTATGAGGTTTGAAGGGCCAATCAGAAGGTGCCACGTGGCCAGCCTTGAGGCTGCAACGTGGCCCTGAAACAACATGGTAAAATTTTGCTGAGGGTCCACAGTAATCGACCCCTAGACCTTCCGTCGAGCATGCACACATCTTACCGTCTGAGCTATGCTTTTTACTCAACCTCTATAGGATTCGGGTTTTATTTAAGTTTTATTGCAGTGAGAGTTGGAGGTTGGGAATGGCCAGCGGTCCCGGCCGGCCAGCAGTCCCCACGTTTTATGGTCACATTGTAACAATAAACTTCATCTCAAACCACACAGATAGCGCTACCCGACAGCTCTAACAATGGTTCAACGCAAAACAACAATTAATGTGGAGTGGATAACCTCCGACGGTTAGTAACCCACGGTTTTGGGGGTGCACATGTGGCTACCCCCAATCACAAACATTTATTGTAGTATTTTACTCAGCGGACAGTTAGCGGGAATTCCAAAATTGGCAGCCTATGCCTTTTTTAACTCCAGTTAAGTGGAGTTCTCCACTTTTAGTGAAGCTTTCCTAGGTGAAACGGGGCAAAAGTGTAGGAGGCCCAATTTTTGCCCGTTTTGAGTGAATGAAGAGTCATTTTTGACTAGTTGGAGCATTCTGAAGCCATTGGTGCAAATAAAACAACCATTAGAACACTAAAACTACATGTAATAGCAAAATTTTGACCATAATTAAAGATGGGCATGCCATTGGGAGCTGGACCAGTAGATGTAGCCCAGGAGGGGTGAACTGCTTCATCATGCCTACTGTGTAGAAATCATGTGGTGACTTATTTCTCTGTTTTACACTAATGTTTAGTGTTATTTAAGCTAGTTTTATGCTTCTAATTCACTAAAAATAATCTACAATTCATGGTCAAACTCCTTAATCCTTAAGCAAATTAATGAACCAATTATGCACATGTTTTTTAAAACTGAAAGACACTTAGCACAACAAAACTAATACAGTTATTTCAGATCAATTTTTTATTCATGGTTACCTTACCCTTTTTAATGCAGAACACATAAAAGCCATTTAAAAACCATCAAAAACTCGACCTCTGCCTTCCTCCTCGAAATCCCCGCTACTGTACTTCACATTTTGCACTCTGCATGGTTTAAGTTGTTCTCGTTAACACTTACCACTTCCCAATGTAGATTGCGATATTCACCACATTGCAAATAGCTCACCAATACCTTTTCCTTTGTTTCCTTCAACAATTACTACTTCCGAATGCCAATGCGATATTGTTGCCACATCGCAGATCACTCACCGTAACCTGCAACATTTCCCTGTTTCCCTTAATACTTATTGCTTCTGAACATCGATTGTGATTTCGGCCCCACCTCCATGTCACGACTCCACATCGCATGTCGCAAATCACATTTTTTTTTCTTTTCTTTAACACTTACCTCTCCTATCAGCCGATTGCGATATTGCGATCTCACTCCACCTCCAGTCCCACCACCACGTTGCCCATCACAAATCGTACTTTGCAAGACTTACCTCATCACACTTCGCTCTCGTACCCGAATGAAATTTCCACTATCTCTTTAATTTTGTGATATTGCGATTGCAACATTGCATATCGTAACCTTTGCCTCCATCACATCTCTGCCATTTCTCATTTTGCATTGTTCCTCTCAAAATCCATTTCTGCGCCATATTATAAGGTTTAATAAGGTTTAAAACCCAACTTTACACTTCTAAGCACTGTTTCATTGGCTAAGCCCTCCATTAGCCTCTTTAACCCTTTTTCTTTCCTCCAAGCTGCAAAATCAACACCTTTTCAAATAGGATTGAGTCATGGATAGCTTAGTTTCATGGGTAGAAGCACGGTAGATTGACCATAGGATAAATAGAGTGCATTTAGCTATTTGGCCAAGTTAAGTGTGGTTTAGAATTAGTTTCCTTTCCACCATTTATTTTCAGCAAGTTAGCTTAGTTTCTTTTCAGTCATTTCCTTTTCAACAATTTAAATTAGTTTCATTCCTATCATATCTTTCCAGCAATTTAGTTTATTTTCCTTTCTATCATTTCTTTCTAACAATTTAGTTTAGTTTCCTTTCTGTCATTTCCTTTCAACAATTTACTTTCCAGTTCTTATCATAGTTTAAGAAATAACACCTTTTCTTAAAGCAGAAGAGGATGACCTGAGCAGAATGCATCTACTGTGTATATAGCATTGTCACCTACAAGTTTGTATGAACCCCAGGTTAATAAATTAAAGTAGGCCAGCCCTTGGGAGTTGCAATGCCCTTGGTGCAATACCAGGGTCACCACTTTTTGGTGTCATTGTCAAGGAGGTGTCTAGTAGATGCTTTGATTTTGCTTTAGCATTATTTTCTGCTTCCTTTTCTTTTCATGTCATTTCAGAAATATTGAAAAAGTACAAAAAAATCTGATTTTCATGCCTCATAGGACTAGAAATTCTTAAAGACAAATCTTTCGTAAAACCCCCACATCACCTCCTAGCCACCCTTCACTATTATTCAGTGGCAGTGAGATTGAACCCCCTATAGGAGAGCCTTCTGAATATTTTGAGGATCCTATTGGGGAAGAAGAAGAAGAAGACCTTGTTTCAACTGAGGGACCTTCTTCACCTACCTTAACCATGGTTTGGGTCTAGAGAGCCTTTCCCATAAGAGAGGCAGATGGGGAAACTAAGTTGAAAAAAATTAGCCCCTCAGCCCTTCCACACTTTCATGGACTTACCTCTGAGGATCCTAACACATTCATGTTTGAATTTTTTTTTGTCTATAGGATGTATGACTACACCTATGATGATCAGAAGTTGAATCTATTCCCATCCACCCTTAAGGATGCAGCCTTTCTCTAGTTCACGGGTGTGCCTGGGGACAACATAACTACCTGGGCACAGATGGAGGAGACATTCAACAACAAGTAAAAAGACTACTGTAGGTCCAAGGAAACTAAGTATGAGTTATTTAGGGTTACTCTAGGGCCTGATGAATCCCTAGAGGACTGTGAGGGGAGGTTGCAATTAAACTATAAGAGAGCCTACTATACTCTTGATCCTGCATCAATTAAACTTTTACTTCTTCGAGGGATCAGAGAAGAGATGATAGAAACCTTGAATATTCTATCAAGAGGATATATATACCAACTACCTTATGAAACAATCAAAAATTTCTTTCGAAACCATTCTAGGGAATTTAGGAAGAAGGGAAAAGCTAGCCAGAATACATCCAATATCCCTTCCTCTTCCCCCTCCATCAAACATGAGATTGGAAACATGATAGAGGACTTAAAGAGTGACATGTTTCACACCTTTTCTTTTCAAATGGACACAATTCAAGTCAAAAGGAAGCAAGAGGAAGTAGAGAGAGCCCTGGCCATATTTTTTCCTAGATGTACCCAGAAGCACCCAAGAAATGAATTTCCACTGAATGTCATAAAGGTTTTCTTATTCTGTGAAGAGAATCCTGCCATAGACAAGTGTCCCTCCTTACCTGGACTTACGGTTGTATATCAAGGTGGGGAAGAAATGCCAGAGAAACTCTGTTTCATCAACTAGAGAAGGCCTCAAGGCCCTTGGCCATATCAACAAGGTATGCAAGGTGCACCTTAATCTTACTATCACAACAATCAAAGTGCACCCATGCAACCTTGGTACACCCCCACTCCTCCATCCGGTCTACACCTCCTACTTGGCCTTACAATCCTTCATATCATCCTCAGCCAGTAAACCAACCATTCCAGTAGTATGTTCCACAACAACCTCAGTGAAACAATTCATCCCAAGGGTGGAGGCCTCAACAAAATCAACCACCTTCTCTAATGCCTCCACCCCAACCTGAACCTTATCTTACTCATGCTGCTCCACCTAGGCTACCCCAAATAACTACACAACCCAATCTGAAACCGAACAACAGACCAACACAACAGTCTCCCAGTGGAGAAAAATCCTATCTAGGTTATGCTATGAAGATACAGGAGGTTAATCTCATGTCGGGAAGAGTACTCCCAAACAATCATCCTACATCTCCACCTATTGAGGTTGAGGAGGAAAATGAAGAAGGTAACACTCATATCCAACCACCTCCTTTTCCTAAGCACTTGATCCACCCTAGTCAGCACACCCCGAAGGAGACTAACTCCTCGGAGAATTGGAGAATTTGTGTGTCAAGATACCACTTCTCCAGGCCATTAAGAATGTCCCTATCTACAATAGGCTCATCAAATAAAATTTCTTCAAGAAAACAGGGAGAAGGAAGAGAGATACCCCCACCATCAATGTGGTAGGACAACTATCTGACCTGATGATGGGGAAGGTGATATTTCCAAAGTACCTGGACCTTGGTAGTCTAGTTGTTGATGTGCATATAGATGGTGTCATATTCCCCAACACTCTGATTGATCCAAGGGCTGCCATCAATATCATGACCAAGGAAACTATGTTGAAACTTAATCTCCAAGGGACTTTGAGGAAAACCACAACAGTTCTGCAACTTGTAGGTCGGTCCACAATAACTCTGAAAGGAATTTTTGATGATTTTATGGTTACCATTGACTCTTGGGAGTATCCCACAGATTTCCTGGTCCTGCAACCAAAAACCAAGTTTAATGGTTATCCCCTCATCTTAGGGAGACCTTGGTTAGCCACTGCAGATGCTTTTATTAGTTGTCGGACCGAAAACATGACTATCAAAAATGGGCTTTTGTCTAAACAACTAGTGTTATATCCTCCAACCCATCCTTCCATTGATAATGATCTCCCTATATGGTTGGAGGATGAAGAAGATGAGTTATATAACAATGCCCCTATGTGTACCATAGATGTTATTCTTAGAGGGGGGCATCTTCAAAACCAGTCCTCCACTAACATTCCTCTCAAAACCTTAGTCAAAGAGTCTGAAAGCGAACCTTGGATGGAAGTATACTCAGTTGAGTTAACCTCTGAAACCACCAATTCTATTGAGTTTGGCCCATCTAGATCTCTGAAAATCAACCCAAACCTCTCGAACGAAGAAGAGAAGCAGCTATGCCAACTTTTGAAAGAAAATCTTGCAACATTTGCTTAGGATTACAAGGACATGAAAGGGGTGCATCCTTCAATATGCAGACATCACATTTACATCAAAGAAGGATGCAAGCCTATGAGACAACCCCAAAGAAGGATGAACCCGACTCTGAAGGACATAGTCAAAGAAGGGCTACAGAAACTATTGGATGCAGGGTTCATATATCCTATATCCGAGAGTGAATTGGTATCCCCTATTATCCTAGTCCCAAAGAAGAATGGGAAGTGGTGAATTTTTGTCGACTATCGATAACTTAACAAAGCCACCAAAAAATACCATTTCCCTTTTCCCTTTATAGACCAAGTCCCGGATGGCCTTGTGGGGAAGAAGTTCTTTTCCTTCTTATATGGGTTCAGTGGGTACAATCAAATTCAAATCAGCCCCAAAGACAAGGATAAAACTACTTTCACCTACCCTTGGGGTACCTTTTCTTATAGAGTCCTACTTTTTTGGTTTTCCAATGCCCCAACTACCTTCCAAAGAGTTGTCTTGAGCATCTATTTTGAGTTAGTCCATGACTCTATCGAAATCTACATGGATGATTTCACACCATATGGGGATGACTTGCAGGAAGCTCTCTCCAATTTCAGTAAAGTACTAAGAAGGTGCATTGAGATGCATCTCTCCTTGAGCCCACAAAAATGTGAATTCCTGAAGAAATCAGGGGTTGTATTAGGACACTCCATATCCCAAGAAGGAATATAGGTAGACTCGAATAAAATCACTATAATCAAAAGGTTACCTGCTCCTCAAAAGTAAAAAGATGTCAGTAGTTTCTTAGGCTTAGTTGGTTACTATAGAAGGTTCATCAAATATTTCAAGAAGATGGCTTCGCCATTATTTGGGTTATTAGCCAAGGATTCTGAGTTTATATGGTCTGGTCCTTGTCATGAGGCTTTTGAGCTCATTAAGAAATAGTTGACTACTACCCCCATCCTTCGGGGTCCAAATTGGACTTTTCCTTTCCACATCCACACTGATGCATCCAAAAAATTTGTAGGGGAAGCATTAGGACAATTAGAGGACAAAATCCCTTATTCCATTTATTTCACCAACAAGAATTTATCCAAAGCCAAGATGAATTATACTGTTACTGAGAAGGATATGTTAGCCATTGTCCATGCTTTGAACAAGTTCAGACTTTATGTAACTGGTTATCAGACCTTTGTTCACACTGACCATGCAGCCATCAAGTATTTAATGAAAAAACTAGATGTTAATGCTAGAATAATTAGATGGTTGTTACTTTTGCAGCAATTTGATTTGACTATTGTTGATAAACCTAGAAAGGAGAATGTTGTTGCAGATTTTTTTTCCAGGTTAGCTCTCCCTACAGGTGAAGAAGGAATGGTGGATGACCAACTGCCAGATGAGCATCTCTTTTCCATATCAGCACTCTCACCATGGTTTGCTGATATAACCAACTACTTGGTTGCTGGGAGACTCCCTCCCAATATTTCATTCAGGGAGAGGAGAAGAATCATCAGAAAAAGTGCCCCTTTCACATGGATTGGGGGGAACCTTTTCAAGCTAGGCCCTGATCAAATACTAAGGAGATGTTTGAGGGAGGAAGAATTTTTTGATATCCTCTCTGCATGTCATGACAGCCCATGTGGAGGCCACTTTGCTGCGAAAAGAACTACTTACAAATTTTTGCAGGCATGATACTATTGGCCTACCCTTCATCAAGATTCTAGAAGATACACTAGCAGGTGTGACTAGTGCCAGCGGATGGGGAAACCTACACAAAGGGATAAAATGTCTTTGCACCCTCAGGTGGCTCTTGAGCCATTTGACAAGTGGGGCATGGAATTTTTTGGAACTGTTGATCCACCATCCGGAAAAAAGAATTATATCATAGTCTGCACTGATTACATGACAAAGTGGGCTGAAAAAACAAGTAGTGAAGGTAGAAACAGAGGAGAAAGTAGCAGAATTTCTGAGGGATAATATTTTTTACAAGTTTGGGTACCCCAGAGAACTAGTCACTGATCAGGGAGCACAATTCACCTCTCACCTCATTGAAAATATTTTGAGGAATCACAAGATTGAGCATAGAACTTCTACTGCCTATCACCCTCAGGTGAATGGCCAAGTAGAAGTAAATAACAGAGCTTTAGAGAGCATCCTCACCAAGGTCATGAGAAGCAGCATAAAATATTGGGTAGACATATTGGTAGAAGCTACTTGGGCCTACAACACTACTTGGAAGACAACAATAGGATTCACTCCCTATGAACTAGTCTATGGTAAGAAGGCTCTACATTCAATTGACTTTGAATTCAATACTTTAAGAATGGAAGCTGAATTAAATCTAGATCTATCAAATGCAAAAAAAAAGAGGTTGTTGCAACTAAATGGATTGGATGAGTTCAGAATGCAAGCCATTTTTTACACCGAGGTAGTTTAGCTACAAAGGAAGGTATGGCATGACAATAACATCAGATAAAAGACCTTCCAAGAAGGAGATTGGGCGTTGTTGTATGATTCAAGGTTTAAATATTTCAAAGGCAAGGTGATGACAAGATGGTCAGGAACTTACACAATGGAAACATGTTTTGCTAATGGCGCATTTCAAATCAGAACCATAGATGAGGAAGGAATCCCCTTGCTTGTCAATGGTAACATACTGAAAATTTACAAGACGCCTTTGTCAAGGGAAGAGTTCATAAATTCAATAAGCAGAGAGGTGTATGTGATGGGAAACTCCATAATTTCCCACACCTCCTGAAAAAATAGTGAAAAAAAAAGAATAAAGATCCATGGGTGAAAACCTCTCTCAAGCACCCAAGGCAATCTTGTGGGTTGAAAACCTCAATGGAGGCAGCTCACTTGCTCTCCAAAAAAAAAAAAAAAAAGAAGAAGAAGAAGAATGAAAGAGAATAAAGATCCATGGGTGAAAACCTCTCTGAGGTGCTCAAGGAAAGTCTGTGGGTTGAAAACCTCCATGGACGTAGCCCACTTTCTTTAAAAAACAAAAAAAGGAGAAAAAACAAAAAAACAAAAAACAAAAAAATACATCTGCATCTCTGTGTTTTCTGTGTTTTTGTTTTGTAGGTTATTAATACTTTCTAGAAACACAGGGAGGCATTCATCTTCTTTTTCCATTCTTCTATTTTACCATCCATCTCATCAGTCACTCCATTCATTTTCATAACTTCTACCATCACCTCCATACACCATATTCCTCCATTCCTAAGCACAATGTAGCAAAATAAAGAAAGCCACAAATTGCTACGAACATCAAGAATTTCCTTCAAGAAAAAAGTTCTCCACGGAATGCAAAGAAAAATAAAAAAAGAGGAGTTGACAAAGCAGACCCCAGGAAAGACAAGAGTGCCACCCATGCCATCTGGAGTATCCCCACGCAACATCTAGAAGGCTTGTCTCCTCAAACCATCTCCTGCAAACGCCTTGGAAACAACAACAGGTAAACTCAGGTATAGCTTCTCACCCCTCTCTATGCATCCATAATAGCCAGAAAAAATTAAATTTGTAGACTTAGGGTTTAAGGGGTAGAAAGGTGGCCAGTTAACTTGGCCACCATCATGAAGTATGACTAGGGAGAATGGAAAAGTCACACCACCTGGGCATGCAAAAGAAAATAATTTAAATCAAGTGGAGTTGAGAAGAACGAGGGGAGGAAACACACAATCCATCAGGAATTGATGGGGAGAAGCAAACAACAGTCTCTTATGAAAACTAGAGCTAAGGCCAAGTTACATAAGCACTCTAGAAGTAGCTGCATAGTCTAATAATAAATAGGGCTCATCTCATCCAAACCAGTAAATTAATTTTTTTTAAAGGGAGAGAGACCCACGAAATCCCACAACACAGAAACAGTGAACCTCAACCGCATATTTGGGACAACATGCGGTGGTAACAACAGAACAATGTTACCCTACCCATGGCCTGGTCCTCTCTTGTAAATATGAGAAGGGAAGCTTTTATAGCAACCCAAAAAAGGTAGGATTCCACTCCTAGCCTTAAAGAACATGAAGAAGAACCAAAAGAAGAAGAAGAAGAGCCATAAGAAGAACTAGTAGAGGAAGAAGAACCAGAAGAAAGAGAAGAGCGAGAAGAAGAACCAGAAGAGGAACAAGAAGAAGAAGAGGAAGAGCCAAAGGGCCAAGGAAAACCAGATGAGATGGCCATAGAAGTTATAGAGATAGAAGAAAGTGCACAAGAAGCAGACTCACAACATAGCACCACATCCCCTCAATACAAAGAGGTAGTTGCCACCTTAGCTCCTCTGAGCGCAAACAGAAAAAGGCAGACCTCTATGTATTTCAGAGCTGACAAGAGTCAGAGGATAAGTCAAAGAGAGACAAAAACTCCTCCCACAAGCCAATTATCATTGAAGAATCACCAAGGGAGGAGGAAATAATTGAAGAAATAGTTCTGAAGGAGCAGTTGCAGAAGGCACAGGCAGAGAATGTAACACTAAAGGAGAAATTGCAGCAAAAATGGGAGCAAGTAGCTACCATGGAAAACTCATGCATAGAAGCCCTTTAGCATAGATTCCCTTCTAACTCATATAATGTGTACCTCAAGGAGCAATGGATTCTATTGCAAATCAAAACTCTAGCCTCCCATGGATCACTACGTTTCCAAGATTGTAGGAAATTCATGAATTTCTACAAGCAATGTAACATGGTTGATCAGGAAAGATGGAATATTTTTATGTGCATAACCTTGTGCTGACAAATCTAGATACTTAGGACCCCAATCCTACAATGGGGGATATGCAGTTGATGGCTCTAATATCTTGGACGATGAATGAGGACACTACAGCAAAAGAGATATGGAGGGTCATGGGAAGAAGAAATTGAGAACCCTTATATATCAGACCAGAGTTGTTTATCCCAAGAGGAGTCATCCTTAACCGTCGAGAGATTGAAAGGGACCCTGCACTAGTTGAAAGATACCTTCAAACTAAAACACAGGTAATAGGCCACTTTGATGATGTTTATAGGAAGATAGAATATGAGTGCATTATGGCGAGCTAGAGGAGATGGAACAACCCCCCTCACAGCCTCAAGAACATGGAGTACCATACTCCAGAAATACTGAGGGGTGCATTGGAAAGGGCACCATGATACGAGAGGGCCATGCAGGCCAAAAAGATCAAATGGTTGGGACTAAAGCTCAACCCACCTTTTTTGTTGGGTCTGAATGATGAAGAGGACATAGATTCACAAGACAGAGAATGGGAGAATGCAGAAAAGAATAATGCTTTTTACCCCCTTGGGGAAACTCCCACTCTTCTTCCTCAGGATATCAGGGGGTTGTCAAAGCCTTAAAGGTAGGAGGAGGATTAGTTTCTCAGAGGATGAGCAACCATTCAGTAGGGGGGTGATGATGAGCTTCATCATTAGACATATTTGGAGGGGTTAATGGTCACCTTTTTTCCTTCTTAGATCTATTTTTCTTTCATTTTTATTATGATTTGGTTTTATGATGCTAGTATAGGTGGTGATTAAGGCTAACATACTCTGAGTGTCTAATATGAGGTTGAGGGAATAAAATCATGAATTATTAAGCCTTTTTATAAGTATTCTATCATAAAGTCTTGGAGGAGACAGCAAGGAGAATTTATAGGAGGATTGTCCACCCTCCTTAACTCTCAAAGGTAGCTAAAGGATCCCAGAGATTCTCTCCACCAATTTGAACTACAAAGGAAACCAAAGTATCCCATGGATTCTCTCTAGCAATTTGAATCCCAGAGGAAGCCAAGCAACTCAAAGAGGAGAGCACTCAATATTGTTTTACTAGGAGTCAAGTGGAATCAGTCACCATTTTTCAAGGGAGCTATTGGTAGCTACCCTGTAGAATAAATAGAACAGAGCTAGAGCTAGGAAGAGTTAGTCAATACTAGTTGGAACATTGTTGCAAGTTATTGAGCTTTTTATTATTTCAGTGATCAAACTTTCAAAGATGTATGAGGCTATTCTTTTATGAAATGAGAAGACTGGTTTCTTTTTACTGATTTAAGTTTCAGAGAGCTAGGCTTGTGGGTTAGGGCCCAATCCACGTGCCTCAGCCTCTCCACTATACTTGTTCTTTTCTTTCTTTCATTTCATTATCTCCACTTCTGATAATTTCATTTATGTTCCAAGTTGTTGCTTAGTTTTGCTTTCAATAGGATGTTGTAGTTTTTCCTTTGCTTGTGAGTAACAGAATAAAAGAAAACCAAGAAAAGTTGTGGATCAAGACCCCTTCTCATCTCTGTCAATAGAGCTCGAGGAGGGCGAACCTTCCCACAGGCACAAAAAATGGTTTATGTTTACTATTTCTAATGTTAAAGGTAGAGTTTCATTACCATTTTCAGTCTTCCTTTGCACTAGATTTTTGCACATTTGCCTATTTATTTGCGCATAAGTTAGCAGGATTGATTGCAGGAATCATTGTTAAAATCCCATAACAGCTCTGACATCCCTCCTACTTCATTTTCCCTCTCTGCCTTCAAGACCTGAACACTATTTCTACGCTTCCATTTCCTCCTTTGCCTCTTATTTGAAACTGTTGCACCCACCTTTTTCCCTAAACGGACTTAAGCCCTTAAGCCCGCCTTATTCCTTTGTTTTGTTATTCACAATTACCTTACCCTTTTTAACGTAGAACACGTAAAAACCATTCAAAAACCATCAAAAACTCGATCTTCTCCTTACTCCTCAAAATCCCCGCTACCATACTTCGCATTTCAAACTCTGCATGGTTTAAGTTGTTCTCGTTAACACTTACCGCTTCCCAACGTCGATTGTGATATTCACCACATCGCAAATCGCTCACCGCAACCTTTTCCTTTGTTTCCTTAAAAAATTACTGCTTCCAAATGCCGATGCGATATTTTCGCTACATCGCATATCGGTCACTGCAACCCGCAACATTTCCTTGTTTCCTTTAATGCTTCTCACTTCTGAATTTCAATTGCGATATCGGCCCCACCTCCACATCACCACTCTGCATCGTACATCATAAATCACGTTTTTTTTGTTTTTTTCTTACACTTACTGCTCCTATCAACCGATTGTGATATTGCGATCGCGCTCTGCCTCTGGTCCCACCACCACATCGCCCATCGCAAATCACACTTCAGAAGACTTACCTCATCGAACTTCGTTCCCACTCTCAGATGACCTTTCCGCTATCCCTTTACTTTTGCGATATTGTGATTGCGACATCGCATATCGCAACCTTTACCTCCATCACATATTTCATATTATTCCTCTCCAAAGCCATTTCTACGCCATATTATAAGGTTTTATAAGGTTTAAACCCCCACTTTCCACTTCTAAGCCCTGTTTCATGTGTTAAGCCCTCCATTAGCCTCTTTAGACCTTTTTCTTTCCTCCAAGATACAAAATCAAAACCTATTTAAATATGATTGAGTCATGGATAGCTTAGTTGCATAGGTAGAAGCATGGTAGATAGACCATAGGATAAATAGAGTGCATTTAGTCATTTGGCCAGGTGAAGTGTGGTTTATAATTAGTTTCCTTTCTGCCATTTATTTTCAACAAGTTAGCTTATTTTATTTTCAATCATTTCCTTTTCTTAAAATTAAATTAGTTTCATTCATGTCGTTTCTTTCTAGTAATTTAGTTTAGTTTCCTTTCTGTCATTTCTTTCCAGAAATTTAGTTTAGTTTCCTTTATGTCATTTCCTTCCAGAAATTTACTTTCCAGTTCTTATCATAGTTAAAGAAACAACACCCTTTCGTAAAGCAGAAGAGGATAACATGAGCATAACACATCTGCTGTGTATATAGCACTATCACCTCCAAGTTTTTATGAACCCCGAGTTGATAAAGTAAAGTAGGGCAGCCCCTAGGATTTGCAGCACTCTTGGTGAAATACCGGGGCTCACTAGAACCTACACTCCTTTTTAAATGCATGGCCTCAATTGGCCATGTGGCACTTCATTGAAGCCACGTGGGCCCTAGAGCGAACCATTAAGTGAAAACCAAACTTTTCCTTTTTCTTTTCTGGAGTTATGCCCCCCGATACTATTTTGTGGAGTGGGCTCCAAAAATCGGTATTATTTTATTAAAAAGTAATACTTAATTACAATTTAATTATACCTTCAGGCTCTAAGGCCTCGTAGCCATTAAAGACATAAAAATCTGGGCATAGTGCCCCTAAGTGTGTTTTACACTTTACATGGGCACATATGCCACATAATGCCATTTCGATTCAGAAACCTATTAGTCAAATACATTTGGCTCACCGAACCTAAATATCAATGGATATTTTATTACATCATGAACAATGATATTATAATAGGTAGTCCATTCACGATCCACAAAAACTTATACTATATGAGTATAGGCAATCCATTCTTGAGCCACACACACTTAGACCACACCCATGAATCATTTTCTTTTTTTCCCCCAACGTGCTCTCACATAGACGAAACAATATGTATTTCTATATAGTATTTTGTTCAAGATTATGATTCCTATATTTTGTTTTAGGTAAGTAAAAAATGAAAACAGGAAGGATGAGAAATAGGTGGGAAGATATGGATCCCGTCCTATGAGTCTAGACATTCAAATGTTTATGGTGAGGAAGGCAAAGAAAAGGAACTCAATATTGAAGGAGCCTTCACCTGAAAAAAATCAATATGTGAAGATGTGCTTGCTAGGTGTAAAATGATGAAGTATAAATGTCATAAAATTCACAGGCTGCTGGAATGTTTTAGAACTTACAGAGCGGTGGTGGAATGTTTGAAATTGTCTTATGAAAACATTTAATATTTAATGTTAATAAATTAATACTAGCAATAGTTTATTTTTCAAAAAATGTTTATGAAAAATTTACTAAAATTATTTTTAAATATAAATTAATATATATATATATATATATATATATATATATATATATATATATATATATATATATATATATATATATATATATATATATATATATATATATATATAGATATAAACTTATTCACTGTATAATACTTTTATATTAAGATGGACCCCATTTATTTAAAGCTGAAAATACCATTTATATTATATTACAATCATGCATGCTTATGTTTTAGTTTGTCTTTTTTTAAATTGCGAATTGAATACTTCAATTTTAACTTCGATTTCATTCCCCCAACTCAAATACATCACAATTATGGTGCAGCCTCTATACTACACTCATCCAACTGCAATTTTGGACACCCCTTGACACTAAACCATGTTAACGATGTACAATATGCAACTCCTTCCAACTCGCCCAACTGAGGGCACCCATGAACCGTTAGCTACTCAAGTTTTGTTAGCCACCGTAAATCTTGAATGCTCTTAACCTTCACACAATCAACAACCCTTACCTGATGAACCACGAGACAAATGACCCCTACCTGATGAAGTTGTAGAGGGTATGGGGATTATCTCGGAGTTAGCCGGACCCTGGAAAACCAGAGGTAGGAAAACTGATATTTCCAAAACCCAATTGAAAGCCAAATTAGACATTGCAGATGGTAAAAAACAATATTTAAAAGGAGCGCTTAGAGTTGTGTAGTCCCCAGCCTTTGTTCCCCAATGATTATCTTGTCCTTCAATTATCATGGGTTTTCTAGTACCGGTAAAAAATTGGCACTAAATTCTCTGCTAAATATTTATAAATGTGATCTCATAATGTTCCAAGAAACCATGGGGGTGGTTTCCTTTATTTCCCATTCACTGGGGAAACTTCTACCAGGCTGGTCTTTGGTAACTGTGGATTCCAAAGGCAGATCTGGTGGCCTTGATATTGGTCTATGTAGCAATAAGTTCCAGAAGAAGAATTATTGGAGCTCGGAATCGGTTTTAGGGGTTGAGGTTTATTCCCTTGAACTTTGTATTACTTCACCCCGATCAACATCTATGGGCTAGTTTTGGATAGTGTGGTTTTTTGGAACAGTTTATTTGCGAAAGATTTCATGCAACTCCACAATCTGGTGGTATGTGGGCACCTAAAATTTTCTCTTGGCATATCTGAAACCTGGGGACCTCAAGCTCAATTTGACCCACTAGTTGATTAATTCATAAACAAAATCAGAGAATGCAAGCTTATGGACATAAATCTTATTAATACCACTCCCACCTGGAGGAAAAAGCGAGTGGGGAAGCTAGGGTGGAAAAAATATTGGACTGTTTTCTCATCAAGGAAAGTTTCACCAACGAAAATATTAGTATCAGGAAGTGGGTGGGATCAAGAGGGAATTTTGATCACTTCCCTATACTGTTGGAGCTATATGGACCACATAAAAAACTAGGATCCACGTTTAAGTTCAAATTTGGATGGCTAAAATATCCTAGTTATATAGCCCTTGTTAAGGACCTTTAGAGGTCCAGGGATGAGTCCTCCAACATCTCATGTGCTCATTATTTCATGTCCAACCTCAAATATCTGAAATCCATAATGATTCTATGGGCTAAAGAGAAAAAATTGAAAGAGGAAGAAGAACTATTGATTATTGAAGAGACTCCAGAAAGGATGGAAAGTCCAAAGGTTGATAGCTATGAAACTGAGGAGAAGAGGGAAAGGATAAAAACACTAGAATTTAAGATAAGGAATTTATTACTTGACCAAGAAGAACTTTGGAGATTAAAAAGTCGAGTGATATTTCTATCAGCAGGTGATGAAAACACAAATTTCTTCTAGAACTATGCAAAAGGAAGGAAAAATCCAAATACTATATGGGAAATGAGGACCTCGAATGGCGGAAACATGGAAAAATATTTCAAGGGTCTTCCTTCGATGGGAAGGGACTACATCAAAAATATTTTCAAGGTCCCTGAAGTGTCAACTATTGTTGAAGTTATTCGGGTGGCCTAGCTCTTTCCCCGCTCTGTGGAGGAGGAGGAAAACAAGATGCTAATGGCTTCGATCACCAAATTGGAGGTAGAACATGTTTTAAATACGATGCAAAAGGACAAGATCCCTAGACCGGATGGCTGCTCAGTTGAGTTCTACCAGCATTTCTTTGATCTCATTGGGGACAATCTTGTGGATATGGTGGAGGAATCTAGAGCTAGGGTGTTGGCATGTGTTGTCCTTGATGGCAACCTGCTTGATGACATGAGATTGTTGGTATGTATTGTCCTTGATGGCAACCTACTTGATGAAGTGAGAATATTGGAAATGTGATGCAATGTGTTGTCTTTGATACTAGATGAAGTTGATGAGTTGTCTTTGGATGGAAACCCACTTGATAAAGTTAATGGCAACCTATTTAATGAAGTAGTTCCTGATGGAAACCTATTGTACTTGATGGAAACATACTTGATGAAGTTGTCCTTGATGGGAATCTACTTGATGAATTAAGGAGGAGATTGTTGGCAATGTGGTACAATGTATTGACTTTGATGGAACCTGCTTGATGAAGTTGTCCTTGATGGAAATGAAGAAAATCTGATGTATCTACAGATCAGTTCAGAAGTAGCAAAATAAATGAATTCAGAAAGTGCCAGAACAATGTTGAACAAAGTATGTCACAAGGCATACGCGGGTTTGTTAAGGCTAAGTAGCGTATCTACGCAGGAAAGTACATGCCAAGTCACGTATGCCTAATTGCGCTCTAAATTTATAAAACCAGGGGTTACTACCATGGTATTGACCCATTGTATTGAGCGCTGGATTATCTATTTGATCCCGTCCAGGAATACCATCGGAAGTTGTGTGGTTTTGGCTCATGGTATTGAAAAAGGATAATCTATATAAGGAGAAGAAGATCATTGTGCAAGAGGAGAAAAAAAAAGGTCTAGGTTTGAATGAATACTTCACTCTGAAGTATATCTGAATGGTATGGGTAACAGTCTACTGATAGATCTAAATCTATGATGCACCTATGAAGAAAATGATGAAGAGGGATCTCTAGATCTGAAATGTATATGTATTTTCTAGATCTGTTTATGGAATGTTTAGATCTGAGATGAGGCGAAATACTTTCTGAAGCAAAGGATGAAATATGAGTTTTTTGTCTGATCTGAAGAGCTGCACAGTCCTGAAAAGTTACAGATGTATACGTAGGTTCGCTTCAGTAAAAGCACGTGTATACGCAGGTATTCCTAAGGAAAAGCGAGTATGGTCAGTTAGGGTTTTATGAAGAATGCACAGAAGTATACGCAGGTTGGTTTCTGAGAAAGAGCGTATACACGCAGGTTTAGTGAAGTGAAAGCGCGTATGGAACCTAGGGTTTTGCTGAAGTATGTGGTATGAAATGTCTGATCTGTTCTGTTGTTTTACTGCTATCTATTAATGAAGTATTCATACAGATATGGGTTGTTTGAATGATGAATATGCTATTGATTATGTTGATTAAAGATCAATTTGTTGATTGATTGGTTAATGATTCAATGAATGAATTGATGGGGTTATAAGTATCAGTTTGATGTATGATGAGCTTAAATGTGTGGAGTGGGTCCAGTCTGAAAATATGATGAAAAGTGGCCTACAAGTTATGTTGTGTGGAAGCTGTTGGATCCAGTATGAAAATTGATGAAGTGTGGTCCATGGTGGTGCTGAGGGTCGAAGCCTTCAGTGAGGGGGTTGTAGCTCCCTTCCAGTGGTAGCTGGTAAATGAGAGCAGGGGGTAGTAGCTCCCTTCCAGGAGAGGCTGGTAAACGAGAGCAGGGGGTTGTAGCTCCCTTCTAGGAGAGGCTGGTAAAAGAGAGCAGGGGGTTGTAGCTCCCTTCCAGGGGAGGCTGGTAAATGAGAGAAGGTTTTAGCCTTCTGTAGGTGGGTACCTGCGTGCTGGTATGAGTCTGCGCTAGTACATGGTTGTAAGATGTTTTCTTTATAATAAAATATTGAAGGTTGAGACAACGACAGCGGTGGTTTTCTCCCGACTTGGGTTTCCACCTTAAATCCTGGTGTTCATGTGTGTTGCTTATGTGTGATGGTTTATTCTATTGTTACTGCACATGCTTACTGCTAAATAAACATCTGATGAATGAATGGTGCATAGATCTAAGTAAATAAATAAATGCATAATAATATCTTTGTGTATACGTGAGTTTTATGAAGGATATCCGCGTGTATACGCGAGTTGGGCTCAGTAAAGTAGCGTATGGGTTTTAGAGAAATAAAATGTAAAATATTTGAGTATGCCCTAAATACTAATTCACCCCCCCCCCCCCCCCCTCTCATTATTTTTCCCAACAATTGGTTTCAGAGCAGGTCCTTCTGAAAAAGCTTAGCTGCTAGAAGGAAGATCAAGAAAGATGAGCAATCAAGAGGGATTAGCGTCTATCAGGCCTCCACTCTTTAACGAAAACAATTTAATCTTCTAGAAAACAGGGATGAGATCTTATGTTCAGTCTCTGGGAGCAGATGTATGGGCCATTGTTGAAGGAGGATATCAATATCCAGCCGCAGTACCAACAAATCCGACGGAAAAGAAGAATTATGAAACAAATGCAAAGGCAGTCAATGCTCTATTGGGGAGTCTAACTAAATCTGAATTTGTCAAGGTCATGCAGCTGAATACAGCAAAGGAAATATGGGACAAAATCATTCTAAGTTATGAAGGTGATGCAAAGGTAAAAGGTGCAAAACTCCAAACTCTCAGAATTGAATATGAAAATTTAAAGATGCATAGTAATGAGAGTATTTCCAGTTTCTTTTTACGTCTTGATGATGTTGTAAATCGTATGATAAATCTAGGAGAAACGATAGCCGAATCTACTTTGCTTGAGAAAATTTTAAGATCACTAATGGCAAAATTTGAGTCAAAAGTTTCTGCTCTTAAAGAAAAACAGGATCTTCAAAATCTTACTGTGGTACAACTTCATGGCATACTGACTGCTTATGAAATGAGAAGAGGAGGACCATCTGAAGTCAAAGAGGCCATCTTTAGAGCTTCTACAAAAGGAAAAGAAGTAAAAAGAAGCAGAAGGATCGGGATATATATCAGAAGAAGATGAGGTTAATTTTGTAAAGAAACTTCAACTTGGCACAGGACGGTTCAGAGGTAAGCTTCCTTTCAAATGTTTTGATTGTGGAAGAGTTGGTCATTATGCTGCTAAGTGTCCTTATAAAGAAACATCTGAAAAAGGAAAGGAAGTAGCAAGAAGGAATAAGAACTGGTCTAGCACTAGAAAAGGTTACTATATTCATGAAGATAGTGATGGGTTCTCTGATAGTGAGGAAGAATGTGAACAAGATCTTAGACTTCTCATGGCATTTGAAAAATATTCTAGAGAAGACAAGGATACTTTTATGGATGCTCTAGAGGACAATGATTTTCTTGGAGAAAATTATGATAAAGGGAAACAATTTGAAAAGAGAAAGAGTTATTATACAAATGAAGATAATGATCAATTGTCAAATGAGAATGAAGAATATTCTGACCAAGATCTTCTAGTGCTCATGGAAAGGAAGCAAAAGAAGAAGGCTACTCAAAGAAAGGAGATATCTCAGAAAATAAGCGCTGCGGAAAATGAAGATGATGAATCAGGCACTGATTGTTGTTCTTGGGATTTAATTTCTTATGCATGCAATGGTGAAGATAGTGAATGTAATACCGTGGATCAAGAAATAGTTCTCAAGATCAAAGTTGAAGATCAACAAAGATTATTTAATAAGAGAGAATCTATCTACAAAGATATGATCTCTAGACTGAATGAACAAATAGACAAATATCAAAGGTTGCACAATGAAGTAACCAATCACCGTGAAGGACTTGAAGCTTAAATCATCTCCCTCAAAGAAGATCTGGAAAAATCAAATAAGAAGAATGAAGAAATTGAAGCAAAAATCATCTCCCTCAAAGAAGATCTGGAAAAATCAAATAAGAAGAATGAAGAACTTGAAGCAGAAATCATCTCCCTTAAAGAAGATCTGGAAAAATCAAATAAGAAGAATGAAGAACTTGAAGCAGAAATCATCTCTCTCAAAGAAGATCTGGAAAAATCAACTAAAGAACTTCTACAAACATTTGAAGAACAAGAAAATGGGTTGAAAGAAGAAATTCTAAAATTGAATGACCAAGTAGAAGAAGGAAGAAGGAAAGAAGAATGTATGAAGAAGCAATGCCAAAATTTGGAGGTTGATGTAAACATTCTAAAAGGTAAATTAGAAGAAAAGGATAAACTTTTGAGGTTTCAAGATAGTACTAAGATTCTGGACAATATTCTTAGTAGTCAAAGGTCTCCCTCTGTTAAATTTGGTCTTGGTTTTCATGAAACTGTTAAAGGAGAATCTAGTTCACAAGGAAGTGCTAAAGTTTCAAAGGATATCAATGCAAAGCCTGAAGTGTTGGAAGAAACAAAAAGTCAACTGACAATCATGAACTTTCAAAATAAATCGTTCCCTCCTTTGATCAATAATGTTGAATGCTTTAAATTTCATAATTATGGGCATGTTGCAGCAAATTGCAGAAGCAGATTTCTTCAGTCTCAAACAAGCAGATTCTACACAGAAAGGCATTCTAGTTTCTTCAAGGGATATTGTTTTTCATGCAGCAAGTTTGGTCATAAAGCAGCTGATTGCAATAGAAGAAAGAATAGAAAAACACATTATGACCCCTATGCTTACTTCTCTGGTCACACAAGATGTTATGCTTGTAACAAGTATGGATATGTAGAAAAAGAATGCAGGATGAATAGATCTGAAAAATTGGATAATTTCCAGCACACAAAAAGAAATTTCAAGCAAAGCTGGAAAAAGAAGGAGGACCGGTCAGAAACGTAGGGAATATTGACCCTACTGCAGTCATCCACTTCTAAAGCTTACTTTTCATAATGACTGCAAGAATGATTTGAGATACATTATAGGAATCAGTAATGTATCATCACAAGGGGAGTGATGTATGATGATTCTCATGGCTGATTTGGTAATTCTGGTTATGTTTATTTCTGACAATGCATCTGATGTGAAGAAGACAGGTACAGGTGACATAAGTTCAGGGGGAGATGAAGTTGTGAAATTTTCTACATTTCACTTTCCATACGCAGGTTTAGTGAACTAAAGTCGCGTGTACACGCGAGTTCCAGTGGAGACAAAAGCGTATGCTTTTTTGCTAAGAAAAACAATGAGTCAGCTCAAGGATAGAAGCACAGGTTCAGGGGGAGAATCAGTTTGACTACTAATGATTGCACTGTTGGCATTGTATCTACTTATTCCTTAGTTATGAGATGAGGACATGATACATGGTTTCTTATGATGAGATTATGGATGAGCCCTAATTGCTTCTTGATGAAGAGTATTTTTGTTTTCACACATGATTGAGATGGAAGTCTTATGATTCAGAGATAAGGATAGATCATGCAGAGTTTGTTGCTGATAACTTTTGAAACGGTTGAGACCTTTTATACATATTTCTTACACATGTTACATCATGATAAATATTGAAGATCTTGGTGATAGCAAATCACATGGATGATTTCTTAACACGTATTGTCTATAGAAGAAGTTGCTTTGGTATGATACTTCCTCTTGGGAAGAATATGTTGATGCTGCAAAAATAATGTGAAGGCTTGACTTGAAGACATGGATACATTGTTTTATCTTTCTTCCCTCAGATATTTGATGGATATATCTGCGGTTATAAGGAAACATCAACAACAAATGAAGATAATTGTGTTGCATATCTTCCTGCATCAAATAGCAACAAATAGAAAGTGAACCCAATAAAGCATCAGAAGAAGATCTATCTGAAAAGGATCCATCCAGTGCAACTCAGACAGAAGCTTGGAGTAGTCTCTGACATGCAGAAGAGCAGAACTGATTAAAATTCAGAAGATTAAAATGGATACGTGGGTTTCCTGAAAGACAGTCGCGTATATACGTGAGTTCATACACATCAAACTGCGTATGGTTGGTTGCTGACAAATTTTGTTTGGGGTCAGCATTCTTCAGCACAGTTGCAGTGCTGTTTGATATCTCTGATGCTGTTTGGTATCTCTGGTGATGTTTCAGCTCATATATTTCTGTTTCGTTCTCAGATATTGAGTGAAGATGCCTTGATGATTCGCTGTTGAAAGTGTTCAGGTTGCATAGGCTAAGGAGGAGTTTTGGACATATGGAAAGGATGTATTGGATGCACAGCTTCAGGGGGAGCATTAGCCTTGCTAAGTATAATGCATTGATTGGCATTATGATGATTCTGAAATATGATGTCTCTCTTGAGGTATTTTTGGTATTTTTTACAAAAGGTCATATTTATAGTTTGATGAAATGGTCATGTTTGAGACCTATGATGTAAAATTGTAATATTCAGTTATGTAAGGACTTGATCAAATTTGTAAACCCACTTGGTTGGGTAGTTGAGTCAAAATGTGTAAACCCACTTGGTTGGGTACTTGTGTCACATATGTAAATCCACTTGGTTGGATCCTTGATGTAAGCATGAGTCCTTGGTGATAGGAAAGGTCATAGAGTCATGTATTTCATTGAAAAATATGTTTAAAGATTCAGCATGAACTTAGGGGGAGCATGGTAGCTTCAGTGCACATCAGATATACAGAGCTCTTCTTTCTACAAGGGAAGAAAAACCTTGTGTTGGTATTGATCCGCCCGTTGCGCTTGATGTCAAAGGGGGAGAGTATCATGGTATTTGAATAAGGAGAGAGTAGCATTGTTTTGGTTTTGGTTTTGATCCGCCCTTTGCCCTTGATGTCAAAGGGGGAGAGTATCATGGTGTTTGAATAAGGGGAGAGTATCATTGTGTTTACATAATGGTTATAATCATTGTACCTATCTGTTGTGATGATAAAACACCTTCATAGTTGCCATCAAGTCCAAAGGGGGAGATTGTTGGCATGTGTTGTCCTTGATGGCAACCTACTTGATGACATGAGATTGTTGGTATGTATTTTCCTTGATGGCAACCTACTTGATGAAGTGAGAATATTGGCAATGTGATGCAATGTGTTGTCTTTGATACTAGATGAAGTTGATGAGTTGTCTTTGGATGGAAACCCACTTGATAAAGTTAATGGCAACCTATTTAATGAAGTAGTTCCTGATGGAAACCTATTGTACTTGATGGAAACATACTTTATGAAGTTGTCCTTGAGGGGAATCTACTTGATGAATTAAGGAGGAGATTGTTGGCAATGTGATACAATGTATTGACTTTGATGGAACCTTCTTGATGAAGTTGTCCTTGATGGAAATGAAGCAAATCTGATGTATCTACAGATCAGTTCAGAAGTAGAAAAAGAAAGGAATTCAGAAAGTTCCAGAACAATGTTGAACAAAGTATGTCACAAGGCATACGCGGGTTTGTTAAGGCTAAGTAGCGTATGTACGCAGGAAAGTACGTGTCAAGTTGCGTATGCCTAATTGCGCTCTAAATTTATAAAACCATGGGTTACTACCATGGTATTGACCCATTGTATTGAGTGCTGGATTATCTATTTGATCCCGTCCAGGAATACCATCGGAAGTTGTGTGGTTTTGGCTCATGGTATTGAAAAAGGATAATCTATATAAGGAGAAGAAGATCATTGTGCAAGAGCAGAAAAAAAAAGGTCTGGGTTTGAATGAATACTTCACTCTGAAGTATATCTGAATGGTATGGGTAACAGTCTGCTGATAGATCTGAATCTATGATGCACCTATGAAGAAAATGATGAAGAGGGATCTCTAGATCTGAAATGTATATGTATTTTCTAGATCTGTTTATGGAATGTTTAGATTTGAGATGAGGTGAAATACTTTGTGAAGCAAAGGATGAAATATGAGTTGTTTGTCTGATCTGAAGAGTTGCACAGTCCTGAAAAGTTACAGATGTATACGCAGGTTCGCTTCAGTAAAAGCGCGTGTATACACGGGTATTCCTAAGGAAAAGCGCGTATGGTCAGTTAGGGTTTTCTGAAGAATGCACAGAAGTATACGCAGGTTGATTTCTGAGAAAGAGCGTATACATGCAGGTTCAGTGAATTGAAAGCGCGTATGGAACCTAGGGTTTTGCTGAAGTATGTGGTATGAAATTTCTGATCTGTTCTACTGTTTTACTGCTATCTATTAATAAAGTATTCATACAGATCTGGGTTGTTTGAATGATGAATATGTTGCTGATTATGTTGATTAAAGATCAAGTTGTTGATTGATTGGTTAATGATTCAATGAATGAATTGATGGGGTTATAAGTATCAGTTTGATGTATGATGAGCTTAAATGTGTGGAGTGGGTCCAGTCTAAAAATATGATGAAAAGTGGCCTACAAGGTATGTTGTGTGGAAGCTATTGGATCCAGTATGAAAATTGATGAAGCGTGGTCCATGGTGGTGCTGAGGGTCGAAGCCTTCAGTGAGGGGGTTGTAGCTCCCCTCCAGTGGTAGCTGGTAAACGAGAGTAGGGGGTAGTAGCTCCCTTCCAGGAGAGGCTGGTAAACGAGAGCAGGGGGTTGTATCTCCCTTCCAAGAGAGGCTGGTAAATGAGAGCAGGGGGTTGTAGCTCCCTTCCAGGGGAGGCTGGTAAATGAAAGAAGGTTGTAGCCTTCTGCAGGTCGGTGCCTACATGCTGGTATGAGTCTGCACCAATACATGGTTGTAAGATGCTTTCTTTGTAATAAAATATTGAAGGCTGAGACAATGGCAGCAGTGGTTTTCTCCCGACTTGGGTTTCCACCTTAAATCCTGGTGTTCATGTGTGTTGCTTATGTGTGATGGTTTATTCTATTTTTACTACACATGCTTACTGCTAAATAAACATCTGATGAATGAATGATGCATAGATCTAAGTAAAGAAATAAATGCATAATAAGATCTCTGTGTATACGTGAGTTTTATGAAGGATATCTGCGTGTATACGCAAGTTGGGCTCAGTAAAGTAGTGTATGGGTTTTAGAGAAAGAAAATGTAAAAGATTTGAGTATGCCCTAAATACTGATTCACCCCCCCCCTCTCAGTATTTTTCCCAACATAGGGGAGGCATCCATGAACCTTTTAACTCAACGTTTTTTCCCCTAATTCCTAAGAAGGATGCTTTGAGCTCTTTTGAAGACTTCATATCTATTTCCCTTTGTAACTATATTTACAAAATTATAGCCAAGATTATTTCTATTTGATTGAAACCAATTTCATCCTCAAATATATCTAAAGAATGGTTTGGGTTTGAAGATGGAAGAAAAATCCATGAAGCAATTGGGGTGGCCCAAGAATTTATGCACATCATCAAGAAATCAAAAAAGAAAGAAATGATTGTTAATATTGACCTATAAAAATATTATGATAGTATCAGTTGGATTTATCTTCATTTACTCCTTACTCATCTAGGCTTTTGTAATGGCTTCACAAATTGGATAATGGGGTGTATAACTAATGCGTCCTTTTTTTTTTCTCATAAATGGGGAAGCCTCCCTTTTTCACTAGTCAGAGAGGACTCAGAAAAGGCTACCCCCTTTCTCCCCTCCTTTCTATACTTGCGGCTGAAGGGCTCAACCATCTCCTTCTCTATGTTAAAAGGAATGGTGAACTGAAAGGTATTGAAGTGGCCACAAACTTGTTTATCTCTCATCTACTCTTTGTTGATGATATTCTCCTTTTCAGCACCATCTCCATGGAGGAGGTGATTCTGTTGAAATTTTTTTTGGATATTTTTCTCAAAGCCACTAGGATGGTTATTAATGATAAAAAGTCTTATATGGCTTATGAGGGTCCCTTGGTGGGGGAACTTACTAGAATTGAGGTGTTGTTTCCCTACAAAGTTTCTTTGATGGGGGACAGCTTAAAATATTTGGATTTTACATTAAACCAGACTTCTAAAAAAAGCAGGACTAGAATTGGCTACTGGTTAAAATTGAGAAGAGAATTAACCACTAGAGCTTCAAATGGCTATCAAGGGAAGGAATATTGGTCCTTATTAAATCAATTCTGGTTTCTATTTCAATTTACTGGATGGCCCTCACCTAGGTCCCCAAGGGAGTTCTGTCAAAAGTCAGGAAACTATGCAGTTGCTTCCTTTGGGCTGGGAATGAGGAGTAGGTACTCCCATCGGTTGCCTGGGACAAAATTGCTTGTCCAAAGGAGAGGGGAGGGAGAATGTGACATTTCTTTGAATTGGACATGTTATTAATGTTATTATTATTGTTTGTTAAAAAATCAATTGTGACAATAACTTGAAAGAAAATTCATGAATAATGAGAATGTAGTAATGTATATAATAATTATCAATAAATGAATGCGGATTGGAAACACTTGAAAACTAGAAACTTGCGAATGAGATTACAGATAAGGAAATATTTTTCCATGACCAAAATTCTAATAGGAATTTGGATAAACTTAATGTATGGGAAAGAAATATCCATTAAGTGCTTAGCTAGATATAGGTGCTAAGTAGGGATTGGCATAAAGCTTCGCAGAAGACAAAAGTGAGCTTTTATTTACAAAAAGAGCCTAGGCCAATGATTTGGAAAGCCAAAAGAGGGACGCTGCTAAAGGAAAAATCCATCATGGAAATAAGGCATAAAATTCCTACTGCAAGGATCAACATGTTGTTGATACCTTGCAAATTGAATCTCAGCTCAGGGGTGAACTTAGGGGAAGCAATTCTACAGTTGGGTGGAAATCAGTGTATAATTTCCAGTGTGCTCTATTCACAGTATTCTTCGTGGGCTTGTGACTTGGTATTTGGTAAGATTGTTCTCACTTTTTGGTACAATAAAAATTCAACTCGTATATGAAGTTATAACAGTATTGGATTTTGGACGTTTATGAGTACGTATGTACGTGGAAAAAGGGTAAATTTGTTAAGCTGGAATGCTTACTATAAAGAGCTTAGAATTATATGGTTGTTGTAAGCTCTTCCTTGGTAAGTTACAAAAGTGTAATTATATGCATGCTCCAGTGAAAAATTGAATTTAAGTAGGCTCCTTAGTTAGATTTTTAAAACGTGAATTTAACTGTAACAATAAAATTGGGCTTCTTACATTTAACTAGAGTAAACGCAGACACTAAGGGTAGATAATTTAAGGTACTGCTGACAGAGAAATTTGAGATATCGAAATTTTAGCTTATAGTTACAACTCTTATAAAAGGATTATTCCTCAATAGATAGCCACAACTAGTGTATGTATATAGACATTTTATCAATGGGGGTATTAGATTGTTCCATAACAAGAAGCTACAAGTTCAGCAGATTTCTTAAGAAAATATATAAATTTATTGATTAAATTGCCATGGAGGGGTTTTGAAATTATATTTAGGTATAATAATGTATTTTGAATGTAGTGAAATCATTTAATAATAATGAAGAAGTTAAAAATGATCCAGAAAATGGATGGATACATGATGTCCAAATTAGGAGCAACGGATCAGATCATAATCATGAAAGATTTAGAACTAGAGTTTCAAAAAAAAAAAATATACAAGTACCGGCAAGCTAAACAATCAAAATTTGAATCATAAAAATTTATGGCTAAAAGTAGTTCTAATTATCGAAAATGAATTTATTAAGTTGATATGCATTTTAGGCATGTACATTCATTGTCGCAATTTAAATTTTAAGTGCAGATATATGAGTTTGTAATTTTTTAGCTACTAGTGTAAAACTACGGCCGCCATTATATAGTATACATAATGGAAGTAATGTATGATCCTCATAGCAAGACTAGAAATTACTAAGCTAATATAAACTTAATGAGATAACCTATATCGAAAGCTTTCAGGATTTATAACTTTAATTAACCATTGTTATCAGATATTAATAGAAGCTACTAATTAAAAACAAACACTGTGGGTAGGGCACCAAAAAGAAATATAACCATAACACCTGAAGTATAAATAGTAAACAATAGGATAGTTTTCCATGACTACCGATTCCAATTGCTTGTAAAATTTTTTTGTTTTCCCACCCCGGTTTTCAGTTTCACCTTATTACTCCAAAATAGTTAAATGCCCTTTCCCATATCCATACATTTAACAAGCTGGAAAATAATTTTTTCTGAAAACACAAATTCTGGAAAAATTACAGAATGCTGAAAAATGCAGAAATAAATATCAACACACATAAAACAGTCATTCACACATTTTGACACATATATTTTTGGTCAACATGACCCTGGAAAAACCCCCTACAACTCTTGGGAAAAACCATTTTGAGAGCTCCTTCTTATTTCTAAAAAATGCTTTATAGTGAGGCAGAAATTACAGCAAAAATTTCAGCAACCAAACAACTGTACTTATCTTGATTTCCATGCATTCACTCTGCCTTGGAAAATGTGCAGAATAGTAAAAACCAAAAACAGAAATTTTACAGCGTTTATAACAGCATTAAATGTTGAACTGGATTTCTCGAAATATGTGCCCAGCTGTACGGCCGTACTGCTGTACGGACTGTACGGACTTAACAGCAAACCCTTCTCCTCAATTTTCGAGCTCATTTGCCTCGAAATATGTGCTGAAGCTGATGTTCTGCTGCTGTACGGATTTCTAGAAATTCGTGCCACCAACCAGCAGTCTCTCTCCTCGATTTTCATGCCCAAAATCTACCCAGAAATAAATGCGGAAGCTACTGTACGGTCTTCCTTGAAAAATGTGCCTCTCTCCCTCGAAAAATATGCCCAACATTTGTTGTACGGATTTTTGTCTTGGGAACCGTGCCTCTTTGCTGCTGTACAGATTTTGCTGAAGTCTCTATCAGCTGTCCTCTTTCTCCTCTCTGCTCAGAAATCTCCCTTGCTCTCTTGCTCTCCTTCTCTCAATATGTTCATGAAAGAAATGAATGACCTTTTCCTCCTTTCCCTCCTTTAATCTAACCCTAAGTGACTTTTGGGGAATCCCTAAATCCAATGGCTGAAATAGATTGAGATCTAGGGCTGAGATTAAATGCTCATTTAAATCTCACTTTCTATTTTTTTTAATTCACCCCACTTTAATAAAGACCCACTTAGTCATTTATTTCCAAAGTCACTTTTCCTTTCTAATTTTACATTGACTTTATTAAAGTCACTTTAAAATTAGACTTTAGTAACTTTATCACTTAAAGTCACTTTTAAATTAGACTCTAGTAACTTTATCACTTAAAGTCACTTTTAAATTAGATTCTAGTAACTTTATCACTTAAAGTCACTTTTAAATTAGATTTGACTTTATAACTTTATAAAGTCACTTTAGGAGAAAAATTAAATTCTTTTTGGACACTTTTCCCTAGGCCAAAGATCAAAGCCTTAGGGAACCACCTGTCCTCCGGTAACCAAATTTCAACACTCCCTCTTACCGAGGAAGGTGTTCCTCGTCTCTGAAGTAGACATGCTTGCCCCGTGGTAAGGCTTTGGTAAGAATATCTGCAACCTGCTCATCAGTGGGAATATACTCAAGCTTCACGGCTCCTTTCTGAACATAGTCTCTGATGAAGTGATATTTGATCCCGATATGCTTTGACCTGTCATGAAATACTGGATTCTCCGTGAGTTTAATGCAACTCTGATTATCACAGTAAATCACTGAAGGTCTCAACGGCTGACCAAATAAGCCAAACAACATCTTGCAAAGCCAGATGGCCTCACAACTAGCTAGACTAGCTGCCATATACTCTGCTTCCACTGAACTCAATGCTACTGACTACTGCTTTTGGCTAAACCATGACACAACTGCCGAACCCAACCCAAAACAACACCTTGAAGTGCTCTTCCTATCAGAAGCACAACCTGCCCAATCAGAATCAGTGTAACTTTCCA
This sequence comes from Pinus albicaulis, assembly GCA_034641835.2. Lineage (NCBI taxonomy): Eukaryota > Viridiplantae > Streptophyta > Pinopsida > Pinales > Pinaceae > Pinus > Pinus albicaulis. The sequence goes on from CM076572.1 coordinate 1,262,175,792, forward strand.
ATCTCACTCCATCCCCCTGCCTGTAGTCCAGACCATAATCCACTGTCCCCTGTAAGTACCAAAAAATGTGTTTTGCAACCACCCAGTGAACCTTCCTAGGCTCACACATAAACTGACTCATCGTGTTGACTGCAAAACAAATATCTGGTCTAATGTTGACCAGATACATCAAGGAACCAATCAGTTATCTGTACAATGTGGGATCCACCAACTCAGAATCCGAAGCATGAAGCTTCTTCCAGTTGGTGATCATCGGTGTCGACATGAGTTTACAATCCTCCATGTGGAATCTGCCAAGGATGTCCACAATATACTTCCCCTGCCCCAGGAAGAAATGCCCCTCCTCCTGCCACACCTCCAAACCCAAAAATTAATGCATCAAGCCGATGTCCTTCATCTCAAACTCCGCCGCAAGATCTCTCTTGCAGTGCTCTATGAGTCTCTCTGCACCTGTAATGACCAAGTCATCCACATACAGCACGAGAATGAGAGGCTCCTCACCTATCACAATATAGTAAAGGTTCGGATCTGCCTCACTCTTTGTGAAACCCATCTTCTGCAAGTAAGTATCTATCCTGGAGTACCAAGCTCTGGGAGCTTGCTTCAGGCCATAAAGAGCCTTCTTCAGTCTGCACACATGGGACTCCTTCCCATGCACCTCAAAGCCCTGTGGCTGCTCAATGTACACCTCCTCCTGTATGAAGCCATTGAGAAATGCGGTCTTCACATCCAGTTGGTGGATCTTCCAACCCATCTCTGTTGCTATCGATATAATGGAGCGGATCGAAGCATATCGAGCCACGGGAGCGAAGGTCTCCTCATAATCAACTCCTTCTACCTGGGAGAACCCTCTAGCCACAAACCTCGCTTTGAATTTCTCAATGCTGCCATCTGCAGCATGCTTTACCTTGTAAAGCCATCTGGAAGTAACCACGGATTTTCCCTCGGGCCTCGGCACCACCTCCCAAACATCATTCTTCATGATAGAAGAATACTCCTCTTGCATGGCCTCTCTCCAGACCTGCTGGCTAGCTGCCTCCTCATAGCTAGAAGGCTCAGAGTCAAGGATGCTGGTAGCCATTGCCATATAGCTACAAAACCTCTCCGGTGGTCTGCTCTCTCTGACCGGCCTCTTAGGCTCAGCAACAGATGTGGCATCTCTCAAGGTGTCCTGAAGCCACTTGGGCTTCCTCTTCCCTGAGCACACTTCTCCCGCCGGAGAATAAAACTCCTCCTCCTCAACATCGGGAGCCTGAACTCCTGACTGTCTGTCTGCTGTCCTCCTGCCTGCACCTGAACCTGTAGATGCTGAGGTACCGTGTGAACTGTCCATCAGTGGACTCCCCAGTGAACTGCTCTGTGGACTGCTCTGCGTGCTGCCCATAGCACCACCCCTCTGACTCTGCGAGCCACTCCCCACTGACGGACCTGACATCATCATAGATGTACCTCCGGATCCTCCTGATCCCTGCCCACTGGATCCCTGTGACTGACTCAACTGCTGCTGAGGGTCTGGCTGATCCAGATACTCTAACTCTCGTGACCTCCTAAAGGCCCTATCCTCCTCGAACTTCACATCCCGCCTGACAACAACTTTCCTCTGTGCAGGAATGTAAATTCGAAAGGCCTTTGAGGTCTCACTGTAGCCCACAAAGATACCCTTCTCTGCGGTGGGCTCTAGTTTTGTCCTCTTCTCCTTGGGTATGTAGGAGTATGTGATACACCCAAAGATACGAAGATGACCAATATCAGGCTTCTTCCCAGAAAAATCCTCCTCAGGAGTCATGTGCCCCAAGGCACAATGCGAACTCATGTTCTGCAAGTAAACAGCCGTGTTGTAGGCCTCTGCCCACAAAAACAATGGCAACCCCTGATCATGTAACATGGCTTTGGCAGCCCCTCCGATGGACCTTTTCTTCCTCTCCGCAACCCCGTTCTGCTGGGTGTTGTAAGGAACAGTGAACTCCCTCCTAATGCCTGCCTCCACATAATAGTCAACAAACTCTCCAAGGGTGTACTCTCCTCCATTGTCCGACCTCAGGGACTTGATCTTCCGACCTGTCTGTGTCTCCACAAGAGCTCTGAACTCCTGAAACCGCTTGAAGACCTCACTCTTGGTCTTCAAGAAATAAATCCAGGTCCTCCTGGAGTGATCATCAATGAATAAAATATAGTACTCATATCCACTCAAGGAAACATGAGACATTCGACCGCTCACATCGGAATGAATCAAATCAAGTATTCCAGTCGCTCTGCTGTCACTGCTGGGAAAAGGGGATTTGGCAAACTTGCCCATCGCACATCCTCTGCAAGTATCAAAGTGATCAGTACTGAAATCTGGCACACCTATAGTGATTTCCCGCAAAGTCCTCAAGGCTCCATGATACATGTGCCCCATCCTGCGGTGCCAAATCTCACACAACTTAGAACTGCTAGCTCTGTTGTCGGTACTACTGCTCAATGCCAAAAAGGACTGGAATGCAAACCTGTACACCTTTGCATGGCGTACACCTATCACTCTAGCTGAATCAACTGGAGTGCCCCTGGGATACATCAACACATGTCCTCCCCTGAACAGTACCTCATATCCTCTGTCCTCCAAAGTTGAGATAGATATGAGGTTCTTCCTCATCCCTGGCACATAAAGAACATCTGACACTTTCCAGGGAGGTTTAGACTCCCTCTGAAATGTCAATTTTCCCACACCGACTGCTCTAAAAACTCTGTCATCACCGAGTACTACCTCTATATCAGTGCCACTCTCTGAAAGCTTTGAGAAGTACTCACGGACTCCTGTCATGTGATGTGAAGCCCCACTGTCCACATACCAGATACCCGAAGATGCTCTGCTAATCGAGGGAAATGCATGCTCCCTCTGAAACTCTATGGAAGATGATCCCGCACTAGAGGACTCACATGCAGTGAACCCAAACTCTCGGTCAAAACGATCTGCAAATTCCTCAACCTCTGCTGAAGCTGCCATGCTCTGGTTCTTCCCCTTCTTCTTCTTCTTCTCTAGACACGCAACTGCATAGTGTCCCATCTTCTGACAATTCCAACACTTCACCTTGGAATAGTCCTTCTGTGTGTTATCTTGTTTACCTTTACCTTTGCCTTTGCCCCCACCATTGCTTGTGGAAGCTTGTTTCTTCCCTTTGCCTTTCTTGCGTCCTGCCAACAGTGCTACATCCTAATCCTGCTCAACTGGCTTAGCTGCCCCAAGCTGACCTTTCCTGATCTCTTTCTGAATGCAATCATCCCAAAACCTCTCCCATGTGGGTGTTAGCCCCCCTATAAATTTTTGGCAAGAAAATAGGGGGCTAAATTGTTTTGAGCTTTCAAGGAATGCATTTCCATTGTAAACACGTCATCCTTGAAAGCCTCCTCTTGTCTTTCATCCTTTGGTTAAAGCCCCTCTGTTATAAAGAATAAATGCCCAAGGGTCTCCTATTCCTGCTTGTTTCCCCCCCCCCCACTTAGCTTCTATGTATTTCCCTTGCCTCCCCTTCTATTTCCCTTCTCGCCTTTCAAATTCCCCCAAAATCCCCTTTAATTTCTTCCCCCCTACCCTTTGTTGGCCACTTTCCTCCCTTATTCCTCTATAGTTCCCCTTCCCCACCTCCAAAATCCATTAAAAGGGTTAAAAAACCCACTTTCCGATCATGTAATAGGGCTTAGCCCCTTTCCCGCAAACCACTTCCCCACATATGACCCGGCGCCAGGACCAAGCGCTTAAGTCCAAAGCGCTTATCGCAATCGGAGCTGTCAGCGGGTGTATTCCCTTTGTAATGTGTAAAAACCCCGATGCGATTTGTTTATAGTGTTAATTCCCGCGGTGCATTCCGCACCGTTGATCTACCCTGAAGATCCAACGGCGAGCCTCTAATCGCAGCCCCTCTCCGATCGCAATCGCAAGTTTCAACAGTGCCGCCCCGATTACAGTCCTCCGATCCACTTCTCCACCGTTGATCTGTCTCGCCGATCCAACGGCCCTGCGCTAATCACTCCATCGTAATCGCAAAAACTCAATCACATGCCTTCTTCTCCGAGCTTCGATTGCGATCTCCCAATTCAATCATGATCGTCCGTTCTCCCGCTGATCCGACGGTCATCGCAACTCCCGATCCCCCGATCGCACTGTCCCCCGATTGCATCTGAGCCGTTGACCCGGTCCCCAGATCCAATGGCCAGTGCTCAATCGCAACCCCCTTCCGATCCCAATCGCAAGTCACATTGGCGCAGCTCCGATTGCGATCCCCCGATTAAATCCTGGCCGTCCATCCCCCAGCCGATCCTACGACTCAGCGTTAATCGCACCCGCCCCTCCGATCGCAATCGCAAGCCTTCTGCTTCGACCTCCAATTGCGATGCTCCGATTTAATCATAGTCGTTCATCCTTCCTGTGATCTGACGGCCTGGCGCTAATCGCATCCCCTTCTCTCCCCCTTCCGATTTCATCCCCGCCGTCCATTCCTCCCTCAGATCGACGGCCATCGCTCCGATCGCAATCGGAACTTTTTGAATGTGTCACCCCCCCCCCCCCCCCCCCGATTGCGATCCTCCGATTTGATCCTGACCGTCCATTGGATCTGGGATCTAACGGTTCAGATCTGATCACCCTTCGCCTCCGCTAGGTCCCACTCTTACATTCATCTCCACCGGGTTTCATGTGTTTTGTATATTGTTTGCCCATTTCACATATTGTTACGCCGCTCAACCTCCGCCGTTGATTTTTGTTCCCAGACCAAGATCTAATGGTCTGCGCTGCATGTTATCACCAAACCCCATTGTTCATAAGGTTTCATCATTTCACTGCATTTTATTACCTTTATGGTGAAAGGCCATCGCTCCACCACCGCCGCACTACCATTTCATTCATCGCTTCGTCCACTGTTTTCTTCATAAGTTCGTTGTGTTGCAGAGTTTCTAGGAGATGAGACCGCCGCTGTTCAATGTACTACCTCAATGGTGAGCGGCGCAGTCAGGATCAAATCTAATGAGCCAGTACGATCAGGAAAGTCAAGGAATGGGGCCGTCAGGACTTACATTAAAGGAAAGCAGAGTTCAAACGCCGAAAGTCCTGTCAGCGCCATTTAAAGATCGAGCTAACTCAACAGAGGTAGTAATGAAGCAGCAAGGAGTTTTAGTACAGAACAGAGGGATTAGTGCACATCAACGAAGATCTTGAGCTCTGAACCAAAGGTTTAAAGAGGCAAAGCATCATTTTGAAGACCCCGAGGATCGATCTGGAGATCCTGAACATCAATAAGAGGTAAAATCAAGGTTTACTTATCAGCAGAATGTTTTTCCATAAAGGACAGGCCTCCCATACAGTCTTTATTATGCGTCATGTCCCTGAAGGAGTTTCCCGCCCCAGCTATAGTTCGAAACAATCTAACATCTATGAGGCAGACCTCTCAGCAGTTCCTTTCATTTTGTTCAAATCACCTGGAGTACTACAGCCAAAGGGTCAAATCATAGCCGGAGCAGATCTTTCTTTCACAAGGAAGGCGACAAAGATTCAATATACAACATATCAAGCGGAATGGGCCTCGGCCCTGCATTCATGGTTGTGTTTAAATGCAACATTTAAAGTTCACCTACCTCCTTAGTCGGTCCTCTGTGTCTCTTCTGCTATAAAGCACAGAAGGATATCATTGTAATGGTTGTTGATGTATTATCAGTGAATTGCAAGCATTTTTGTCCTGAGCCAAGTTCCCTGAGTAATGATTGTATGATAGGCTGAGAAATATGATGTATTCAGGATGAATGTAAAAGCTTTGGGCAGTGATGTACCTGATTGGTATTGTGTTTAACATGATAAGCAGTTTTCATTGGATCCTGATCTACAGCAGTTGGTGATGTTTTTCTCATCCCTGCGTTTATTTCCATTTCATTTCATGTTCTTCTGACTGACATCTGAACGCATGACATAAGATTTACCCTTGTTAGGTACCTTATGTCCCAGCTCTCTCAGTCTTTAATGTTTTCTGCTCATATGTGTATCTGAATATTGTTTTTAATTGACTAAACCAGTGTCGTGGATGATTATTGCCTGCTCTCTGATGTGCAAGTTAATAGAATCAGTGTTCAGATGTTTTTGTTAAGATTTAATTGAAAGAGGATTAGGAACGTTGGGAGGTTTAGAAGCCTGTCTCTGCCTCTTCATAACCTATCCCTTCCATATAAACCTTTTCAAGATCCCTTGCATTACCTATGGTTCTGTCCAAGTAGGCCTGGAGTTAAATGACCTCTGGCCCGATCTATAGACAGAATCAGACGGTTCTCCCTCCTTCATTCTTATTCCTTAATGTTCCATCCCACCAATCAGTCTTTGAGATCCAAATGCTCTAGATGACTAGCCCAACTGAAGCTTACACATTGAACATAAGTAAATCCTTTCTTGACTCCATCGCCCAATGGCCTTAATGTTCCCTGAGTTATCTATCCTTGCCTAGCTTCCTTCTTTACCCATCCTTATCTTATGGTGAAACCTTCCTTCCTGATTCTCAACAACCAAACTCGAAAAATTAAACAAACAACCTTGAGCCTATAACTACCCTAAAATCACAATTGAGAACTTCAAAGACATATATCCTTTGACTTCATAGAGAGATCCCTCTCTGGACCTAGGAGGGTTAGATCCTAAGGTCTGAAAGTGGTTCTATGTTGTCTCATCTTTTGGTCTCTGTCAACCTGGCCAAAACATGGGAACCCCAACATAATGGCGACGCCACTGGGGAATTTCTGAATACTTTCATCTTGTTGCATCTCCAAGCCTCAAAAAACCCAGAATCTCTGGTTAGGTTGGCAGTAAAACACTTATCCTTCCTTTTCACTCACCTCTTGTGTGTTTTACCCCTTACTTTTAGACAGAGCCTGGTAAGGGCCAGGTAGCCTCCAGATCTCATCCTCTTTAGGAGGTGACATATCTGGTAAATGCCCCCCCAGTCCATCTCTGGTTAGAGTTTGTTGTGTTTTGTGTTTTGTGGGATACTCCTGAAAGGGAATATTGCCTCATCACTGTGGTGGACAGTGCACCCCCTAGAAACATCCTAAACCTTCCACCTGGCGACTCCATTGTTCCCAGACGAAAATATTCCACTGGTGATCAGTAGGCCTGCTGATTACCTTGGTTTCACATAAGACTCCACTGGGAGACTAGATTCAAAACATAATGAAGGCTCCACTGGGAGACCAGCCCTGAGACAACATCAACCACAGCAGAAATAACAAGTAGGGTTAAGCTGCTTGGCTAAAAATAACACTCTGGCTCATAGAACCATTCATACAAGAGCTTTCCCTGATCCAAACCCACCTGAAATAGTTGATAATCCTGAGAAATTCCTTAAGAGAACACTTGTAAGTAGGAGATCAACTATTTCCAGCAACATTCATAGATCCAATTCTACACCAAAAGATCTTGCAGCTCTATTATATCCTTTCTTCGACCTAGACCTTCAAAACAGATTACCTAGAACTAGGTCATTCAGTGTTTCAGACCAGCCGGACCCTAGGGATAGTGAAACCCCTCCATCCACACCACTTGATATACACTTTATTCAGAACTTGGGGCTGTCCCATCCTAGATCTGCCCAGCAAACTTCTGCTGGCTCTAATATCCCTGTCATCCATATACGAGCTGCCCAAGTGAACCCTTTACCTCAGCAGAATATCATCATGGCGGCCTAATATGTACCTCTAGTTTTACCTCAGCCTCTACTGCCCTTACCAAATGATTATCAATCAAAAATCCCACACTTCCCTGCTAAAGAGTCTACAATAGCACAACAACATGTAGATAAAATGGAGGACTCTTTTGACTATATGGAAATTGATGATGAAACCATCAAAATGAGAATTTTTGCGCAGAGCCTGGGGGGAGAGGTTAAAAAGTGGTTTAAAAACCTGCCTACTGGTAGTATCCAAGATCTCCCTGCTTTATACCAGACTTTCATCAACAAATGGGAAACTAGAGCAAACCCTCGCCAGCTCCTAGCAGAATACATGTCCCTTAAGAGGAACGTAGGAGAGAGTGTTCATGATTACACCACTGGATTCAACAGTATTTATAATGCTCTCCCTCCACACATGAAACCTCCACAAGGTATGGCCCTAGCAAAATATCCTGATGGATTTGATGCTGACATGGCCTACGAGCTTAGAGATAAAGAGTACACCACCTTGGAGGATATGCAGAAAGGGGCAGTAAATATAGAAGCAAACCTGATCGAGAAAAAAGCAAAACTGAGAGCTGAGAAGAGAGTAACATACAAGGATGACACTATAGCCTCCACTTCAGATCCAAATATTGACATATTGTCTAAGAATGTGGATAAGCTATACCAAATGATGGAAAAAATGGTTGTCACTCAGAACAGGAACCAAAATCAAAACTTTAGAAGAAACAACAACACTCCCAACAGATAGAAAGAGTCAGATCAACAAATCATTCCCCCATTTCAAAACTTCCTAGATGAGGATGAGGGAGTCATTGAGGAGTCTGAAGGGAATACTATTAACATGTTCGAAACAGAGGACTCAATTTTGAACTGTGATTCAGAGGAAGATCAGCCCTCATCTTCGTATTGGGATGAGGAAAGATTAGAAACTGAAGAGTAAAGACTTGGGTTCGAAGATGCCATGTTACAGGTCAGAGAGCAATATGAGCTCAGGAGAAAAAAGAACCAAGACACTTCCAAACCCAAAACTCCTGAGGTTACCATCAAGAAAAGGCCTGAGAAATCTTCTAAAGTAACTGCTGTGAAAAACAATTCAGCAGCCAAAAGTTCTGAGAGTAACAAAGAAAAGGACAACCGAAGCATGGAAAAACAGGGTCAACAAACCAGTAGCACTAGCACCTCAGTTAGTGCTCCTGATAAAACTGTTTCTACACATGTACATAATGAGAAAACACAAACCAATTCAGCTACTAAGGTAGTTGCAAATAAAACAGATTTGAACATTCCCAAAAGCCAATCCATTTTCAATTTAGAAAGTGAGATTGCAAAAATCAAAATCTCTGTACCATTATCTGAGCTGGCCTCTTAGGATGTATATAAAGGCCAAATTCTAAAAGCACTGAATTTAGGGGAAAACACTGATTCTGTAAATTTGAATGATGACCAGCCTACCCTCTTGTTTGGTCCTAAGATTGAAGGTAAGCTTCAGGAAGGGGTAGTACCACCTTTCTATATTAGTCTCAACATTCATGACAAAATACTCCACAACGCAATGCATGATTCTGGAGCCTCACACAACCTGATGCCTAAGGTAGTCATGGAGAAGTTAGGCCTCGAAATCACCAGACCCTATAAATACTTGTATTCTTTCGACTCGAGTAGAGTAAAATGTCTTGGCCTGATCAAAGACTTGTGTGTGAGTCTGACTCAAATTCCTGCGAAATGTATGGTCATGGATGTAGTGGTGGCAGACGTGCCACCCAAGTATGGCATGTTATTATCTAGATCTTGGGGAGCCAAGCTACAAGGCACCATGCAGATGGACGGATCATATGCCACTATCCCTATATTTGGCCAATTAAGAAGACTGTATAGAGAATCCCAAATGAAATTCCTAGTCAGTAGCCCTGAGAAGCCTGAAAATTCACCATTATATTCTGTACATACCGACCTCGACTCCATCTTTTGTAATGATGAATCCTTAGAAGAGCCAGAGTCCCAGAACAGGCATACAAATGAGAACACCGAGCCTATGGACCTCCACATAATGGCCACTCTGGAAGAATATGATCAGGAAGACCATGGGCAACACACTGAAAATGAAGAGGAAATCAGCAATGAAGCCTGTAGGATCTGTGGTGGACCTCTCACTCCAAGTGAAACAGAAACAGAACAAGAACAGCAAGCTAACCACCTCCCTGACATCCATGACCTCTATGAACAACAAGATAGTTTACAACCTAGTACAGACCTCCCAACTCAACCTAATTGTGAACCCAGCTGTAAGGGAGAAAATGAAGTTGAAGTAAACCAAGAACCCCTGTGGGAAATGAAATTTGATGGGTCCTGTACTAGACAAAGCGCTGGAGCAGGAGTGTGGCTGCGTAACACTGAAAATGACCACGCAGAGAGCCACACTGTCAATCTGCATTTCAAATGCACGAATAACATTGCAGAATATGAGGCTCTAATCTTGGGCTTAAATCTGTTGAAAAAATTAGGAGCCCGTAGGGTAGTCGTGAGAGGAGACTCTGAGTTAGTGATCAAACAGATGAATGGTGAGTATTCGGCAAAACACCCCAGGCTTAGGGCATATAGGAATGATACTCTAGATTTGCTGAAAACGTTTGTTGAATATGATTTAGTATCCATTCCTAGGGGTCAAAACGCTATTGCAAATGGACTAGCCTGCCTAGCTAGCTCTTATCCTAAAGCCCCAGTTAACCAACAAATCATCATTCAGACTAAATTCGGGCCTGCAGTGCCAGACAATGAAAAATACTGGCAGGTCTTTGAAGGAGACAAATAGATTGAAGATTTTCTGATGGGCAGAAATGAGTTTGAATTTTATGATTCAGACTCAAAATCTGATGATAGCTGCCCAAGTGAGGATTCCCTAGATGAACTAGAAACACCTTGTAGTATAGAAATAAATTCTTTTACTGAAGAAACTGGAGATTCAGCCATAAAACGTGAAAATGCAGATAGAGAAGAAATGGAAGTGCTGCAAGCCAAAGACAAGAACATACCAAGAGGCTTAGCACCCTTAGAGGACCTCTTTGATTTCGATGATGTTGCAAAGAAGCCCATAATAGAACACGCAGAATCGGATGTAGAAGAATGCAACATAGGCACTGAAGATAAGCCCAAAATGATAAAACTGGCTAAGTCTATACCTGCAAACATGAAGAAAAAATACGTCGACTTGTTTAAGGAATTCATTGATGTGTTTGCATGGAGCTATGAAGACTTAAAGGCCTATGACACCAACATTATAAAACATAAGATACCACTGAAGGAAAATCAGAAGCCTTTCAGACAAAAAATTTGAAGAATCAACCCTAAGCAATTGCCTGCAGTTGAAAAGGAAATTAAGAAGATGTATGATGCAGGCATAATAGTCCCTGTAAGGTTTTCTGATTGGGTGTCAAACTTAGTGGTTGTAAGAAAGAAAATAGGGGAGATTAGACTGTGCATAGACTTCAGAAACCTCAATAGAGCCTCCCTGAAAGATAACTACCCTTTGCCTAGAATGGAGCATATCTTACAGAAGGTAGTGGGCTCCAAAAGAATCTCCCTGCTCGATGGTTTTCCAGGATACAACCAAGTTCTGGTACTCCCAGAAGATCAACTCAAAACAGCTTTCACCACTCCATGGGGCACCTTCATGTATGTGAAAATGCCTTTTGGATTGATGAATGCTGGAGCTACCTTCCAGAGAGCAATGGATATTGCTTTCTTAGATGAGATTGGACACTTTATAGTTATCTACTTGGATGACTTAACTGTCTTTTCTAAAACAGAAGAAGAACACTTAAAACATCTGAGGAAAGTTTTTGAAAAATGTAGAAGGTATGGTCTGTCCCTAAATCCCAAGAAGACTGTTTTTGGGCTACAAGAAGGTAAGCTTCTTGGCCACATTATATCTGAGAAAGGGATTAGGATAGACCCCCAGAGAGTTGAGGGAATACTTAAAATTTCACATTCAAGAAACATCAAGGAGCTACAGTCCTTCATTGGGAGGATCAATTTCCTTAGAAGATTTATCCCCAATCTTGCTGAGCATCTTAGAAAAATGACTGAAATGCTAAAGAAAGATGCAAGAATCAAGTGGACTGTTGAAGCCAAAAAATCTTTTGAGTCGGTAAAGCTTGCACTCACCCAGGCCCCTGTCCTTATCAGCCCTGACTTTTCAAAAGATTTTCTGATCTTTTCATTTGCTTCCCCACACACAATAGCTGCAGTTTTGCTGCAGAAAAATTCAGAAGGTAATGAATAGCCTATAGCCTTCTTCAGTAAAGCCTTAAGAGATGCACCCTTAAAGTACAACATCATGGAAAAGCAGGCCTATGCCCTGATTAAGGCCTTAAAAGACTTTAGGGTGTACATTCTGCATTCTCACACCATTGCTTTCGTGCCAAATATAGTGGTCAAAGATATCTTGTCCCAAGACCCAGATGGGAAAAGGGGCAAATGGATTGCTACAATTTTAGAATATGACATTGAAATCAAACCCACCAAGTTGATCAAAGGTCAAGGCCTGGCCCAATTGATGGCTGAAACTAATCTACATGCCCTTGATATTAACATGATGAATGCCCTAGATGAGCAAGAAGGATTGCCCCACCCAACTGTTGAGGAGCAGCTTCAGAACTCTCCTTGGTACACTGATATCCTTTATGTGCTCACACACCTCAATGCCCCTCCAGAACTATCCAAAACAAAGGCCAGATTCATAAAACTCAAAGTTAGAAATTACTGCATCATGAATGAGAGTTTATATTGGAAAAATCCAAATGGTCTTTTGCTGAAATGTTTACCTGAAACTGAAGCTGAAAAAATCAAACAAGAATTCCATGCTAGGGAGTGTGGAGGCCACCTGAGTTGGAAGGCCACTGCAAATAAGATACTCAGGGCTGGGTACTATTGGCCTACACTCTTTAGTGATGTTCATAAAATGGTCCTTACCTGCCACAAATGCCAAATTTTTGAGGGCAAAAGAAAGCTCCTTCCCCTCCCTCTGCAACCTATCACCATAGAAGGTCCCTTCATGCAATGGGGCTTAGAATTCATTGGAGAAATCCACCCCTCTTCTTCTGGGAAACACAAATGGATCCTGACTGCTACTGATTACTTCACTAAGTGGATTGAAGCCATACCCACTAGGAATGCCACTGATTCTGTCATCATTAGGTTCCTAGAAGACTTCATCTTATCTCGGTTTGGCTGCCCAAGGAAAATAATCACTGACAATGATGCTGCTTTCGGATCCAAAAGAATGATTGATTTCTGTCACAGGTACAGAATTGCACTTGGACATTCAACTGCCTATTACCCCCAGGGTAATGGCCTAGCTGAATCATCAAATAAAAGCCTAGTCACAATCATTAAGAAGCTGTTGGAAGAGAACAAAAGGTCATGGCATAAAAAGTTGATACAAGCCTTGTGGGCAGACAGGCTCACTACAAAGAAGTCTATTGGCATGTCACCCTTCCAGCTGGTTTATGGGACAGAGGCTGTTTTTCCTACTAGCCTTGGGATACCAGTGGTAAAGCTTATCCAAGAAATCCAATCAGAAGAAGACAGCATGATAAGGAGAATTAATGAAACAATCCACCTTCAGCAAATGAGAGAACAGGTTTATGACAGAGCTATCAGAGTCCAAGAAAACATAAAAAGGTAGTTTGATAAAAGAACCAAAGCTTCAAATTTCAAAATCGGTGACAAGGTTCTAAAGTGGGATTCAAGAAGAGAGGATAAAGGCAAACATGGCAAATTCGACAGCTTGTGGCAGGGTCCATTCATCATTCAAGCCACTGTAGGTCCTAATGCGTTTTTCTTGCAAGAACTTGATAGTTCAGAGCTGTTTGGGGGTCCTGTCAATGGCAGGATGCTCAAACACTATTTCTGCTAATTCTCCCTTTCCAGTTTCATTTCCATTTTATATACCGTTGCAAATTTTCATTTTCAGCAAAAAGAGAAGAAATTGTTCAAAAAAAAACAGAATGAAAAGAGAGGTTCAGACATGCTCAAAACATGAACCTCTGAGCCAAAACGATTGGCTCTAATAAACTCAAAATCTGAGCCAAAAGGAAGCAGAATAGCTGATCCTAACAAGCTCAAAATCTGGATCAGCAGTGAAAGAAGATCCAGCTCTAATATGCCCAAAATCAGAGCTGGAGCAAAGGAAAGAAGTGACTCAAATATGCTCAAAACCTGAGTCACAAGAAAGAAAGAAGGATGTCTCACAGTTTCAGAATTCCATGCCTTCGTAGTTTTGTTTTCTTCAAGTTTCTGCCCAGCAAGTTAGACAATCTAATCCTGGCTTGGCTGTGTTTAAATTTCCTTTCTTAGAATGTAGGTGAAGAGACCTGTTGGACAGTTTAATCCCGACAGGTAGTAGATTAGGTAGAGAAATAGATGAGGCCAACAGTCTAATCTTGCCTCACGGAGAAATAAGGGTAGGATTAGAATAGGTTTGTTTTTATTTTGCAAAATAAAATGTAAAGGGTCTGCTAGTTCAAATGCACCCAGGGAAAATTGTTAGAGCTCTAGTTTGGGTAGGTAGATTGGTTGGGAAAATGTTTCTGCTGACTTGTGTATCCAATATATTGTGGCAGCTAATCTAAAGAAAGAAGAAAGATGGCTTATAGTAGCAGGCATCTGGCCTACACCAAGAGATCAATTTCTGAATTCTTGACTCCTTCAAGAAGAATCCATCCCCATGTGGAGCCACTATTAGCCCCCCTATAAATTTTTGGCAAGAAAATAGGGGGCTAAATTGTTTTGAGATTTCAAGGAATGCATTTCCATTGTAAACACATCATCCTTGAAAGCCTCCTCTTGTCTTTCATCCTTTGGTTAAAGCCCCTCTGTTATAAAGAAGAAATGCCCAAGGGCCTCCTATTCCCGCTTGTTCCCCCCCCCCCCACTTAGCTTCTATGTATTTCCCTTGCCTCCCCTTCTATTTCCCTTCTCGCCTTTCAAATTCCCCCAAAATCCCCTTTAATTTCTTCCCCCCTACCCTTTGTTGGCCACTTTCCCCACTTATTCCTCTATCATTCCCCTTCCCAACCTCCAAAATCCATTAAAAGGGTTAAAAAACCCACTTTCTGATCATGTAATAGGGCTTAGCCCCTTTCCCGCAAACCACTTCCCCACATATGACCCAGTGCCAGGACCAAGCGCTTATCGCAATCAGAGCTGTCAGCGGGTGTATTCCCTTTGTAATGTGTAAAAACCCCGATGCAATTTGTTTATAGCGTTAAGTCCCGCGGTGCGTTCCGCACTGTTGATCTACCCTGAAGATCCAATAGCGGGCCTCTAATCGCAGCCCCTCTCCGATCGCAATCGCAAGTTTCAACAGTGCCGCCCCGATTGCAGTCCTCCGATCCACTTCTCCACTGTTGATCTGTCTCGCCGATCCAACGGCCCTGTGCTAATTGCTCCATCGCAATCGCAAAAACTCAATCGCATGCCTTCTTCTCCGAGCTCCGATTGCGATCTTCTGATTCAATCCTGACCGTCCGTTCTCCCGCTGATCTGACGGTCATCACAACTCCCGATCCCCCGATCGCACTGTCCCCCGATTGCATCTGATCCATTGACTCGGTCCCCAGATCCAATGGCCAGCGCTCAATCGCAACCCCCTTCCGATCACAATCGCTAGTCACATTGGCGCAGCTCCGATTGCGATCCGCTGATTAAATCCTGGCCGTCCATCCCCCAGCTGATCCTACGGCTCAGCGTTAATCGCACTCGCCCCTCTGATCGCAATCGCAAGCCTTCTGCTCTGACCTCCGATTGCAATGCTCCGATTTAATCGTAGCCATTCATCCTTCCCGTGATCTGACGGCCTGGCGCTAATCGCATCCCCTTCTCTCCCCCTTCCGATTTCATCCCCGTCGTCCATTCCTCCCTCAGATTGACGGCCATCGCTCAATCACAACATCGCTCCGATCGCAATCGGAACTTTTTAAATGTGTCAACCCCCCCCCCCCCCCCAATTGCGATCCTCCGATTTTATCCTGACCGTCCATTGGATCTGGGATCTAACGGTTCAGATCTGATCGCCCTTCGCCTCTGCTGGGTCCCACTCTTACATTCATCTCCGCCGGTTTTCATGTGTTTTGTATATTGTTTGCCCGTTTCACATATTGTTACACCGCTCAACCTCCGCCGTTGATTTTTGTTCCCAGACCAAGATCTAACGGTCTGCGTTGCATGTTATCACCAAACCCCATTGTTCATAAGGTTTCATCATTTCATTGCATTTTGTTACCTTTATGGTGAAAGGCCATCGCTCCACCACCGCCGCACTACCATTTCATTCATCGCTCCGTCCACTGTTTTCTTCATAAGTTCGCTGTGTTGCAAAGTTTCTAGTAGATGAGACCACCGCTGTTCAATGTACTACCTCAATGGCGAGCGGCGCAGTCAGGATCAAATCTAATGAGCCAGTACCATCAGGAAAGTCAAGGAATGGGGCCGTCAAGACTTACATTAAAGGAAAGCAGAGTTCAAACGCCGAAAGTGTTATAGCATCATTTCTCACCTTGATATGATTCATGATTGCTTTATGGCTTTTTGGGCACCCATTCCTATAGACTTGGACAAATTCACTAAAAAACAGTGTAAAAATCTCCATACGCGACTATGCCCGTACTTTTCTGCGTGTATACGCGAGTCCAGCTAGACTTTTCCGTGTATGCCATTAAAATGACTAAAAAATATATAAAAAATCCCTAATTTCGCGCTGGGTTGATGGTTACTCAGGTAGTTCAACCACCCTAGCCCGTGGCCAACTGTTTCCAACTGTTGAAACTAATTGGAGGGACTATAAAAAGCCCTCATGTGTATGGCCTAAGGGAGAGAGAGAATTATTGATATTATACTCTGTTGGTATTCCCTATCCAAGTCTGATTCCCCGTGCCTCCTGCACTTTCCCAGTTCATTGTTGGAAACCCTTGTTTCCTTGAGATACACATCCTTTATATGTTATCTCGTATGCACCAGTTTGGAAGGAGTCTTAGCGAGGCAAGGGCTGGACGGATCCGGACGACGGTCTGCGAAGGCCTTGGAAGGATCAGGTGATCTCTCCACTCGTTACTTTTGTACATGCTATTTATAATACAGAAGTACCGTGCTATTCCCGAAATAAACGTGTTAGTGTATGCTTATATGTATGAGAATATTTGTTATACAAGCATTCATTATGATTTATTTAATGTTTTATATGAATCTCACTGACATTTAGAGTAGATATATGCTGTACAACCTGTCCTTTGTGCTGGTTTCTTCTTGTTTTTTAGGTTAAGAAGGAAGGACGGTTGCTGGGGATTTGGACCCCGCTGGATCTACTTCAACCGTAGGACCTACGGGTAACTTTCTCATCCTACTCTATTTAGTTTTTCTGAACGTGCATGGTTGTGTGAGTCCTTCTTAGATAGCATGCCCCTGCTCTGTGGAGGTTGTACCCCAACCAACCTCTAGGGTGATATTCCCCGAAACAGAACTGGCGACTCCACTGGGGATCACATTCTTGTGATTCTCTTGTTGGGTGGTTTCAGTGGTTTGGTAGGTTGCTGACAGTTTTAACTTTCATTTGCAGTCTAGTTTAGTTTGTTACAGTCAGTCTGAAGTCCTGGTTTCTTTTCCAGGCTTAATTCTTTTTGTTTTTCATTATTTACCTTTGCATACGCGCTTTTTTCTGCACACAGTCGCGTATACACGCAATTTTGTCTTAAGGGACCCGCGTATACGTGAGTTTCCCTTAGCACAGACGCGTATGCACGTTGGTTGCATAACTGTGAAGTAGCGTATACCTAGGAAGATTTTGAATTTTTGGGTTTATTGACTTTTTGGTCCTTTCTGGCTGTGGATACCTGTTCCCACAGTGTCTCTGTGCTCTCTGGAGTGTGAAGGAAGTGGTTTCAGGTCTTTTCTCTCTTTCGTTTTATCGAAAACTAATCTTTTTGGCAAAGTGTTGTTTCTGGTGCTGGCACTTCTAGATTGAGTTCCAAGATCGCTTTCTGAGCATTCTTGGCTGTTTTGCTTTATCAGAACAGAGAGCTTCTGCTCACTTATTCGCTCCTATCTTTGTGTTGTGCTTTGCATTACGATTTTTGCTTCGTTTTTGATTGGTTTTCTTGAGCTCCAAAGGCTAGGTTTTGTTACAACTTTTGAAGAACTTTTCTTGCTTCTTTGGAGTCTTTATTTGCGACAAGTTTGCACTATTTGTCTAGGCTGAGTGGCTGAGTTTTCTGGTCTTATTTTTCTCTTATTGATCTTGCTACGAGTTAGCCTTATAAGGTTTGGGAGCATTGTTGAAGTTTGTACTTGGAATTCAGTTTTGTTTGGTTTGGATTTTGATAGTTTTGCTTGGTCTTTTCGAGCTCTTGCTTTATAAAACTAAAAAGCTCAAAAAACATTTGCTTTGCTTTTTGTTTTTGCATTTCAAAAACTCAAAAAACATTTTGTTTTGTTTTTGTTTTTGTTGTTGCATTTTCATTTTCGTTTTGCCATATCTTTTGGAGCTTTAGTGAAGTTTCTTGCTTTGGTTTTTAGCTTGATTTTGGGGAGGAGTTGTCTTTCATTTCTCCTTCTTGTTTTTGAGTGTTTTTGGTGTCTTATATCAAGAGTTCTTGTTTTCGAGAACTAGCTTTTTGGGCCATCAAAAATGAGTTAAAACTGAAGGACTTTTTGGGAATTTCACTCTGCTTTAAGAGATTTGCATCTTAGGATTTACATGCTTGTAGTGATTTGCATTAGGTGCATTTTAGCATTTAGTCAATTTCTTAGTTTTTGTGAGTGTGAGTTTGCTTTTTGAAAAGAAAAATACAATTTTTAGTCTCGTAGAACCTGTATAGATATTACTTTTCATCGAAATACAAGAACTGCATGTGCATGTAGTTAAGTTTTTATTAATTTCTTTTGTGTCAAAACACCATTGGTTTCATCTCCATATCCTTGTGACTTAATATAACAACCCTTAAAATAAGCGATTTAATCTAAAATCAACTAGCAAGTTTTCTAAGTGTCAATCACCAACTAGCTAGGTTGTAGGGCCTTGGAATAGGTGAGTGGAGAGTTAACTCTCCAAGGCCACTCAAACAAACATAGAAGTTGATTAATTGAGCGAAATCCAACTCCGTGAGGTGGACTGGGAAAGCTCTCATCTGAGAGTCAAGCGCGAGGGGAAGTGAAGGTTGAGAAGAGGGATACCCCCCTCCGATTAGCTGAATCTGACCTCAAGACCGTTCCGCCCAGCTTCTGATACGGATTGGTGACCATAGTTGCCGTTCCTAGGTTCCACACAGGTGACTGCGGGGGGGAATACCCGTGGTACCTGAGGCAGACGTCGCATCACTTTCAGCAGTACTTCTGGGGGGTGCCCTTGCGAAGCTTGGGTGCTTGAGCTGGCAAAGGCTGTCGTTAGGAGGTCGACGTAACTGTTTCTGATACCTTCGCTAGTTGTTCTGGGCCCTAATCATCCCAGACTGCTTTCGGGAGGTCCTATATTTCGCTTTCCTGTATTTTGGTGTCCGGTCCTCATCACCCGGAGCGGAAATACTTGGAGGCTGTTTGCTTGACTGTATCTCAGGGATTTTTATTTTAGAGAGTGCTCTTTGCTCCTAGCTTGCCTAGCTTTTCACTTTTTTGAGTCTAATTTAAAAAATCTATAAAAGTGGCTGATCAAGCGCCTCGTCGTTCGAGGAGAATCCGGGGGTTATCTCCCGAGAGTCCAGAGCCTTCTTCGAGAAGGCGTAGGAGTGATTTAGTAGGTGGTTACCACCCTGTGGCGTCTGACGCAGTGGAGAGAGATCCTCCACAGAGGTCTGAAGGTTTCATAGCTGATTCTGGTGTCGGTCCCGAGAGGAGCGTTCCGCTCACCTCGCGAGTTTTGTTTCCTCAGGAAGAAGATTTTCAAATCGAGGACATACCTAAGCCTCCTGCTACAGGTCCATCTCCTCTCCCTCCTGATTATCCGTTCGTTGTTCAGTACATCGGACCTAAGTCGGAGAGACCACCAGATCTTCCGTATCATTCTTATCTTTCGATGACGGCGGGAACCGAAAGCACGCGCGCTGGAGTCTTGCGGGCATTCGGACTCACCGCCTGTGCCGAAGCGAGGGGGCACTCATGCTTCCATCTTTGATTTCTTCCTTTATTATGTTTTATTACGGTTTCACACAAGCATGTCTTCCTCATTCGGTCCCTTTTGTTCGGATGCCCTCTGGTGGAAATCCCTCTTTTCCTTTTCTGTACAACGCCGGTACCGGATCTATTTGACTGTCCCAACATGGCTAGTGGATCAGCTTCCTTTCAGGGTTTCCCCTTTGGGACTGGACACATTCCCAGTTCCAATCCTTCTTTAGGGTCATTTCCATTTACGTCCCAGACCCAGAGTTTCAACCCTTGGTCTGGGGGGAAAAGTTCGACTACTTTTACGGGATGGAATCCTGTGTTTACAACGGCTGGGGCAGGGAACCAGTTTTACGCAGGTCATCAAGGTAATGCTTCTTTCCCTTCATCGAGTGCTTATCAGACCTTTTCTCCTCTGTCTAATGCTTGGAACCCCTATCAGGGGCTCTCCTCTTCATTTAACACTTCAGCGGGGGGAACTGGTCTAGGCTTTGGTAACTCGGCGTGGGGAGGAGGTTCTTCTCCGTTTTCTACGAGTCCTTTCTGGCAGCCTGGTGCCTCATCAAATCCAGGCTATTCTTTTCAGAATGTTGGGAATCCATCCCACCAAGGATGGAATCCTTAGGCTCCGCCTCGCTTACCGTTTCTGGCAACGTTAAACTTGCCAGATTTGTCGAAGTTGACTAATGACCCGATCCGTTATAGTCCGGGGTGGCCTCCGGTCCCGACCAAACTTCCTTCAGACATTCCAAAGTTTGAAGGTAAGAATGGAGAGGATTCAGCGGACCACATCACCACTTTCCACTTATGGTGTTCTTCGAACTCCCTGATCGATGACTCGATTAGGTTGAGATTATTTCAACGCACCCTAACTGGAAATGCTGCCAAATGGTATATAGAGCTCACTGGGGGCAGTTTTGCTACATTTGGAGAGATGGCTATCACGTTTCTAAACCATTTTCAGTTGCTTGTCAGATATGAGGCTGGGACTGAACTCCTGGCTAATTTTAAGCAGGATGAGGCAACTCACATTTCTGATCACATTCAGGAATGGAGGAGAAGGAAGAGGCTTATTAAAGCACATATTCCAGGTGAATTCCTTCTCGAGTGGTTTTTGAAATCTCTGCAGTCAGACATTTCAAAGGATGTATCCCTATCTGGGGTATTTTCCGAGGAGCAGGCCATTTTCAGGGCCCAGCAGTTAGCACTAATCTATTCTCAGTCTGGGGTACTTTATAAATATTTACCCAATGCTCCTCGCTCCAGAAGAATGGACCTCCAGACCCTAAACCACAGTCCGCATGATGACAGTTTTCAACAGGATGGTCAATAGTGAATAAGTTATACACCCTTTCTCAAGCTGCAGTTATGCTACAATCTGCTCCTTCTGGTCAGGCTGTGCCTGCTGATTCATCACCTTCCCAGTCTTTGTCCATAAATGTTGTCCAAGCTTCTGATCCCAAAGGAAATCAACAATCCGATGGGAAGAAGAAAGGATGAAATAACAAGAAGAAGGGCAAGAACGGGAAGGGAAATGCAAATAAAACCAATGAGCGTGTCGGTGAGGGTCAAAAGGAGAAAAAGAAAGTGAAGTTTCCATGCAAGCTTTGTGCTGGAGACCATCTCACACACCTTTGCCCTAAAATTCAGGATGCTCAGCGCCTGTTATCCCAGCAGGGTTCTTCTAGTTCCCAGGCTGTGTTAACAAACCCTTTTCCCCAAGGGCAGCAATTAGTTGTTGGCGCGAACCAAAATCCTAGGGCTTCCTCTGGAGGTACCCAGGAAGGGGAAATTCCATCGAACATCTTTATGATGAGTGCTCATGTGGATGTCGCTACAAGATCCCGTGATTATGGCGGAGAGGAATCTTCGAAAGCTAAGGAAGTTCCTGATGCTACTGAGTCGCTTCACATAACGAAGCCTACTGTTGAGTCTATGCCTCGGATGCCCAAGGCATCTTCTAAGCGATCAACAATTAATCCGAATGCGAGGGCTGCCCAGAACTACTCGATTGTAGAAGATCTGGCGCAGAGTCCTTGTGCTATGTCAGCTTTAGAGGTACTCCAGACTTGTCTGGCTCAGCGCAGTGCTTTGCTCACTGCCATTGGGGCTATTGATCCAAAAAATTCTCTTCTGATTACATTTGATATGACTAATTTTAAGAAGAGACTTCCTCATCACATGGCTTTCCATATTAAATCATCGTATCGGAAGTGAAATATCTTTCGAACGGTTGTTGATGAGGGTGCTTCCACATGCGTGATGTCTCTCGCATGCTGGAAGACACTTGGATCTCCCAAAGTTGTTCCATATAGCACTGTTCTTACTGCATTCGATGGTCATTCTCACAGACCCCATGGTATTGTCCCAGCTTTGCCCATCTGTGTTGGGGGAAAAACTGTCAATATAGAGGTTGAGGTAGTGGATGCAAGCTTGGACTACAACCTTCTGTTGGGGAGGAATTGGATTTATGAGATGGATGCCATTGCATCCTCATTATTTCGAATTGTATGTTTCCCCCACGAAGGGAGGATCGTTACAGTGGATCAACTGGACTGTCCTCAGGTAGACCTGAATGCGCCTTCTGACTCATCTGTTCCTAAGTTGGATAATACTAAGGCGCATGTTGAGAATCTAGGAGTTGGAATGTATTCTTCCCTGATGGGTTCTTTCGATCTTCCTCCTCCTAAGGTGTCTATTAATGCTATTTCATCCTCCAAGGCTCCCCTTCGAAGAGAGTTCTTTCGAACTCATTATTTTTCGGACCCTTGGACCTTACCTTCTCCAACAGCCACATTGGAAGAAGGGCAAGTGGGTGGAATGGCATTCTCGATTTCTGCAGCTGAGATTGCATATCAGTCTGTTGTTGACACTGCAGAGTCTGATCCAGCTCCTCTTTCGCCGGAAGAGTTGGATGGTGATGTGGCTCCGGCTTGGACGCTTACTTCTTCTTCTGCCCGGGATTGTCTAGATACCACTCTTCCATCTGAAGAGGCCATCCTGGAAGCGATGACAGGTGTAGATAGACCGTGGGATGACTTGCATCATCGGTCTTACTTCCTACCTGACTTGAGCGAAGTCGAAACAAGTTTTCCAAGTCCTCAGTCTCCTGGATCTGTTCACCCAGTCTTGAGCCCCTTAGCACCAGCACAGGTTTATGCTGAAGGGAACATGGATGTGATCTCTCCTACTATCCCGGTGAACATCTCCAGGAATCCCAACATTATCGAGAACGTTTTCATTGGAGCTGAATGTTCCCATGAGGAGGTTCAAATCTATACCGAGCTCTTCAAAGAGTATAGGGATGTTTTTGCTTGGTCTTATGAGGAAATGCCTGGCATAGACCCATCTATCATCCAGCATGAGATCAAGACGTATGAAAACGCTAAGCCGGTCAGGCAAAAACTTCGTCCGGTTAATCCTAGGAAGGCAGCAGCTATCAAAGCTGAAGTTGAAAAGCTGCTTGAGGCGGGATTCATTTTCCCAGTTCCTCTGACTGAATGGGTTTCAAACCCCGTTCCTGTTGATAAAAAGCAAGGAACAATTCGAGTATGCATCGATTTCAGAGACCTGAATAAGGCGTGTCCTAAAGATAATTACCCCACACCTTTCATTGATCAGATTATTGACGAGTGTGCCGGTAACGAGATTTTTTCCTTCATGGACGGTTTCTCTGGTTATAATCAAATTACTATCCGTCCAGAAGATCAACATAAGACCGCATTTATTTGTCCCTGGGGTACGTTTGCATATAAGAAAATGCCTTTTGGCCTTAAAAATGCTGGAGCTACCTTTCAGTGGGCCATGTCTTACGCCTTCCACGACATCAAGAAAATTATCGAGGCATACTTAGATGATTTAGCTTCTCATTCTCGAAAGAGGATGGATCATCCAGGTCACCTCCGGCAAATATTTGAAAGATGTCGTTTTTATAAAATTCGATTGAATCCGAACAAGTGCGTTTTCGCGGTTACATCCGGTCGGCTATTGGGATTCATTGTGTCGAGGGAAGGGATAAGGGTAGATCCCTTCAAGGTTGAGGCAATACTTCGGTTGCCTCCCCCGTCTTCAATTCGTCAGCTTCAAAGTCTCCAAGGAAAGTCTAATTTTCTTCGGAGGTTTATCGTCAATTATGCTGAGATTACAAAGGGATATATGAGATTGTTGAAGAAAGGAGTTCCTTTTCTTTGGGATGACTACGCTCAACGCTCATTCGATGCTTTGAAAAAGGCATTAACCTCTGCTCCTTTACTGAGTCCACCTGATTATAGCAGAGATTTTCTTTTGTATCTGGCTACAGCAGAATCTACCATCGGTATGGTTCTGGTTCAGGAGGATGATGCTCTTATTGAGCATGTTATTTACTACCTTAGTCGAGGACTGGTAGGACCTGAACTTCGATACACCCCGATAGAAAAATTAGCCTTAGCAGCAGTCCATGCTGTGCAGCGACTCCGACATTACATTATTCTTCGCAAAACTTATGTCTTGGCAGCTGCCAATCCATTTCAGTTTGTCCTTAGCAGGCGAGTGATTGGGGGCAAATATAATAGATGGATTGTGATTTTACAGGAATTTGATCTTGAGTTCATGTCTGCCAAATCCAAGAAATCATTAGTTTTTGCGGAATTGATCTCCGAGTTGCCCTGTGGAGAAGAGATGATCTATGATGAGTCCTTTCCGGACGAACACTTGTTTCTTATCTCTCCACAGGATCCTTGGTATGGGGATATCATTGTATATCTCCAGACTGCGAAGTTTCCCTCAATTTTTTCGAAATATGAGTGTCGTAAGTTGCGTCACTTAGCCAAGAATTATTTGATTATTGGTGATGTTGTATATTGTCGAAGGGGTTGATTCAATCCTAAGACGCTGCTTAACTTTCGAAGAAGCAGAGGCTGTGCTGAATGATTCCCACAGTGGAGCTTGTGGGGGTCATTTATCTGGGCTTGCTACAGCTCAAAAGATTTTGCGTGCTGGATACTTTTGGCCCTCGATTTTCAAAGATTGTATTGAATCGGTCAAAAAGTGTCATCCGTGTCAGGTTTATACTCGAAAAATGCGGGCTCATCCAGCTCCGCTTTTTCCAGTCGTTGCTGTCGGACCCTTTACAAAGTGGGGTATTGATTTTACTACTTGTAACCCGCCTTCGGAAAAAGGTCACAAGTACATTATTGTAGCAGTAGACTACTTCACGAAGTGGGTCGAGGCTATGCCTACTTTTTGGAATGATGGTGAGACTGCAGCTCTGTTCTTTTTCAACCAAGTTATCGCTCGTTTCGGTATTCCTAGAGAGATTTTCACTGACCATGGCAGTCATTTTCAGAATAGTATGATGGCTAAGTTGGCTCTCAAATTGGGTTTCCGGCAGGAGCATTCATCTCCATATTATCCTCAAGCCAATGGGCAAGTGGAAGCCGTGAATAAATCCTTGAAGACAATTCTTCAAAGGACAATTGATAAGCATAGATCCAACTGGCATATTATGCTATATCCTGCACTTTGGGCATACAGGACGTCAATGAAAACTGCAACTGGCTTTACTCCGTTTCAGTTAGTGCATGGGGTGGAATCCGTATTTCCTATTGAATGCGAGATTCCTTCTCTTAAATTAGCTGTTGAACTTCTTCCTGACACTTCTAGTCTGGCAGAATGGCTTCTTCATCTGGAACATCTCGATGAGTAGCGTCGAGATGCCGCCATGATGAATGAAGCGCATAAAAACCGAGTAAAAGTTCAGTACGATAAGGCGGTCAAGCCTAGGGTCTTTTCGGAAGGTGACCTTGTTTTGGTCTATGCCCAAGAAAAGGATGCCCTGGGGGCAGGAAAGTTTAAGTCTATGTGGTATGGCCCCTATATCGTTAAAAAAGTCCTTAAGAAAGGAGCTTACACCTTGGTTGATTTCGAAGGGAACGAGTTGCCGGAGCCCCGAAATGGGCTCTATTTGAAGAAGTATTATGCCTAGGCTTCGGCCTGGCATGTTGCTTTTGTATATAGTAGTTTTTTGCTTTGTACATATCTGATTGATTTTTCGATCTTTGATGAGTTGGTGATGTTTTTGATCTGCTTTGGCAGGTTGTGTTGGATGTCATGAGTCATTTTGGTTTCGCCGATGGTGCTAGTAGACACACCCGGAACTTAGCTTCCGCGACTTGGGTGCTTCATTATCCATCCGGTCAGCTGTTAGTATCAAGAGCGGTCTGCATTGGTCCTGCTTCCAATAATATAGCAGAATACACTGCAGTGGTTCATCTACTCTTAGAGGCAATATCTTTGGGTGTTGATTCGTTGGTAGTTTTCTTGGACTCCCAGCTGGTGGTGTCGCAGTTGAACAACACTTATCGGGTACGAGATCCCTTTTTATTACGATTGTTCTTGAGGGTACGTTTGTTACAAAGATCATTTCAATTTTTAACTTTCATTCATATTCCTCGAGCTGACAATTGGTTTGCTGACTCATTAGCTAATCAAGCATTAGATTGGCATATTAAGCATTCAATACAATAAATTTTTAAACATAAAAAACATCATACATTTGATACATTTGTCACATCACATCAAATATCGTTGTATATATATCATCAGAGTGTTTCAAAAAACTTTACAAAATTTGGATCCATAATGTCGTACAAAATTTGGGCTTATGCCCCCATCATGTTCAGTCTCAAAAAAGAATATACAGTCATCTAATACATAATATCGGTCTATTCCTGAGGTCCCTGCCCAAGAGCCACGTTCCTATAGAACGTGACTGCAGTGGCAACATGGCGGAATAATCTAACCCAGTCTCAGGGTACTCCTACCACCCGTCTCTGGATGGCTTCAGGCAAGTCCTCCACGGCAGCCATAGGGATTTGGCAGGTTAATCCCTCCAAGTTTCTCTGCACGGCCTGGAGAGTCCTGTCTGAATCTACTGTCTCTGCCTCGCCCCTGCGGCGCTTGTGGCGCGGAAGCCCCTCAGGTCGAACTGGTCCAAAATCTAAAACATGATCATTTTTTATTGTCAGTCATTATGAATCCAATCAAAAACATGTTTTTTTTTCATTTTTTCATACATATTTGAAAAAATCCAAAAAAAAATCATATAAGTCAAAAAAATTTGCAAACTTACCGACTGCACCCCATGCCGTGCCTGGTGGAAGTACTAGGTCTGGATCTCCTCGGAAGTCCATTCTGGCATAGGGATAGTCGTCCACTGCGATGATTTGTTCTCCCCACCACAGGAAGAACTCATCGTTCCACGTGGTCCGGGGTACTTCACTACCCCCCAGTCTCTTCATCATGTCTGCCCAACGAGCAATTCTTGGGTCCTGTGGGCTGCTGATGGTAGAGATGACTCTGGGTCTCAAAGCTGGAATCTTCTCAAAGAAGAATGTTGTCAAAATGGTACCATAGCCAAAATCTTTAGTCTTTACTTGGCGAATTGAAGTCAGTTGTTGTTTCATATTCAGTAACAGGGTTGTGCACCAATCGTACACATGAGTCAAACACTCTACAGCTATGCTCATTTGCGTCCTGGACGCCTGATGTAGTGAGGAAGATCCTGCCACTCTGTTGATGGTGAAAAGGAGGATTTTCATGTGCAAATCCCTCACATCTTTAATTGAAATCTGAGTTCCAACCTTTTTGGAACCCTCTACGCAATATACGTGGACATAATCTTCCACGGTTAACCTTCCCAGGGGCTTTCCGTGCAAGTCTACTGGTTCTCCCCTCTTGGAGAGTCCAGTGATAAAATATATATCCTCCACTTCAATGCGTATTGGTATTTGATCAATTATGAAGCAATCCTGATCGGGTTCCCAGTAATTTACGAGCATTTCTAGCAATCGTGCATTACTTTTCATGTTGGGAATTTTGAAGAATTTGAACAACCCACAATTTCGAAGGATATTTTGCGCTGCGCGATCTTGCATGACCTCTTGGTCTATTGCGCTATGCTCACGTTCCCTCCATGAGATGGTCATCCTGAGAAATTTCATCAAATTATGCATTAGCCACGCTTTTTTGCATTCGGACCTGCGCATACGCAACTTTTCCTGCGCACAGTCACGTGTATACGCGAGTTTCCTTCATTGAACCCGCGTATGCGCAAGTCCGTATATTTTAGCAAGGGTTTTAAAGCTAAAAATCACTTAATTTTAATTTCCAAACGGACAAAATGAATAAACAGGATGATTAAGGAGCCTACTTGAAGTTTCGCTGAGTTCCGACGGTCGGTTGTTCCTGATTTGACGAAAGAAATTTTTAGCTCCAGAGCACTTTTTCCAAATCAACTATGCAATAATGAACCAAATGAGAGGTAATTTGTCTATTTATGGCTAAAAATTTGAAAATTTTCGCAAAATTCCTTATGCTTATTTTTTCGATCTATCTTAAGCTGCATAACTCGATTGCTTGGAAGTGCCCAGTTTGGTATGTTTTCAGGTACATTTTGACGATTTTGAGATTTTTCCCAGTTTTTGATCCATGATTACTGACTCGTCACGACAGGTATATGATCTTCACTGGCATATAGGTTAGGGAAATCACTTTCCATTGCACCTTGCATTCTAGCCTCCATACTAATCACTTGCCTTAGGGTCGATCCCATCAGGTCATGAGTATTACACCCATTTCACTCGCCGATTATTTAATCATGACTTGATGGTAGAGCCTTCCTTTACATGGGCTTCCTAGTTAGTTCCTCGCTATCACTTGTTTCCCATGCTGCATTTTATGTAGGCTCGGGAGTCCTCTTTAGTCCCGCCATGACTTATGTGTTGAAGCTTCATTCTTCTTCTTCCTCACTATCATTTTTCTGGCTATTACCCTAGAGGCTCCCTGGTGTTGTTGAGTTGTATTACTGCATTGCATATTGGCTACTTGTTTTATCCTGGCCTTTAGCCGGCTTCATTTGGACTCGATGTTTAAGCCAACTTTTGACCTTTTCTATCTGTACAAGTTAACCATTGCATGCACTTAGCTATCGCGACTTGACACCCTTTTACCTATGGATGGAACATTCCTCTGAGTATCGCTTACCAGTTTTCGCCACCTTGCATTGAGCATAGGATCGTTCCAATCCCAGGAACTAGTGCATCTGTTTCTTGATACTCGTTCTATCCATTGTACCATAGCATTCTTTTATTCTTTTTCAGGCTTATTATATGAAAAGACAAAAAAATCAAATATAACAAAAAGAGCGGGAACGGGATGTATCTTCGTTATTTTGATGGCAGTACAGAGTCAGTTTGTCGCCCTTGAACAAAGCACATTTACTTATATATATCTCCTACATTTGGGATGGTTTTAGTTTTGACCTAGGTTCAGCCTTTACCATGTTTCACTTGTCAGTTCTCCCCCAGTTGGTTATCTCTTCTAATCATATGGAGAGTTTGTTCTGCCTCCTGCATAACAGACTTATACAGTGTCACTTTTTACTGCCATGGTCATCACGAGTCGTGCTTTTGTTCAAGGGAAGTTTAGCCTGAGTCGGCCATTCTGTGGTGTCTCTTGACTCATTATTCAGTCGGCCTTCCCGGTCTTGTCAGTATCATGTTCTATCACATCAGATGTTTTGGTCTTCTGCTCGTGTTGGTTTGAGAAGGTCCCCATTGACTTCTTGCCGGCGGGTTTGTCTCTTATCGACTACGACACATTGCTCTGAGAGAAAACCTAGAGCCGCACCTTGGGCCTATTTCCATTATTGATAGGTGACCTCGTGCTCAGCATTTGATCATCATCATGGGTCTTTGACTGAGTGGTTTCCCCTGTGTTCGACGTCAGCACACATTATCACACTTGGGATTCGTGCGGTACCTTGATTTCCATTTGACCCTATCGGTGGATTTCTCGCCTCTGTGTCAGCTTTCATTATTGGTTGGTTCAGAGGGTTTCTTCCATGCGCTAGCTTCATCTTGTGCATGTCGGAAACGTACTTCGGTTTTGGTTTCGTCACTCTACTTCGTCCAATTCCTTCCAAATCTTGGCCTGCGGGTTACACTCGCGCTGGACTGATGTGGGATGCCTTAATGCCTTCCTTCCAGCAGATCTTTTCCCATCGACTCCGACTCATTGAACTGGGAATAAGGTTAGAGTCTTTTTGTCAGTACCTTAGGGTTTGCAGTCATCAGTGGCAGACTCTTCGCTATCGACAGTGGGGATTCATCATTGCCTTCTGATTGGTAGATTATTTCAAGTGTTCGACTTCAAATCATTCATTCACACTTGTCAGATTGTACTGGGGCACCTTGACACTCATTATCATTATCGGTGGGTTGTCTCGCGTTGGGTAACGGGATACATCATTGCCCGGTAATCCAACGATTTCTCACATGGTCGACTTCAGCTCATTTATTCCCATTGTGTAGAATTGTGCCATAGTGATCGGTGAAGACCTCGGGTTGCATCAGCATTTCTTGGTTCACTGTTGACAGTCCTTTCAGTATCTGCCAGTGATGCCGTCCACCCTTATATGTTGCAGTTCAGCACAGCAGAATCTTATATGTTGGCTCCCGAGTTGCGTGATTGTACCATTGATCCACCTCTTATGATCTGGTACTTGGAGATTCAGTTACTTATTTGACCAGACATCCAGTTGCACCATCTTTGATCAGCTTTCTATATGTGATACTTGGACATTGATTCAGACTTGTATTTCCGGGCCATGCTCAGATGATTCATTGTGTACTTTCAGTTCAGCTATACTTGTATACATATTGGATCTATCCAGTACTTTTCATATGATGTATTTTTAACTGAGCATGGGTATGCCCGCCTCAGCATGAGTTGACTCTCTGTTTCTTTCATTGGTTTTTGGCAGGCTGAAATCTGGTGAAGTCCTCTCTTGTCCTTGAGAAGGTCTTTCTATGTGCATAATACATTTCGGCCATCATGTACCCCTTCTGACCTCATATATTAGGGGGCATCTGTTATAGCATCATTTCTCACCTTGATATGATTCATGATTTCTTTATGGCTTTTTGGGCACCCATTCCTACAGACTCGGACAAATTCACTAAAAAACAGTGTAAAAATCCCCATACGCGACTATGCCCGTACTTTTATGCATGTATACGCGAGTCCAGCTAGACTTTTCCGCGTATGCCATTAAAATGACTAAAAATGTATATAAAAAATCCCTAATTTCGCACTGGGTTGATGGTTACTCAGGTAGTTCAACCACCCCAGCCCGTGGCCAACTGTTTCCAACTATTGAAACTAATTGGAGGGACTATAAAAATCCCTCATGTGTATGGCCTAAGGGAGAGAGAGAATTATTGATATTATACTCTGTTGGTATTCCCTATCCAAGTCTGATTCCCCGTGCCTCCTGCACTTTCCCAGTTCATTATAGGAAACCCTTGTTTACTTGAGATACACATCCCTTTATATGTTATCTCGTATGCACCAGTTTGGAAGGAGTCTTAGCGAGGCAAGGGCTGGACGGATCCGGACGACGGTCTGCGAAGGCCTTGGAAGGATCAGGTGATCTCTCCACTCGTTACTTTTGTACATGCTATTTATAATACAGAAGTACCATGTTGTTCCCGAAATAAATGTGTTAGTGTATGCTTATATGTATGAGAATATTTGTTATACAAGCATTCATTATGATTTATTTAATGTTTTATATGAATCTCACTGACATTTAGAGTAGATATATGCTGTAAAACATGTCCTTTGTGCTGGTTTCTTCTTGTTTTTTAGGTTAAGAAGGAAGGACGGTTGCTGGGGGTTTGGACCCCGCTGGATCTACTTCAACCGTAGGACCTACGGGTAACTTTCTCATCCTACTCTATTTAGTTTTTCTGAACATTCTGTTTCGAGGAATATCACCCTAGAGGTTGGTTGGGGTACAACCTCCACAGAGCAGGGGCATGCTATCTAAGAAGGACTCACACAACCATGCACATTCAGAAAAACTAAATAGAGTAGGATGAGAAAGTTACCGAAATGGAGCGGTAGGTTGGGGAATCCCCGAGGCACCCTGAAGATCTAACTCTTAACTGAAAAACAAGAGACTAACAAGAGACCGAGGTTGAAACATCATATATCTATACAAATGCCGGTGGATTCATATGAAACATTAAATAAATCATAATGAATGCTTTATTCATACATATAAGTATACACTAACACGTTTATTTAAATTCTTGCTTGTATTATAAATAGCATGTACAAGGCTACGCAGTGGAGAAACGTCATACACGAAGCGAGCCGTCGTCACGATCCGTGGCTACTGCCTCGCTAAGACTCTTCCCAAAGCAGACCACGCCCTGGAGAAACAGACATATGAAAAGTGTGTGCATCTGGGGTTTCCTACTCTGTTAGCTGAGATAGAGGCACGAGGATCACTTGGATGGGAGTACCAACGGAGTATGTCAATGTCTCCCTGGAGCCATACCCCACTGGTCCCTCCAATTAGTTCCAACGATTGGAAACTTGATTTGAGCTGAGAGTGGTGAACTGCAGTGGCTCACATGAAAATTAGGGATTTTTTATATATTTTTTAGTCATTTTAATGGCATACGCGGAAAATTCTAGCTGGACTCGCGTATACACGCGAAAAAGTACGGGCATAGTCACGTATGGGGATCTTTACACTATTTTTTAGTGAATTTGTCCAAGTCTGTAGGAATGGGTGCCCAAAAATCCATAAATCAATCATGAATCATATCAAGGTGAGAAATGATGTTATAACAGAAAGTCCTGTCGGCGCCATTTAAAGATCGAGCTAACTCAAAAGAGGCAGTAATGAAGCAGCAAGGAGTTTCAGTACAGAACAGAGGGATTAGTGCACATCAACGAAGATCTTGAGCTCTGAACCAAAGGTTTAAAGAGGCAAAGCATCATTTTGAAGACCCCGAGGATCGATCTGGAGATCCTGAACATCAATAAGAGGTAAAATCAAGGTTTACTTATCAGCAGAATGTTTTTCCATAAAGGACAGGCCTCCCATACAGTATTTATTATGCGTCGTGTCCCTGAAGGAGTTTCCCGCCCCAGCTATAGTTCGAAACAATCTAACATCTATGAGGCAGACCTCTCAGCAGTTCCTTTCATTTTGTTCAAATCACCTGGAGTACTACAGCCAAAGGGTCAAATCATAGCCGGAGCAGATCTTTCTTTCACAAGGAAGGCGACAAAGATTCAATATACAGCATATCAAGCGGAATGGGCCTCGGCCCTACATTCATGGTTGTGTTTAAATGCAACATTTAAAGTTCACCTACCTCCTCAGTCGGTCCTCTGTGTCTCTTCTACTATAAAGCACAGAAGGATATCATTGTAATGGTTGTTGATGTATTATCAGTGAATTGCAAGCATTTTTGTCCTGAGCCAAGTTCCCTAAGTAATGATTGTATGATAGGCTGAGAAATATGATGTATTCAGGCTGAATGTAAAAGCTTTGGGCAGTGATGTACCTGATTGGTATTGTGTTTAACATGATAAGCAATTTTCATTGGATCCTGATCTACAGCAGTTGGTGATGTTTTTCTCCTCTCTGCGTTTATTTCCATTTCATTTCATGTTCTTCTGACTGGCATCTGAACGCATGACATAAGATTTACCCTTGTTAGGTACCTTATGTCCCAGCTCTCTCAGTCTTTAATGTTTTCTGCTCATATGTGTATTTGAATATTGTTTTTAATTGACTAAACCAGTGTAGTGGATGGTTATTGCCTGTTCTCTGATGTGCAAGTTAATAGAATCAGTGTTCAGATGTTTTTGTTAAGATTTAATTGAAAGAGGATTAGGAATGTTGGGAGGTTTAGAAGCCTGTCTCTGCCTCTTCGTAACCTATCCCTTCCATATAAACCTTTTCAAGATCCCTTGCGTTACCTATGGTTCTGTCCAAGCAGGCCTAGAGTTAAATGACCTCTGGCCCGATCTATAGACAGAATCATACGGTTCTCCCTCCTTCATTCTTATTCCTTAATGTTCCATCCCACCAATCAGTCTTTGAGATCCAAATGCTCTAGATTACTAGCCCAACTGAAGCTTACACATTGAACATAAGTAAATCCTTTCTTGACTCCATTGCCCAATGGCCTTAGTGTTCTCTGAGTTATCTATCCTTGCCTAGCTTCCTTCTTTACCCATCCTTGTCTTATGGTGAAACCTTCCTTTCTGATTCTCTACAACCAAACTCAAACAATCAAACAAACAACCTTGAGCCTATAACTAGCCTAAAATCACAATTGAGAACTTCGAAGACATATATCCTTTGATAATCATAGAGAGATCCCTCTCTAGACCTAGGAGGGCTAGATCCTAAGGTCTGAAAGTGGTTCTATGTTGTCTCATCTTTTGGTATTTCCAACCTTGCCAAAACATGGGAACCCCAACGATTGGAAGGGTCTCACGTGCACCAACCCCCATCGGCAAAGTTCATCCGCAGACGGGGAAGGCCATCAACTGCAATCCGCACCAACTCGGTGGGTCAGGTATTCCTCTCAATCGGCCCGCAACTCATACTCTCATTCATTAATCTTTGTGAGATATCCATTATATGTTATATGTATGTCTTGACTTCTCCTTCGGGACCATTTTCAGAGTTCTCATTGGTACTGCGAGTAGAGGTGGACAATGCGGCTCACATCGCATGAGCATTTCTCTTTCCTCCTCACATGAGGGTAAGTAGTCTTTGATTCCGTCTAGAATCAATCTCTTACTGCTGTTGTTCTTTTTATTATATTCTACAAAGCGGAAGTAGCATGGTGGCTTACATTTGCAAGGTTCTGCGGTATGCACCATAATGTCCGGGCTTACCTCCTCAAAGATACTTTCTGCATTCTCAACTACTTTATGAAGTGAATGCCCATCCAACCTATCCTCCACCCTCAGTCCCAAAGACATCCTGTTGTCCTAAAACTGAAAAATAGCACTGCTGTAGTAAAGGTAAAAATTCTGTTTGTGAAAAAATCAGCTTGCTGGAATTTTCTGAGTGAAAAATCAGCAGGCTGTATTTTTTCTCCTTGCTGTCCCAAACTGCTCTTTCAGTACTCAACCTCTGATACCATGTAGAAATTTATAGTTTCCCACCACGGTTTTCAGTTTCACCTTATTACTCCAAAATAGTTAAATGCCCTTTCCCATATCCACACATTTAACAAGCTGGAAAATAAATTTTGTTGAAAACACAAATTATGGAAAAATTACAGAATGCTGGAAAATGCAGAAATAAATATCAGCACACATAAAACAGTCATTCACACATTTTGACACATATATTTTTGGTCAACATGACCCTGGAAAAACCCCCTACAACTCTTGGGGAAAACCAGTTTGAGAGCTCCTTCTTATTTCTGAAAAATGCTTTTACAGTGAGGCAGAAATTACAGCAAAAATTTCAGCAACCAAACAACTGTAGTTATCTCGATTTCCGTGCATTCACTCCGCCTTGGAAAACGTGCAGAACAGTAAAAACCAAAAACAGAAATTTAACAACATTTATAACAGCATTAAATGCTGAACTGGATTTCTCGAAATATGTGCCCAACTGTACGACCGTACTGTTGTACGGACTGTACGGACTTAACAACAAACCCTTCTCCTCGATTTCCGTGCTCCTTTGCCTCGAAATCTGTGCCGAAGCTGCTGTACGTATTTCTAGAAATTCGTGCCACCAACCAGCAGTCTCTCTCCTCGATTTTCGTGCCCAGAATCTGCCCAGAAATAAATGCTGAAGCTGCTGTACGGTCTTCCTTGAAAACTGTGCCTCTCCCTCGAAAAATGTGCCCAACACTTGCTGTACGGATTTCTGTCTTGGAAACCGTGCCTCTTTGCTGCTGTACGGATTTTGCTGAAGTCTCTATCAGCTGCCCTCTTTCTCCTCTCTGCTCAGAAATCTCCCTTGCTCTCCTTCTCTTACTCTCTCAATCTGCTCATGAAAGAATGAATGACCTTTTCCTCCTTTTCCTCCTTTAACCTAACCCTAAGTGACTTTTGGGGAATCCCTAAATCCAATGGCTGAGATAGATTGAGATCTAGGGCTGAGATTAAATGCTCATTTAAATCTCACTTTCTATTTTTTAATTCACCCCACTTTAATAAAGACCCACTTAATCATTTATTTCCAAAGTCACTTTTCCCTTTCTAATTTTACATTGACTTTATTAAAAGTCACTTTAAAATTAGACTTTAGTAACTTTATCACTTAAAGTCACTTTTAAATTAGATTTGACTTTATAACTTTATAAAGTCACTTTTAAATTAGATTTGACTTTATAGCTTTATAAAGTCACTTTAGGAGAAAAATTAAATTCTTTTGGACACTTTTCCCTAGGCCAAAGATCAAAGCCTTAGGGAACCACCTGTCCTCCGGTACCCAAATTTCAACATTGCTACAGTGAGGTAAGCTTGGAAAAGTCAGTTTTACAGCCCAAATAATTATATACCAAAAAACTAGAATCCACTTATATGATGAATTGGATACACAGAGATAACGTTACTTGAAAGTTCAATACTAACTACTCAGTATGCATAGTACACCCCTTTTTAATCAATAGAACATGCAGGTCTTACTAGGATATTGTATCAAATTAATTAATTATGGTGGGACATATATGCTCGAATAGAAAAACCTAGGTCAAAAGAAAACAACTATAGGATTATGCCTACTGGATTTAGATTAGCTAAGTAAAGTATTCAAAGGGACCACCATTCATTCATAAACATGTAACAGAGAGTAAACCTGGAAAATTGAGAGTATAGATATATTCTTGAAAATTTGATAACATGAAAATAAGTTAAACAAAAATATTTAGTGACCCAATTACATGAACATTCCAAGTGGAACAAAGTTTGACATGAAACCTATACACAGGTATTCTTTAATACAGTCCAAAATTAAAAGTAGAACTAACATGTGCACCAATTTGGGTGAATGAAGAGATAACTTCATATATTACATAATGAGACTCAAATTTACACATGGATCTTCCACATAAAAAATATTAAAAAAACCAGAAGATATAGTCATTTTATACATTCTCTCCACAAGAATCACAGACAACAAAAATTGGAGGCATAGCCCAAGGATATCAAAAAAATTTCAACCATTGAACATAAGGAATAGCTTTGTCATCTATAAACCTAGAACAACCAAAGAGAGAAAAATTGCACCAACTTGAAACTAAAATATAGTGTAAGCAATTTAATAAGGGGTTCACTCAGTATGTTGCGAAGAGGGTTTCAGTAGTAACCCAACTTGTGTGTACCTACAAGTGATAAGAAATGCATTAACATTAGAAATGAAGATATGCAAAAAAATAATTGACAAGGTGCACTAGCCATTAGTGAGATAGAGTCTCTTACTTAACTGTGTAGACGAAGTTCTCCCTCACCCTATATACATGTAGAATCATGAGTAGAGGGATTATAAGAATGCTATTTAACAAGATGCGATAAAGGGTAATTATAGCAGAAAAACAAAAGGCAAAAGGGTGTACCTAAAACCAGTGACCCTTATGTCCAGAGGTAGGATTTCAACATTGTAATCGAACTGAATCCCAATTTTGTACCTACACACATTCAGCTAAAATGGTTAGTGGAGAGGGAAAATCCAACTGCATGTGCAATCAAGAAATTATAAAATGACTACTCGGTAATCATTACCAGATAGAGAGAGAGGCCAAAGACTGAGGCGAATTTATAGAACTGAACTCCATAGAGAAAAAATCCTACACACATAGTAACCAGTTAAGTTTTGAGTTTATATTAGCAATCAAACAACTAGTGAGTTAGAGATCTGGCAAAGGAAAACAAATGATAACCTGCAATTGTAGAATGAATCAAAACTCAAACTGTAAACTATGAAAAAGTTACCTGACGATCATTTAGGAGCATAGAGGCTTGGTTTGAAAGAAAATTAGATAAGGAATATCTTGGAATTCATCCAGAGTACGTGGAGTAACCTGGTAATCCCCCATAACTCGACAATGGTAGAAATGACGAAGGGGAAGAGGCACCATGTGAATGCCTCTATGACCCATGTTACAACTATTGAGGTTTCGGCAAAGGAATGGTGCCAACAAGTAGCAACGTGTGTTGGCCTAACCTCTGTCCTTATCAGGGTTAACAGACCAACTCAAGGCGTTGTCAAGTGTTAGGTGGTGAGTTACCAAATTGAGTCATATAACCATTAGAGTTATAACTTGAAAGGAAAGGCTTAACACTTGACATTGATAGTGCCATTAAAGTTAGTATAAAAATATATAAAGGTCCATATGCTATGATAATGGTATATATATGTGCATTATCATGTGCATAGTTTTAGATAGAGAAATATATGTGTGTGTGTGTGTGTGTGTGTGTTATGATATTACACTTAGGTCCTAGGGTGATTAATGTTAATGTGTCTCAACCTTGGTAAATCAACATATAAACACTATAAAAGTATGACAAGAAATAAACACAGTCATGGAGAGAGAACCTTGGTACACTTGAATATATATTGTAGTGGATAGGAACTTAAGTATTCTATACTTAGGAAAAAAAACTCACCCTAATATATCAGAATGGTGTGACAAGTATGTAGAGAAAAATAGAAATGACTAAAGACACATCATTTCTTCCTCTGCTCAGCTATATAATTTTTTATTTTTGTGGCAACTTTGACCACAAAGCCAAAGACTGCAATCTGCCAAATATCATAAAGGACTATAGATAGATGATAAAAGCTAATTAAAGAAAACCAAACAATGGATAAAAAATAAATGAAGACACTAGAAAGAAACCTACTAAAGACTTGTGGAAAAGGAAGAAAAATGACCATCTTGCTACATCAATGACATAATAAATTCATCATGGTTTCAGTGGGAGCTTCTCTAAGTAGCAAAGTAGTCATCCTGTCAATGATAAAAAAAAAGCAACAACATCCTTCTATACATAGAAGTTAAGGTAGCAAGTGGGAATGAATGCAATCATCTAGTCAATAATAAAAAAGAATTAATACCTCAGGGGGAGGGCAGTTCCAACAATTCCTTGAAAATATAATATATGTTTTTAAGTTTCTCTACAATAAAATATCGATGGAAATAATGATTATGTTCAGTTGTAATTTCAAAAGGAAAAGTGTTTGTAGGATCTTGTTGAGAAGCATTCTGAATTATATCTAATAAAGAAAATGCTTGTATTCAGCAAAAGAAGGTACTCATTGTATGTAGAGAAGAAATATTTATAGAGGTTCCAAAAATACCAAGACAAAAATAATGAAAATTCCCTCATGTTCACGTTTAGGACAAAGACCAAGAACAACAAATAAATACTCACATTGCCTCTATAGTTTCAAAACTAAACAAATAAGCAACAAAAAGAGAAACGGTGCTAGAAATGACACCTAAAGTTCATGTGGAAATCTTTTGGTTGATGAAACACCTTTTGAATTTCATTACCCTTTCGTCCTTTATTCCCAAATTTGTTCCTACAAGAAGTTTGAAGAAATATTCCTAGTTTTCATTAACTATCTTACATTCACCTGTGGAAAAATAGGTATATAAACATGGATGCTAGATAACAAAAAATAATAATGATATATATATGAAGAACTTTTGTAGAGATCCAATTTTGTTTAATTGGAGAGTCAAAGTGAAGTTGATAGGATTCTATATTATTCAATAAAATGGGTGATATATTTGAGGATGAAAATGAGACTGCACTCATCATTGATGAGTACATAGAGACTGTGGGTGCCCAAGGATTGGAAGCTAATTTGGTATTGGGAGGAGATGAGGGGAAATAATGCATGTATCCAAAGGGGTATATGAACAAACAAGTTATTTTCTCATGCCTTACATGTATCCCCGTAGGAAATTTTGGAGTATGCACAACCGGCTCTTTAACTTTCCACGAAGGCCATGAAGTGGTAGATTTTTGGATGAGAAGGTGATCTAGATGTGACTATGGGAATTCAAAGTTTGGTAGTATCTCCTGTAAGCTTATTCCAGACAAATAATTTGAAAATCATAACAATTCTTGGAAGCATAACTATAAGGGTGTTGTAATTAATTATGTGGTATGCACTACAATCAACAAAGTTTGTGCATCAGGAATGAAAGTAGAAACTTTAGCAGCCTAGAGTATCTAGTTAGGAAAAAATTATATTCTTTTCACTTGAGGGATGGAAAGCATGTCAAACGTTCCTTATTACTTCCCTGATTTCAGAAAGGGGTATCGATTGGGACACAAATATCTTGTCGATGGAATGATGAAACATGAACTCTGGGATGTTTACAATGACATTGGAATATGATTATGTGCAGATAATCATAACATATCAATAGAAGAACAGGAGAACCATGCAATTTAAAGTTTTGAACATGGAATTAATGCACATAACATTGGTTATTTTGCATGGGAAATAGTGTCGGTTGAGGTTTATGGAGGTATAGGAAAGCTTTCCAAAGTCGTTGATAAAGATGAATCCTTGGGGAATTTTAATGCTGAAAAACTAAGAAAACTTAGACCATCATTTAAATAATATGGAAGTGTCACTATGGGTAATGCTTCAAAAATTAGTGATGGAGCAGTTGCTCTAGTGTTAGTGAGTGGAGAGAAGACTTTGGAACTAGGATTACAAGTTATAACAAAGATCACAGGATATGATGATGTTGCACAGGCACCTGAACTGTTTACAATTTCACCGACTCTAGACATACCAAAAGCTATTTCAAGGGTAGGCTTGGAGGCTTCACAAATCGGTTACTATGACATCAATGAATCATTTTCTAATGTCGATCTTGTGAACCAGAAGATACTTTATATCAAGCCTGAAACATTAAATGTACATGGAGGAGTTATGTAATTGGGGCATCCACTTGGGTGCAGTGGTGCTTTAATTATGGTCACACTTTTAGGGGTATTGAGGCAAAGGAATGGGAATTATGGAGTTGCAGAAGCTTGCAATGGTCATGGTGGGGCATCTGCAGTGGTTATAGAGTGCATGTAAACATCTGTTTTTGTGATCACTTAAAATAAGTACTAGCCTCATTGTGAAGACATACTGATGGAGAGGTCATGTTTGTAGGAGACATAATTTATAGGAGTTTCTTATTATAATAACGAAGAAGTCATATCCTAGGGACTCATTGTGTATAGTCAAGTATAATAGTCACTATCATTAGTAATTTGGTGTGGTATTGTTTGACCTTCCTTTCCTTTGGAACAATTATTTCTTGAGGATGGAAGAGTTTATTTTTTAGAGGCTCAAGAGATTATTGTTTAAGTTGGGAATGAAAAAGGTTTCCATATGTAGTCAGATATTAACTTCTATGCCTTTAATAAAATGTAGTTTTGTGGGGCATGCTCCTTAAGTTGCTATCATTTTTTTTATATACTTGTGATCGAAGGCCGAGTGATCAAAATAAGTTATGTGAGAATATTAGATCTACTAAAATAGCTATCTATCTAAGAAACCAACAACATATCAACATATAAATAAGAACAGAAAAAGAACAAGGAAAAATAATACAACAGATATACATGTTTCACCCAATTGGGCTATGTCCATGTGAAGGTTGTCTTCTATTATCTCCAGAAATCTCCTGCAATCTTACAAATAGAGAAACTACAAATAACGCGATACAAATAGCATTATGAGCACAAGATGAGATTTGATGGTAATAAAAAAGGCTCTCTTGACCCTATTATATACCCAGATATGTGGAGGAATTACTCTCACATATTGAATGTGGAATAGTATAATTCTCCAAAATAACACCGTTTTATATAATAAATGGGTACAAGAGTATACTATGCCATAATGAATATGGGATATAATGTGTTACTCTTTTACATAATATTGTATTCAACTTCTGACATAATACAAAGACATTATTACCTTCCAAGGAATATAATGTATTCCAACACTCCCCCTTAATAATGGCTAGGAGAAGGGCCCATCCTAACACTACCTAACACTAAGGAAGGAAGGAGTCATTAATACTCCCCCTTAATGAAAACTTCCCTCATCCCAAGCAAAGAACGAAGATACACATACTTCACTTATGTCAAGGATTTGGTGAAGATATTAGTTTCCTACTGCTCGGTAAGACAATACTCCAGAGAAATAATACCATTGGTGACAAGACCTCGAATATAATGAGAATCAAGGTTGAGATGCTTCATTTTGGAGTGATATATTAGATTGTACGCAAGTTTAATTGCACCTTGATTATCACATTTCAACATGGTCGACAATTTCGGAACTAGACCAAGCTCGGTAAGAACATGTCGTAACCAAATGAGTTATTTAGTTGCTTCTTTCGTTGCTCTATACTATGATTCACATGAATATAAAGAAAGAGTCTTCAATTTCTTGCTAGACCAAGAGATCGGACCTGAACCAAGTTGAAATATGTAACCAACAGTTGACCGTCGATCAAAATTTTCACCTTCCCAATTATAATTTGTATAACCAGAGATTAAATTTGTAGCACTGCTTGAATAAAATACACCATAATGCAATGTCCCCTATAAATATCGTAGAATTCTCTTGGTTGCTTGCCAATGGATTTCACGAGGTTGCTGCATGAACCGAGAAATCATACAGACGGAAAAAGCGAGATCTAGTCTACTGTGAGTCAAATATATTAAACTTCCAATGAGCTAACGATAAAGAGTAGCATCAACCAGTGGAGTGGTACACTCAATATTTAACTTTACACCAGATTGAAACAGTGTAGGAGAAGGTTTACAATTACTCATATGGAAATGAGCCAATAGATCTGCCGCATACTTAGGCTGAGAGAGAAAAATACCATTGGCCATATGCCAGATATGAAGACCCAAGAAATAGTGCAATGTACCGAGATATGTCATCTCAAACTGCTTCTGAAGAGAAATTTTCATATCTTGAATTAATACAAGCTGGCTGCCAGTGATAATTAGATCATTCACATATAAAACAATAATGAGGACATTATCACCAAAGTTCTTAACATACAGATTTGGATTGGATATACAATGCTTAAAACCATTATTCAATAAATATGCATCAATTTTGTCATACCAAGCCCTAGAGGCTTGTTTGAGACCATATTAGGATTTGTGTAATTTGCATACTAAACTTGAGGATTTAGCAGAAATAAAACCAGGAGGTTGTTGCATATAAATTTCTTCAGTAAGATCACCATTTAAATAAGCACTTTTAACATCCATTTGATGAATTTCCCACTTAAAAGATGCAGCAAGTGATAAAATGGTTCTTATTGTGTTCATTTTAGCAACAGGAGCAAAAATTTAATTATAATAAATACCTTCAAGTTGATTAAAGCCTTTGGAAATTAAATCTAGCTTTATACTTTTTGATTTGTCCTTCTGCAGTGAACTTAGTTTTATAAACCCACTTACAACCAACTAATTTTTTTCCTAAAGTAAGAGGAACAAGAGACCAAGTATTGTTTCTCAAAATAGATTCATATTTAGTAGACATATCTTGTTCCCAATGAGGATTACCCTTAGCTTGAGCATAAGTAGCAGGATCATCTGTGGCCAAAACTTTGGTCATAAGAGAAAAGTTAGATATAGTTCGATGAGTGTCGGAAGGATTTCTGACCTTACTACCTGCAAATTCAAGGGTTTTCCGAGCCCAAATAGGAAGAATAGAAGGAACATGAGTCACTTCAAAAGCTTCATGAGTTTCAGGTCGAATACTTGAGGGAGAGGAAGAAGCAAGATCAATAAGAGGCATAGAACTGGAAGAAGTAGTAACATGAATACGAGTAACAGGTGGTATTGGTAAATTCAAGGTAACATGAGTTTCTACAAACTCAGGAGGGGAAGAGACTTCATGAAATTGAACATCCCTTTTGATTATGACACTTTCATTAGAAGGACAAAACAACCTGTACGTCTTGGAATTCTCATCATAACCAATGAATATACACTTGTGAGATTTGGGTTCTAACTTTTTCCGTTTTTCATTAGGA
This sequence comes from Pinus albicaulis, assembly GCA_034641835.2. NCBI lineage: Eukaryota > Viridiplantae > Streptophyta > Pinopsida > Pinales > Pinaceae > Pinus > Pinus albicaulis. The sequence goes on from CM076572.1 coordinate 1,262,219,533, forward strand.
ATATGAGCCCAACATTCACAACTAAACACCTTAAAATTACTAATATCCAGTTTATGTCCATTCAATTTTTCCTCAGGTGTAACATGCTTAAAAAATTTAGTAGGAACTCTATTTAAAATAAAATTAGCACAACAGATGGCTTCAGCCCAAAATTTCTTATGCAGTTTTTTAGAATAAAGCATACATCTAGCCATTTCAACTAAAGTTTTGTTTTTCCTTTCAGCAATACCATTTTGTTTAGGTGTGTAAGGAACAGTCTTTTGATGTTGACTACCATGTTTAGATAAATATGTATCAAATTCTTTCTTAACAAATTCCCCTTATTATCAAATCACAAAGTTTTAATACTCTTACCAGATGCATTTTCAACCATGGATTTAAATTCTTGAAATTTTACAAATGTTTCACTTATACTTTTCAAAAAATAAACCCAATATTTTATACTAAAGTCATCAATAAAGGTAATAAAATAAACTGCTTGGGATATTGAAGGAACTCCAAGAGGACCACAGATATCACTATGAATTAATTGCAAAGGTTCTTTAGCACGCCAGGATTTACCTTTGTCAAACATTTCTCTATGATGTTTACCAAGAACACATCCTTCACAAACACCAGTAGTAGAAGAAATATTAGGCAAACCATGAACCATTTTAGTTAGTATTTGCATTTTACCATAATTTAAGTGACCCAATATTTCATGCCATAATTTACTTAGCTCATTAGCATGAGCAACATAGGAATAAAAGGGTTGTCTCTTAGTTGAATTAAAACCTGCAAATTTATATAAACCAGTTGTATGATCAACAGGGCCAGAAGAAACTACTTTGTAATTTTGGTTGATATCTTTAAGAACGTATTTATCGGGCCAAGCTTCAAATTTAAAACCTTTTTGAAAGTGGCACAATAAATAGAAATTAAGTTGATGGGCATGTTTTGAACATGAAAAGCATCTTCCAATTGACCATTAGCAACATTAATATTACCAAAACCAATTACAGAAAGTTGTTTACCATCACCAATAGAAATGTTTTGAGATGAATTCTTATTAGTGTCATAAGATGTAAATAAAGAAGCATTATCAGTCATATGTTTAGAAGCACCAGAATCCATTATCCATTCCACATTAGAAGAAGAATTATTAGATGAAACAATAGATGCACATAAATCTACTTGAGATTCATTAGCATTTTTCTTGTTTGCTTTAGTCATTAAACGTTTCGGTTTAAAGCAATTCTTTTCAGGATGTTTAGTTTTACCACAATGCTTACAAAAATCATACATTTTTTTCTTCTTACTAGTTTCATGATGTGCATGAGAAGCATGACCATTATTATTAGTATGATTATAAGTGTGTGAACAAGAACCTTTGGCATTATTAAAAATTTTCTTAGGATTTTTATTATGTGCCATAAAAGCTTTATTAGGTGGAAATTTTCCTGAAGCAATCAACCTTTCTTGATCATTTATCAACCCTTTACAGAAATCATCAAAGGTAGGTTTTGTGGTATTTTGAGGCAATTCAAGAGCCCTATTCCTAGTTTGGATGAACATGTCAAAACAAGATGGAAATTTTTGTTCTACAAGAATGATAAGAGCGGGGTCTGTTTTCTTGTAATATTTACCACAAGTATTTAAATTTTCATTTAAGTTTTTCAATTCAGAAAGATATAATTCTACTATATCAAAATTAGTAGGATCTAACTCATGAATCTTCTTTTCAAGGTAATAAGCATAAGCATCATCATATTTACCAAATAAAGAAGCAATAATTTCCCATACCTCAACCGAGTTGTCTTTTGCCTCAATACTTACCTGAAGACTATCTGAAACAGTTTAACCAATGAGCCCTATTGCTTGATCAAAATTTTATTCCCATTTAATCAAGGCTTGAGCTTCTATAGTTTTCTTGTGTTCACCATTAACCAACCTCCATAGATTCTTACTCCTGAGAACATCAATCATTTTCCTTTTCCATGCAAGATAGTTAGAGCCGATAAGTTCAGGAACATAAGCTACTTCTGAAGTAATAATGATAGAAATTTTGACAATAAATATAAACCCAAATGCAATAAATGAAAAGAGAAAAAAGTGGATAGAAAACTGTAAACTTCTATAGTTCATTTTCCATCACCAAAAAACCTAAAAAAACTACCAATCTTAAACCAACGATAACTTTGCTTCTGGGACTCTGTTTGAGCTGATTTTTTTTTTTAATTGGGTAGATCAGTGACACCGCGGTGAGAGGAACCCAAATATCTACTCATTTCTAGGAGATTCTGCACAAAAGGTAATAGATCTGACAAAAAACGTCAAGTGGCAAAACAAAAAACACTCAATAATGCTCCAAATTCTTATTATAACAAGTTTTTGGAAATGGCACAGCCACTCTGCATCCACCTATGCGGCCAATATTCTGATTTGAACCCTCAGTCCGCCAATCTTCCACCTTGTACAACAACAAAAAAAACTGTCGTAACTACTGTAACTAAATATTACAACCAGAAGATAGATCTCCTTGAGGAGGATTCAAAAAACATATAGATATTACAAAAAAACAATTAAGAACCCCTTGAAAATCCAAAAAACATATAGATCTTTTAGAAAAACAATCAATAGCCCCTTGAAAAAAAGTCTGCAAAAAGACTACACAACAAAATTAGGGTTATGAGAAAAAAAAAATCTCAAATATGTAGAATCATGCCCAGATCTGAAGCGAAGCCTAATGGCTACCAAATAGAAAGAAAATCTACAAAAAAATGAGTGCCCGGATAATAAAAAATGATGATACATGTTGATGGTTAAATTCAAAGAAGATGTTAGATCATAGTAGCCATGGCCCTGATACCATGTGAGAATATTAGATCTACTAAACTAGATATCTATCTAAGAAACCAACAACATATCAACATATAAATAAGAATAGAAAGAGAACAAGGAAAAATAATACAAGAGATATACGTAATTCACCCAATTGGACTACGTCCATGGGAAGGTTGTCTTCTATTATCTCCAGAAATCTCCTGCAATCTTACAAAGAGAGCAACTACAAATAAACCGATACAAATAAAAGTATGGTAACAAGATGAGATGTGATAGTAATCAAAAAGGCTCCCTTGACCCTATTATATACCTAGAGATGTGGAGGAATTACTCTCACATATTGAATGTGGGATAATATAATTTTCCAAAACAACACTTCTTTATATAATAAATGGGTACAAGAGTATACTATGCCATAATGAATATGGGATATAATATGTTACTCTTTTACATAAGATTGTATTCAACTTTTGACATAATACAAAGACATTATTACCTTCCAAGGAATATAACATATTCCAACAATTTAAGAGGTCCAATAAAAATGGTAGCCTCAACAGATAAGGATGCACAAACTCTTGTTACATCCCTTCGATCCGCATATTCGTTATATGCTAATGACATTGGAACAATGTTTTAATCATTTTCAATATCTATATATGGAGATCCTTTGCAATGTGGGTGTAGCCCAATAGATTTCCAATGCATAGACATGGAGAATCATGTTCCTACTTTAATATGGTTCTTTAAAATGGATTTAATACTATCATTTCGTATTAAATATCCTTCATTTTTTTAATATCAAGCAATGCTCAATATAATGCATTTCTCATGTATGCCATCCTTTCTTTACAAAGTGTTATCTAAACAGTATTCTTTCTTTCAGAGTGTTCTCACGACAATATTTTGCACCACCCTTACCATGATAAAACACTCTATAACGTATTTGGAGAAATTTTTACATGTCATATAGAGTAGCGTTCATTTTGGAGCAGTGTTCATTCAATATGGAGGAGCCCTAATAATCCGTCTGGAGTGGCATTCATTCAAAGATAGTGTCAACATTGTTTATGTAGAACAATACATTGCAGGTTATAGAACACTAACGAAATTATGACAGCTACACTGAGGAATCTTTTACAAGCTTCAAGACATTTGTAACCCCTTGGCCATTGATTTCAAGGGGGGTGGTAATCAGAGGAAGGAAGACACTACTCAGAATGAAAGGAGGAGGACAAGTGTGCTGCCATCAATGCCAAAGATGGATATTGATGGAAATATTGTCATTTATGGAAAATATATGTAGGACAAACAATAGGGATGTAGGGGTAGCAAGGTATGCAGAAAGATTAGCAAGCAACAAAAGAAGGAAAAGGAGCTGGAAGTAGGAAAAGTGCAGAAAATGTAAAAGAGTAGCAAATGTAAAGGAGAAACAACGCAAGGCAAGGAGAAACAAGAAAATGAGCAGCAATCCAAGGAGAAACATGAGATTTGCAAGAAAAGGGGCAGCACAATACCAACAAATGCATAGGAGCAGCACAAGACAAGCAAGGAAAAGAGTAGCAACAAGGTATGAAGGAGCATTGAAGATATCCAGTAGCAACAAATCCAAGTAGCAGCAATAGGTGATATGGCATGGTGATATGTTGGCATGTTCATGGCTTGATGCTTGTGTTGAGGGCTTTGATAAGTCATGATGATTATATGTAAGTAAAAGAATAAAGGAGTTGTGATATGCTTGGATAATTTTGCAAATATTTTTTAATGAAGAATTGTTGCAACACTAGTTTCTTGTTGAGTTGAATTGTTGTGATGCAAAGGCAAGACTCCATGACAGCAAATACAAGACTCCATGACAACAAAGTCAAGACTCCAAGGCAAAGGTAAAGATGTTGCAAAGATTGTTGTGATGCATTAATTATAAATGTTGTTATTTGATGTTGGCATTTGGTTGATGCATTTAATCATTACATGTCATTGAGATTAACATTGGATGGATCCCCGGATGCGGGTGCTTCAATGGAGAGTTAATGGGATGGGATGGAGGGGTGGAAAGCCCTACCGACATCTGCCCATCTGGTACGCTGCGTTAAATGGCCATCTGCGCAATGGCATGCATCATTTAAACTCCCCTCCTTCCAACGCCATGGGCTCTGAAAACTTTAGCACTCGCTCGACTTCGGCTGTGATGAATCCTGCCTCCGCATGCTCCGGCGGGATTTTCATCATGGGAGCAGTTAAGGAGACAGATCTTCTTGGTATGGGAAGGACAGACTTGGTGCGAGTTGAGGCCTGTCTCGTGGTGGATGGGTACCAAACGCAACAGGTTAAATATCACCTGGTCTCGGCTTTCTTACAGAATTGCATTGGCGCCGTAAGTTGTTTTATGCATCGTTGGGAGAGGGTCTATCAGTGTTTGTTGTGTTCTGTGCAAAGGGAGGCTCATCCTCCAGGGAAATTTGCGCTGGTACTGCGACTTCATTCGAGCTCGGGCCACCCTCTGCTGGCTTTCTCAGCTGTCTTAGTTGCGTTCTGGACCCTGCTTCTTCTCACAATGCCACGGATTCGACACCGTTTGTGGAGCAGAAGAGGTAGTTCTCAGAGTCATCCCTCTCATGTTCATTCCAGCCCCTCTCCAGATTCTTCCTCCTTTGGCGAGGGCTCGAGCCACTACCCCAGGACTCGAAGCGGTCGGGGGCGCTCTCAAGATTTCCGCCTATTCTGGGGTCCCCATACGCATCGCCCTCCAGCCTCCTCTGCTCCTACTACGGGCACTGCTCGTTTCATCTTCAATAGTTCCCTCAACCGCCCTCGGATTACAGCCATTCTCTCGGTGGTTTTTCTTGAAGATAGCTTGCCAGGGGAGTCCAGCTCGCAGTCGGCCGTTCCTGAGGTGAATGTTGCAGTTCTCGACACCTAGTTATCGAATTTCAATCTAGGTAGTGGCAGTGTCCCGTCGCAGCCTCCGTCTTGCCCTGTAAGTTCAGTTCCGGATGAAGACATGCTCTCTACTGAACCTGGTCCCTTGGCTTCTCACGAAGGGCTTGCTCCTGACATGCGCACCACCGGCTGGTGCAGGATTGTGGAGGAGACTCCTGATGATTAATGGGTTTGTTGCTTGGTCTTTTCTCTATTTGTGTCACCCAAATTTTTGGGTTTTTTTTCTGTTCTGGTAGCTATGAAGCTTTCTGGCCCCCTTTTGTTCCTTCTGGGTCAAAGAATTTCTTGGAAAAATCTAGCTATGCACCCCTGCGTGGGTTTTGACAGTCTACTACTATGTTTTTTCCTGAATTTTCTGCCTCCAAGGCAGTAGTCTCTGACTTCGGTCTCGTTGTAATTTTATCCACTTGTTAATAGATCAGTTTTACTTAGAAAAAAAAAACATTGGATGGATTATTTATTTGTTTCTTCTAATATTCAAGATATGAATAGTTTGGAAAGGAATGAGTGGAAGGAAAAGATTGAAGCCTATTCACTTCATATTCCTATGTGGAATACAAACATCCATCAAATTATCTTTATAAACGATGTGATTTTGGAGGGCAAAAGAAGATTAGAGAGTGACAGAATGTGGAAAAGCTTATTGGGGAGAATATTATCTTTATAAATATTTGTAATTTTTATGAGAATATAATTTTAAAAACATTTAAAAAAAACATTATCTATAGTTTATATTTTTAATTATTTATTAAAAACTATTTATTAATATTTCTAACTTTTATAAATATTTTTATTAATATTTGTGAAATGTTTTTGAGAATATAGAATAAAAAATGTTTAATTTTAAATTAAAAAAGAAAGAAAGACAAAACTATAATATTTGTTAAAACTAAATAAAAATTGTATAGTTATATATAATTATTACTTATAAATATTTATTATTATTATTTAAATTACATAAATTTATATTTAAATTTTAAATCTTTATAAATATTGAAAAACAAAAAAAACTTTAAACAACTCAAATTAATTTTAAACGTATTATTTTAATTAATTTCATAAAAAAATATTTTAATTAGAAAAATACATATCTTTTTTACAAACTGCTAATGTTATAACCTTAATATTTAAAATTTAAAAACATATAAATAATTCTCATATTTAATAAAAACATATTCATTTAAAAAAAAAACATTTACTAAAATTATATATATATATATATATATATATATATATATATATATATATATATATATATATATATATATATATATATATATATATATAAACATTCTTGTATAATGCTTTTATATTAAGATGGACCCCATTTCTTTACGGCTGAAAAGACCATTTATATTATATTACAATCATGCATGCTTATGTTTTAGTCTCTCTTGTTTTAAATTGCGAATTGAACACTTCAATTTTAACTTTGATTTAATTCCCCCAACTCAAGTACATCACAATTATGGCGCAACCTCTCTACTACTCTCATCCAACCGCAATTTGGGATACCCCTTGACACTAAACCACGTTAACAATGTACAATATGCAACTCCTTCCAACTCGCCCAACTGAGGGCACCCATGAACCGTTAGTTGCTCAAGTTTTGTAAGCCACCACAAATCTGAGATTCTATTCAACTTCACACAATTAACCACCCTTACCTGATGGACCACGGGACAAACGACCCTTACCTAATGCACCTGTAGGGGGGCTGGGGATTATCTAAGAGTCACCCAGACCCTGGAAAACCAGAGGTAGGAAAACTAATCTTTCCAAGGCGCAATTGAAAGCCAAATTAGAGATTGTCGACAGTAAACAACAATCTTTAAAAGGGGTGCTTAGAGCAGCATAGCCCCCCGCCTTTGTTCCCCAATGATTATCTTGTCCTTCAATTATCGTGGGTTTGCTAGTACCTGTAAAAAACTAGCACTGAAGTCTCTGCTAAATCTTTATAACCCTGACCTCATAATTCTCCAAGAAACCATGGGGGTGGGTAACCATATTTCCAATTCTATAGGGAAACTTCTACTAGGATGGTCTTTAGTAACTGTGGATGCCAAAGGCAGATCGAGTGGCCTTGATATTGGTCTGTGTAACAGTAAGTTCGAGATGAAGAATTATTGGAGCTCAAAATTGGTTTTAGGGGTGGAGGTTTATTCCCTTGAACTTTGTAATGCCTTCACACTCATCAACATCTATGGGATGGTTTTGGATAGAGTGGTGTTTTGGAAAAAATTATTTGTGAAAGGTTTCATGCAGCTCCACAATCTGGTGGTAGGAGGGGACCTAAAATTTTCTCTTGGCATATCTGAAACCTGGGGACCTTAAGGTCAAGTTGACCCACTGGTTGATTACTTCATAAACAAAATCATAGAATTCAATCTTATGGACATAAACCTTATTAAGACCACTCCCACCTGGAGGAACAGGCGAGTGGGGGAAGCTAGGGTGGAAAAACTATTGGATCTTTTTCTCATGAAGGAAAGTTTCGTCAATGAAAATTTCACTATAAAGAAGTGGGTGGGATCGAGAGGGGATTCTGATCACTTCCTTATACTACCGGAGCTATCTAAACCACACAAAAAACTAGGATCCCCATTCAAGTTCAACTTTGGATGGCTGAAAGATCCTAGTTATATAGCCCTTGTTAAGGACCCTTGGAGGTCGAGGGATCAGTCCTTGAATCTCACATGTGTTCATTCTTTCATGGCCAACCTCAAATCTCTGAAATCCAAAATGATTCTCTGGGCTAAAGAGAAAAATTTGAAACAGGAAGAAGAACTAAAGATTATTGAAGAGACTTTAGAACGGATGGAAAGTCCAGAGGCTGATAGCTATGAAACTAAGGAGAAGAGGGAAAGGATAAAAACACTAGAACTCAAGAAAAGGAATTTATTAATTGAACGAGAAGAACTTTGGATATTAAAAAGTCAAGTGATATGGCTATCAGCAGGTGATGAAAACACAAAGATATTCTAGAATTATGCAAAAGGAAGGAAAAATCCAAACACTGCATGGGAAATGAGGACTCCAGATGGCGGCATGGAAAAATATTTCAGGGGTCTTACTTTGATGGGAAGGGACAACATCAAAAATATTTTCAAGGTCCCCGAAGTCTCAACTATTTTTGAATTTATTCTGGTGGCCTAGCTCTTTCCCCGCTTTGTGGAGGAGGAGGAAAACAAGATTATAATAGCTCTGGTCACTAAATTGGAGGTAGAACATGTTTTAAAGAATATGGAAAAGGACAAGAGCCTTGGACCGGATGGATGGTCAGTTGAGTTCTACCAGCATTTCTTTGATCTCGTTGGGGATGATCTTGTGGAGATGGTGGAGGAATCCAGAGCTAGGGGAGGCATCCATGATCCTTTTAACTAAACCATTATTGCCCTAATTCCAAATAAAGATGCTCTGAGCTCCTTTTAAGACTTCATATCTATTTCTATTTGTAACTATATTTACAAAATTATAGCCAAGATTATTTCTATTCGATTGAAACCAATTTTATCCTAAAATATATCTAAAGAACAGTTTGGGTTTCCGAATAGAAGAAAAATCCATGAAGCGAATGGGGTGGCACAGGAATTGATGCACAACATCAAGAAATCAAAAACAAAGGAATGATTGTTAAGATTGACCTATCAAAATCTTATGATAGTATCAATTGGATTTATCTTCATTTACTCCTTACTCATCTAGGCTTTTGTAATGGCTTCAAAAATTGGATAATGGGATGTATAACTAATGTGTCCTTTGTTGTTCACATAAATTGGGTGGCCTCCCATTTTTTCTCTAGTCAGAGAGGACTCAGACAAGGTTTCCCTCTTTCTCCCCTCCTTTCTTAACTTGCGGCTGAAGGGCTCAGCCATCTCCTTCTCTCTATTAAAAGGAATGGTGAACTGAAAGGTATTGAAGTGGAAACAAACTTGTTTATCTCTCATCTACTCTTTGTTTATGATATTCTCCTTTTCAGCACTAGCTTTAGGGAGGAGGTGATTTTGTTGAAAAAGATTTTGGATCTTTTTCTCAACGCCACTGGGATGGTTACTAATGATAAAAATTATTCTATAGCTTATGAGGGTCCCTTGGTGGGGGAGCTTGCTAGATTTGAGGTGTTGTTTCCCTACAAAGTGTCTCTGATGGGGGAGAACTTAAAATACGTGGCTTTTACATTAAACTAGACTCCTACAAACATCAAGACTGGAATTGGCTACTAGTTAAAATTGAGAAGAGAATTAACCACTCAAGCTTCAAGTTTCTATCAAGTGAAGGAATATTGGTTCGTATAAAATCAATTATGGTTGCTATTCTGGTTCAATGGATGGCCCTCACCTAGGTCCCCAAGGGGGTTCTGTCAAAAGTTAGGAAACTATGCAGTCGCTTCCTTTGGGCTGGGAATGAGGAGGAGTAGTTACTCCCATGGGTTGCCTGTGACAAAATTGCTTATCCAAAGGAGAGGGGAGGGAGAATGTGACATTTCTTTGAATTGGACATATTATTAATGTTATTATGTTGTTTGTTAAAAATATAATTGTGACAATAGCATGACAGAAAAGCCATGAATAATGAGAATGTAGTAATGTAAATAATAATTATCAATAAATGAACGTGGATTGAAAACACTTGGAAATTAGACATTTGCGAATGAGGTTTCAGATAGGAAATATTTTTCCATGATGAAAATTCTAAAAGGAATTTGGATAAACTTAATGGATGGGAGAGAAATATCCATTAATTTCTTAGCTAGAGATAGATGCTAAGTTGGTATTTACATAAAGATTCGCGAGAGACAAAAGTGAGATTTTAGTTAGAAAAAGAGCCTAGGCTAGTGGCTGTGAAAGCCAAAAGATGGACGCCGCTAAAGAAAAAATACATCAAGGAAAGAAGGCATAAAATGCCTACCGCAAGGATCAACTGGTTGTTGATATCTTGCAAATTGAATCTCAGAACGGGGGTGAACTAAGAGGAAGTAGTTCTACGGTTGGGTGGAAATCAATGTATAATTTCCAGTGTGCTCTATTCATGGTATTTTCCGTGGCCTTGTGACTTGGTATTTGGTAAGATTGTTCTCACTTTTTTGTACAATAAAATTTCAACTCGTATGTGAATTTATAACAATATTTTATTCTAGATGTTTATGAGTATGTATGTACGTGCTAAAAGGGTAAATTTGTTAAGCTGGAATGCTTACTACAAAGAGCTTAGAATTTAATGGTTGTTGTAAGATCTTCCTTGGTACTACAAAACTGGAATTTTATGCATGATCTAGTGAAAAATTGAATTTAAGTAGGATCCTTGGTTAGATGTTTGACACATGAATGTAACTGTAACAATAAAATTGGGCTGATTCAATATTTAACTGCAGCAAACACAGATGCTAAGGGTAAAGAATTTAAGGGACTGCTTATAGAGAAATTTGAGATATCAAAATTTTAGATTATAGTTACAACTCTTATAAAAGGATTAGTCCTCAATAAATAGCCACAACTAGTGTATATATATAGAAATTTTATTAATGGGGGTATTAGACTGTTCCATAACAAGCAGCTACAAGTTCAGCAGATTTCTAAAGAAAATATATAAATATATTGATTAAATTGCTATGGAGGGGTTCTGAAATTATATTTAGGTATAATAATGTATTCAGAATCTAGTAAAATCATTTAATAAAAATGAAGAAGTTAATAATGATCCAGAAAAGGGACGAAGACATGATGTCCAAATTAGGATTAATGGATCATACCATAATCATGAAATATTTAGAACTAGAGTTAAAAAAAAAAAAAGTATTGGCAACCTAAACAATCAGAATTTGAATCATAAAATTTTATGCCTAAAAGTGCTAATTCTAGAAAATGAATTTATTTAGTTGATATCCCTGTTAGGCATGTACAGTTACTGATGCAAATTAAATTTTAAGTGCAGATATATGAGTTTGTAAATTTGTAGCTAACAGGGTAAAACCACGACTGCCAGTATATGGTATACATAATGGAAGTAATAGATGATCCTCATAGCAAGACTAGAAATTACTAAGCTGATATAAACTTAATGAGATAACCTCTATCGGAAACTTTCAGGATTTAGAAATTTAATTAATCGTTGTTATCAGATATTAATAGAAGTTACTAATTAAAAACAAACATTGTGGGTAGAGCACCAAAAAGAAATATAACCATAACACTTGAAGTATAAACAGTAAAGAGTGGGCTAGTTGGCCATGACTACCAATGCCAATTACTATAGTGAGGTAAGCTTGGAAAAGTTAGTTTTACAACCCAAATAATTATATACCAAACAACTAAAAGCCAATTATATGATGAATTGGATACATAGAGATAATGTTAATTCAAAGTTCAATACTAATGACTGGGTATGCATAGTACGCCCCTTTTTAATCCATAGAACATGAAGGTCTTACTAGGATATTGTATCAAATTAATTAATTATGGTGGGACATATCTGCTCGAATAAAAAACCCAGGTCAAAAGAGAAAAACTATATGATTATGCCTACTCGATTTATATTAGCTAAATAAAGTATTCAAAAGGACCACCATTCATTCATAAACATGTAACAGAGAGTAAACCTGGAAAAACTGAGAGTATATATATATTCCTGAAAATTTGATAGCATGAAAATAAGTTAAACAAAAAGATGTAGTGACCCAATTACATGAACATTCCAACCAGAAAAAAGTTTGACATCAAACCTATACACATGAATTCTTTAATACAGTCCAAATTTCAAAGTAGAACTAGCATGTGCACCACTTTGGGTGAATGAAGAGATACCTTCATGTATTACATAATGAGACTTATATTTACACATGGAGCTTCCACATAAACAATATTAAAAATAAACCAGAATATATAGTCATTTTATGCATTCTCTCCACAAGAATCGCATACAACACAAATTGGAGGCATAGTCCAACGAGATCAAACAAATTTCAACCATTGAACATAAGGAATAGCTTCATCATCTATAAACCTAGAACCATCAGAGAGATCAGAATTTCACAAACCTGAAACTTGAAAGATAGTGTGAGAAAGCTAATAAGGGGTTCACTTAGTAGGTTGCGAAGATGGTTTAAGTAGTAACCTAGCTCGTGCATTCCTACAAGTGAGAAGAAATGTGTTAACATTAGAAATGAAGATATGCAGAAAAATAATTGACAAGGTGCACCATCTATTAGCGATACAGATTCTCTTACTTGACTATGTAGACAAAGTTCTCCCTCGTTGTAGATACATGTAGAATCATGACTAGAGGAATTATAAGAATGTTATTTAACGAGATGCGATAAAGGGTAATTATAGCAGCAAAACAAAAGCCAAAAGGGTGTACCAGAAACCCATGACCCCGCTGTCCGGAGGTAGGATTTCAACACTGTAATCAAACTGAATCCCAATTTTGTACCTACACACCTTCAACTAAAATGGTTAGTGGAGAGGGAAAAGCCAACTGCAGGCACAATCAAGAAATTATAAAACGATTACACAATAATCATTACCAGAGAGAGAGGGTCGAAATATCTAGGCGAGTGTATAGAACTAACCTCCCTAGAGAAAACATCCCACGCACATAGTAACCAGTTAAGTTTTGAGTCTAGATTACAAATCAAACAATTAGTGAGCTAGAGATCTGGCAGAGGGGAAAAAATGATAACCTGCAATTGTAGAATGAATCGAAAATGGAACTATAAACCATGACAAAATTACTTGACGATAATTCAGGAGCATAGAGGCTCGGTTTGCAAGAAAATTAGATAAGGAATATCTTGTAATTCATCTGGCGTGCGCGGAGTAGCCAGGTAAACCCCCCTAACTCGACAACGGCGGAAATGACGAAGGGGAAGAGGCATCCAGGGGGGGAATACGACTAGGGATTTCTAGATCAACCTTGGTGATTGATCTTCAACAATAAATATAGACCATTGAACATTTATCAATAAAATTTAATACGCCATGTGAATGCCTCTATGACCCATGTTACAACTGTTGAGGTGTCGGCAAAGGAATGGCGGCAACATGTAGCAATGCTTTTTGGCCTTACCTCTGTCCTTATCATGGTTAACAGACCATTTCAAGATGTTGTCGAGGGTTAGGTGGTGAGTGACCAGATTGATTCATATAACCATTAGAGTTATAACTTGAAAGGAAAGGCTTAACACTTGACATCGACAGCGGAATTAAAGTTAGGATAAAAATATATAAAGGTCCATATGTTATGATAATGGTATAGGTATAAATATAGTTATACATATTTTTCATGTGCATAGTTTTAGATAGAGAAATATGTGTGTGTGTGTGTGTTAAATATTACACTTTGGTCCTAGGGTGCTTAATATTAATGTGTCTCAACCTTGGTAAATCAACACATAAACACTATACAAGTATGACAATAAATAAACACAGTCATGGAGAACCATGGTACACTTGAATATATATGTAATGGATAGGAACTTAAGTATTCTATACTTAGGAAAAAAAACTCACCCTAATATATTATAATGGTGTGACAAGTATGTAGAGAAAAATAGAAATGACTAAAGAAATCACACATCATTTCTTCCTTTGCTCAGCTATATAAAAATTTATTTTTGTGGCAAATTTGGCCACAAAGCCAAAGACTACAAGCTTCCAAATATCCTAAAGGACTCTAGACAGATGATAAAATATAATTAAATAAAACCAAACAATGGATAAAAAATAAATGAAGACACTAAAAGGAAACCTGCTAAAGACTTGTGGAAAAGGAAGAAAAATGAGCATCTTGTTACATCAATGACATGAAAAATTCATCATGGTTTCAGTGGGAGCTTCTCTAAGCAGCAAAGTAGTCATCCTGTCAATGATAAAAAAAAACCAACATCCTTCTATACATAGAAGTTAAGGCATCAAGTGGAAATGAATGCAATCATCCAGTCAATAACAGAAAAGAAGTAATATTTGAGAGGGGGAGAAGTTCCAATTGTTCCTTGAAAATATAATATGTATTTTAAAGTTTCTCTACAATAAAATATTGATTGAAATAATGACTATGTTCAGTTGTAATTTCAAAAAGAAAAGTGTTTGCGAGATTTTATTGAGAAGCATTCTAAATTATATCTAATAAAGAAAACGCTTATATTCAATAAAAGAAGGTACTCATTATATGTAGAGAATAAATATTTATATATGTAGAGAATAAATATTTATAGAGGTTCCAAAAATACCAAGACAAAATATTGAAAATCTCCTTCTGTTCACGTTCAGGACGAAGACCAAAAACAACAAATAAATACTCATGTTGCCTCTATAGTTTCAAAACTAAACAAATAACCAACAAAAGGAGAATCAGTGCTAGAAATGACACCTAAAGTTCATGTGCCAATATTTTGATTGATGAAACATATTATGAATTTCATTACCCTTTCGTCCTTTATTCCCAAATTTGTTCCTAGAAGAAGTTTGAAGCAATATTCCTAGTTTTCATTAACTATGTTACATTCACCTGTGGAAAAGGAGGTATAAAAACATCGATGCCAGATAACAAAAAATAATTATGATATATAAGAAGCACTTTTGTAGAGATCCAATTTCGTTTAATTAGAGAGTCACCGTGAAGTTGATAGGATTCCATATTATTCGATAAAATAGGTGATATATTTGAGGATGAAAATGAGACCGCACTCATCATTGATGAGTACATAGAGAGTGTGGACGCCCAAGAATTGGAATCTGATTTTGTATTGGGAGGAGACGAGGGGAAAGAATTCATGTATCCAAAGGGGTATATGAGCAGATAAGATATTTTCTGATGCCTTACATGTGTCCCCACAGGAAATGTTGAAGTATCCACAACCTACTCTTTCACTTTCCACGAAGGCCATGAAGTGGTAGAGTTGTGGATGAGAAGGTGATCTAGATGTGACTGTGGGAATTCAAAGTTTGGCTTATTCCAGAAAAATATTTTGAAAATCATAACAATTCTTACAATCATAATTACAAGGGCGTTGTGTGAATATTTGTAGAATCATGTAACATGTGGAGTCGGCATGGTGGGCATTACTATTCCCTCTAATTGAAAATCGAATGTGGAGTGCAGCCGACATGGTAGGACATGTTACACTCAGTTGCAGAGAAAATTATGGAGACAATGGAAATGCTAGATAATTGAGAGGTTGATGTATGCCTACAGGTGATAAGTTTCAAAACATTGGTGCTTGGCGTTACAATTATAACAAATATTCCATCAACCTTATTTAATGTGTGTATATATATTAAAGATTGTTGTATATATGAGGCCATTGGCCCTAGTTCTACCATTATTCCGCCTCTGCTCTTCTCCTCAGTCATGGCATGTTCACTATCATTATGTCCCTACAAATCTTCATCAAAGCCTCAGTACACACCCTAAACTTCATCACCTTCCACCAGATCTTGATTCAGAATTGAAAACAACAAAAAATCGGGGCGTGCGTTTAGTTATTTATGGCAAGAAAATTGAACATCGATGAAACCTTGGCACGAAATGGGCTGACCACTGATAGTAAATGACAATAATGGCATCAATATTCTATTATAGTGAAAATGCATTGTGTAAATATTAGTGGTGCATCATTACATATTGTGATTTATTGAAAATGAGAAAGTATGGCAGTAGGCGTTACACAGTCAGAAGGAGTGGCAGCATTTAACATAGCTAAGTGAATAGACAGAGAGACTACAGGGACGTTATTTACACAGTTCAAATGGAAATAGAGGCCACAGAGAAACACATATAAGGACACAGAGAAATTAAAATAGAGGAGTGTTATGGTCAGGAACATACCAAGATCATCCCATGAGTGGAACATTGCCTAAATATAGAGTGTTACATGTGATAGAACAATTTTCATCTGAGCGTGCGTTACATAATCCATAATCACAATATTTCTCTAAGGAACTTCGTTGAAAGAAATTTTGGAGATATAATGAGGACGAGTGTGCAGAATGTGTTAAGAATTTGCTTAATTACATGAGTCATGAGTGGTAAATCTGAGCGTTATAAAGCTAAAGACTCCTAGGTATGTGAGATGTACATAAATAACATTGCCTATGACATGACACACGTTGAAAATAATAATTAAATGTGATGTGTTGCTAGGTTGTGGTTAGACGTTAAAATCAAATGGTGAGAATTCAATGGCGTTATATACTGTCTATAGTATTACAACGACATTGTATGGCGTTATATAATGGATCCAGCATGACAAGGGCTCCAACGTTACTCCCATTAACCTCTAGTGATAAGTGATGCCTCCAACGTTGCACAATGATATTTGCACAATGATATTTGTATATAGTCTTGAAAACAAAGAAATAATGGGTGAAGACAACGTTGTAATAAAAATCATATACCTATACAATATTAGCTAGTAGATACAACATTGGGCATAATCTGAGTAATTAACAAGCTTGTAGGATTGGGGTAAGCTCAATAGTACTAGCAAGCCCATAGGATCAAAGCCTGCTCATATTTGTTTTTGCGTTATATATATATATATATATATATATATATATATATATATATATATATACAAAGACTAAAGTATGGGCGCAACTTCAGAGTCAGGCTCATTGAAGCCTTGAATATGTGTGCATTGTCAGTGTTGCACGTACACCTCTTAGAGGCCTAAGAGGTTCTCTTTTGACATTGTCTGCAATGAAACTGGGATCGATAGCTATTATGACTACTCTTAAGAGAGAGGGTGTTGAATCTGGCGTGTTCCAAGAAGTATTTTTTGGAAATATTTTGAGTGCAAACATGGGTCAAGCTCCATCTCGACCGACAACACTGGGTGAAGGGGTACCTAATTGTGTGGTATGCACTATAATCAAAAAAAATTGTGCATCAGGGATGAAGGTAGAAACTTTAGCAGCCTAGAGTATCCAGTTAGGAAACAATGATATTTTTGTCACTGGAGGCATGGAAACCATGTCAAACGTTACTTATTACTTCCATGATTCCAAAACGGGGTATCGACTGGGACACAAATATCTTGTCAATGGAATGATGAAACACGAACTCTGGCCCCTGGGATGTTTACAATGACATTGGAATGGGATTATGTGCAGAGTTATGTGCAGATAATCATAACATCTCAAGAGGAATAGGATAACCATGCAATTTATAGTTTTGAACGTGGAATTAATGCACATAACATTGGTGCTTTTGCATGGGAAATAGTGTTGGTTGAGGTTTATGGAGGTAGAGGAAATCCTTCCACAGTCGTTGGCGAAGATGAATCCTCAGGGAATTTTGATGCTGCAAAACTAAGAAAACTTAGACCATCATATAAAAAAAGGTGGAAGTGTCACTACAAGTAATGCTTCAAAAATTAGTGATGGAGCAGTTGCCCTAGTGTTAGCTAGTGGAGAGAAGGCTTTGGAACTAGGATTACAAGTTAAAGTAAGATCATAGGATATGATGATGTTGCACATGCACCTAAACTATTTACAATTGCACCCACTCTATCCATACCAAAAGCTATTTCAAGGGTAGGCTTGGAGGCTTCGCAAATTGATTACTATGAGATCAATGAAGCATTTTCTGATGTCGCTCTTGTGAACCAGAAGATACTTGATCTCAAGCCTGAAATAGTAAATGTACATGGAGGTATTGTTAATTGGGGCATGCACGTGGGTGCAGCGGTGCTTGCATTATGGTCACACTTTTAGGGGTATTGAGGCAAAGGAATGGGAAGTATGGAGTTGTAGGAGTTTGCAATGTTCATGATGGAGCATCTCTAGTGGTTATAGAGTGCATGTAAGCATATGTTTTCGTGATCACTTAAAATAAGTACGAGCCTCATTGTGAAGACATACTAATGCAAAGGTCATGTTTTTAGGAGACATAATTTATAGGATTTTCTTATTATAATAACCAAGAAGTCAGATGCTTGGGACTCATGGTGTATAGTCAAGTATACTATTCATTGTCATTAGTAATTTGGTGTGGTATTTTTTGACCCGCCTTTCCTTTAGAACAATTGATTCTTGAGGATGGAAGAGGTTATTTTTTAGAGACTCAAGAGATTATTGTTTGAGTTGGGAATGCAAAAGGTTTCCAAATCTAGTCAGATAGTAACCTCTATTCCTTTAATAAAATGTATTTTTGTGGGGCATGCTCATTACGTTGCTGTAATTATTTTTTATATACTTGTGATCGAAGGTCGAATGATCAAAAGAAGTTAAGAGGTCCAATAAAAAATGGTAGCCTCAATAGCTAAGAATGCACAAACTCTCATTACATCCTTTCAATCTGCATATTCGTTATATGCTAATGACATTGGAAATAGTGCTTTAATAATTTTCAATATGTATATATGGAGATCCTTTGCAATGTGGGTGTAGTCCAACATATTTCCAATGCATAGATATGGAGAATATTATTCCTACTTTAGTATGATTCTTTAAAATGGATTTAATACTATCATTTCGTATTAAATATGCATCATTTTTTTAATATCAAGCAATGCTCAATATAATGCATTTCTCATTCATGCCATCTTTTCTTTAGAAAGTGTTCTCTAAAAAATATTATTGCTTTCAAAGTGTTCTCACAGCCATATTTTGCACCTCTATTATGTAGGTAAATACCCTCTGCGAACAGAGGCGATCCCTCTAACCCTAGGGTGGGTCTAACAGCAAGAGGACATACTAATGCATCGATTCCTAGTTAATGAATGAAATTGAGTTGTGATAAATGTCCTACCTTTGTTCCAACGCAGTTGTCGTAGTTGTGGCAGTAGTATCCTGATATTCGTCCCGACATGTCGCGATCCTTCAGCAATGGTACTCAAGTGCCTGCACAAGGATCAGAGGATGATAGTAGCATACTAAACAATATTTACATTCATAAATATCTAATTGGTCAAGGAGAATTAAACGTGTTGCATAAGATTTAATCATATCAAACACAATATGGGAACCAAAACATCAGGCGTGTATTAATTAAGAGAAAGAAAGAGATTACAACCAAATGAGCCTTGACGTAGTAGCCTCCTTCAGCGGGTTCAGTCCAACGTGTCTCAAGCATTCATCGGGTAATTGGACTTGGCGAGGCAATTAGCCTAGACTCTCTCTCAACAAGGGGTCTCTCTTTCTGCCTCACACCAACTTATTCAGATTGTTTCATCTATTGTACAAAATTTTCAACTAGCAGCATCTATGTGAGAGATATGTATTTATAGAAGGGGAGGGATCCCTCATATGATGGAAGGGAGGCCTTATCCTTTGGGAGGTTTCCCAAATGTAGGAAAAAAGAAACCAAAGGAAGATGTTCGACATTATTCAGTCGAATAACCCATGCTGACTCCGTTGGGGAAGTCCTTGGTAATGGAAACTTTGCTTCTATTTTTTAAAAACCTTTCCAAAAATAGCTTTGCGCAAGTAGTCCACTAAGACAGAGCACTAATGGGCGCGAGGCCCAGTGCTAATTTCTCTATGGGCATGAGGCCATAACTGCCTACCAGCGCTGACCCAAAATCATGTGTTTTTGATGGTCTGTTCCAAGAATATTCAACAGAGCAAATGTTCTTCTCATGGAAAGGGATGCAATGACACTTTTTGCAAGGCATGACACTATATAGAAGTCACAAAAATGGTCCTCCAATGTGTGGGATGGGGATTGCAGGGATGGTGACAAAATGTTGTGTAATAGATGCCCCCTAAAGCATGACATCCGAGAGAGAGGGAAGAGTGAAATGCTTTACGAGAACACGTTCAAACCAAACACCATCGTTGGAAGACCTGAAAGTACAAATAAAATTGATATCTCTGATACATGAACATGTGGCATGGGTGTAGCCATTTATAATAGAGTACATATAAAATTGAGATCTGAGGTATGGACGCAGCCATTCAACAAGAAGGATCAATAAATAGACTCAGGTATGGTCGCAGCCATCCAATCAAAAGGGTCATGCATATAGTAATGATAAACCATAACGATCTTGCAGCCTGGATTTTATCAGACAAAACCCAGGGTCTTACACTCAATCTCGACCCAAACTAGTACAAATTCAAGCATGTGAATATGGGAGTTGAAGTCAAACATGCAAGAAAGTCACCTAATTACTAACCAATGATGTAAGTTGTTAACATGCATGAGAGAAACCACCAATGATGACAATGGCTCTCATGGTACAACTAGTACAATCCACAGAATGTGAACAATAATATGGCATTGAACACCTGTTGAATCACTCAATCAAAGGCCAATGATGAGGACCTGTCGTCAAATGTGAAGAACTTGCCATTGAGGCATGCAAGCTCCAAAGTACTAGAAGGGAATCTCTAGATAAGATTCCTGGATAATGAGTTGAAGTCGACAAGAAGTGACCTGGTCGAAGGAGGGCCATAATAATTCCCACATCATCAACAAGAGACTGAGGAATAAGATGATAGTGAATTAGGACCGAATAGAGAACTAGAGGGAGGTTGAAAACTACAGAGGCAACTTCTCTTGAACATATCATCAACACAACTCTGGAGTTTGGCAGTATTTGACATCAAGGGATCTAAGGTCATGATGATGTGGCAAAGAGCATATGAGAGGTCAAAACATATTACCCAAACCCACGGAGGCAAAAATGATGAAATGAGATGTCCCCAACCTGACACAAATGCATATGAGTGTCATGTTCGAGAGTGACATACTATCGACACAACTGAGAGCAGGTTCCATTTTCCCCCATCATTGCTGGCAAGTACCCCAATTATTTTTGGAAACAAGCTTGAAGGGGATAGCATATGCTTGTCATGTAAGTTTGTCCTTCAGACAAATCTATCCTAGTACATTTTACAAGCCCTAAGAAGGAGGAAGGAGGTTATGTCTTGATTGATTGTCATGATGATGGTTTCTGATGTCATCTAGGTTTAACAAGTCTGACAAAGGAAGAACTTGGCGTCTTTTCATGTTTAGAGAGTTTGAAAAGAAGCAGAAAAGATAACTCCAGCAGTCCCTTTTCGTAGGTAGTCTCATAGATCCGAAAATATAGAAAACTATGTTTGAGAGAACCTCTTAGTCGCGATAGGCTAAGGTATTCCTTTTTCGTAAATAATCCATTCCATCCTAAAAAAGGGGTAAACTTATACTAGGTAGATATCCTTTCCCAGTCGTTTAACGAGTTCAAAATGACAAGAGTCTCGACAATCTTTTCAATTTTGAGAGTCATAAAAGAGTTGAAAGATGACTCCAGGGGTGATTTTTTCATGTTTTTACCGAGTCTAAAAAGGTATAAAATACAACTTTTTACTTCATCGTCGTCACGTCAAGGACCTTTTGCTGCACAATAGACGCACGTAAAACCCATTTTTCGAAATAATATAGAAAAATAATCGAAAAATATGCTTTAAAACCTAATTAGGGTTCTGAAAATTTTATAAAATGCCAAAAATGCTAAAAAATAAATTACTTTTCACTTTTACCTCTTGCGAGAAAATTGTTATCATTTTTCACTGTGATTTTGCAGAGCTGACAGCGGGAAATCTGGAAGTCCAATTGCAAATCTATCTATTCTAGGAAAGAACTCATAGAGCATAGTGAATAATATGAGGAATCCATGGGAAATGTGAGATGTATGGACGTTCTCAAGGGTTGCAGGCTCAAGAAATTCTTCATGGAACCATGTCTCAAAGCTCAACTGGAGCTATTGTGATGCAGGGGCATTAGGCACTAGCCAGCAATGTAGGATATTTTGTCCACAAGTTGTGGCTAAGAGGGTTCGAAATCATCTAAATTGTAACAGCTAGGTGTCAATACCTCAGTTGATTGTTTCACTTAGAGTAATTAAGAGTTGTAGAAGTCGAATAGTTCAGCTCTTATCCATCTGTCATGTTTCAGTTCGTAGAATTATTGTAACAAGACTTTTGATCTTCGTAAACGGTCCTCGTAGAGGAACCGAAGAGTCATATTGATGTATATATATATTGTATTCCTCGAATGAATAGACAGAGGAGGTTTTCACAGGAAAGATTGCATGTATTTAACCTTTGTTCTATGCTTGAATCTATGCCGATGGCCTGTTGACCACCAGAGTATTAGTATAATTGTCCTTGTATGCGCTATCGCATAGTTTGAAGCATTGGAACCTCAGCTCCTAGAATCAGTTATTATAGAAGAACATTGTGCTAATCTCCACACATCTCTGTCTGTGTCACGGTGTAATTCCATTGAATGGTTGGGCGAGCTCTATCGAATAAAAATCCGTTTATAAAAGAAGAAGATGTTGTTTTTCGTAAGGTAGAAACCCTAAGTTAAGGAACCAAGGAGTTAACGTAGCCCCTGAATTAACCATGGTCAGCCACTATACAAAAACCACGAGCAAAATTGCAAAGGCAGATTGCCCATATCGCACCGCTTTTGGTGAATAAGCGGTATTTATAGAGGGGGGAGAGATTCCATAGACGAATCGACACATGGTGAAGTGGACCTGCGCAAAACTACCTTTCCGTATTCTCATCGCACGTTATACTTCGACCCAGGACGCAGAGAGAAATCGTCAAGAGCCATCGATCTAGCACAGAGTCATCGGATGGTGGTCATTTAACGAAAGTGCATGAAAATTAACCTAGGGTACAGGTGGACATTTGATTGGAAAATCGATTATACATGTGGGACCAGAACCAAGAGTTTATTATAACTTATTTGTTTAAAAGAGCATCGGGTATTCATATAAAGCACAAAGGGTTAAAAAAACTTGGGTTATAAGGGCGACGGCGTAATTTCAAGACCGTAAGATATATTTTAATTTTGCAAAGTATCGTTCATGTTTATTTGTCAAATTCTTCAAATTTGATAAATAAATTAATAAAAGAAAAAGAATAAGACCGTAGACAAAGAACGGGGTTTTAGAGAAGGCATGCTGATAGATCCACGTCACCATTAATCATCTCTCCTTAGGGGTTTGAATTCAGTTTTGTTGCATCATTAGTGGTATCAGAGCGTGTTTTGAGTTGTTTTGCTGACATGGCAATCCGAGTTGGTAGAGGTGCTGGCAGAAGGAGACCTGTTGCCAACGAAGAGGTGTTGGAGAGTTTGCAGAGGTTCGAAGCCAAAATGGATGTTTTGGAGTGAAGACAGACCAGATATCCTAAAGACATCAGCGAACCTGAAACAGAGAAAGCGGAAGAAAATGTTGAGATTCCTCCTGACTTGAGGCTCCTTAGAACTGTTCTGGGGTCTGCAGTTAAGCCCAGAATTGAAGTGTCGAATTACGCAGAGGGACTAAATCTAGAGGAGCTGGTGGATTGGATAAATGAAATGAAAAAGTGCTTCGACTATGAAGAAATAAGCGAAGATAAAAGGGTCAAGTTTGCGATGACAAAGCTGAAGGGACATGCTGCACTTTGGTGGGACGGAGTGCAGGCACAAAGGAGGAGAGTTGGCAAGCAACCTATCAAGAGCTGGACCAGAATGATGGCTAATTTAAAAGGTAAATTCTTGCCTAGTGATTATCATCTGACATTGTATAGGCAAATGCAGAACCTGAGACTGAGGTTGCTGACAGTAAAAGAATACACAGAGGAATTCTACAGAGTAAGCATAAGAGCTGGGAAATTTCAAGATACACCAGAGAAGACTGTCAGATATGTGAATGGACTCAAGCTGGAGATCCAGGATGAAATTGGTCTTCTGTCTCCCAAGACAGTGGAAGAGGCCTATCAGATGGCTTTGAAAGCAGAGGAGAAACTCCTAAGGAAATAGTCTGCCAAGAAGAGAGGTACTTTCCGTGGGAAGGGAAGTCAGGGTGGTAGAGGAAAACCTGCTACACCCAAGGATGGAGCTAATAGTAGCTCACCTTAGAATGCATCTGTAGAGGAAGATGCAAGTGGAAGAAGGGGTTCTTACAGAGGAAAAGGAAGAGGAGGCAGAGACAGAGGCAGAGGTAGAGAATTGAGGTGCTACAGATGTCAGCAAGTGGGACATAAGCACTATGAGTGTCCAGAGAATGTGAGTACTGGTCCAAGAAATGTTGTTGTTGCCCAGGTTGGAGAAGAAGAAATTGAAGAAGAAATTCTTCCAGAGAGGGGAGAGTCCTTGGTAGTTAATAAGGTCATGTTGAAACAAACCAAAGAGGTCACTGAGCCTGCACAAAGGAAGACTTTGTTTAGGAGCATATGCAAAGTCCAAGGGAAATGCTGCCAGCTAGTTATTGATAGTGGTAGCACAGACAATCTGGTTTCCACTGAGGTGATAGAAAAGTTGAAGTTGAAG
Organism: Pinus albicaulis; assembly: GCA_034641835.2. Lineage (NCBI taxonomy): Eukaryota > Viridiplantae > Streptophyta > Pinopsida > Pinales > Pinaceae > Pinus > Pinus albicaulis. The sequence continues at coordinate 1,262,244,550 of CM076572.1, forward strand.
ACAAGGGAGCATCCAACTCCCTACAGAGTGTCCTGGCTGCATAAAGGGCACCAACTGGTTGTGAAAGAATAGTGTGAGATAGAGCTGCAAATGGGAAAATATAAAGATAAAGTCCTGTGTGATGTAATGCCCATGGACGTGTGTCATATACCGCTAGGTAGACCTTGGCAGTTTGACAGAGAAGTATTGCATGATGGCAAGAAGAACACTTACAAGTTCTTCAAAGACGGGGTACATCATACGTTGATACCCATGGAAGAAGGAGAGCCATCCAGCAGAGTGATCGATCTAAAGACCTTGTTGCTGAGCGGGAAGGAATATCTGCAGCAGGTAGAAGAAGAAGAGGTAAGTTTTGCTTTAGTTTGCAAACCTAAGGTAGTTCTTACTTCTACAAAGATTTCTGATTTTCCAATAGAAATCCAAGAGATGTTAGACAATTATTGTGACATTGTTGTGGATGATTTACCTGATGAGCTGCCACCTGTAAGAAAGATCAGCCATCAGATAGATTTTATCCCTGGTTCAAATCTGCCAATAAGGCAGCCTACAGAATGACTCCCCAGGAAAATGAGGAAATCAGGAGACAAGTACAGGAATTGGTAGACAAAGGACTAATCAGAGAAAGTCTAAGTCCATGTGCAATACCAGCAGTATTGAGCCCAAAGAAAGATGGAGGCTGGAGGATGCGTACTGATTCCATAGAAATTTATAAGATCACAATCAGGTACAGATTCCCTTTGCCTAGAATTGAGGATTTGATGGACTATTTGAGTGGTGCTAAATATTTTTCAAAGATAGATTTAAAAAGTGGATATCATCAGATTAGAATAAGAGAGAGTGATGAGTGGAAAACTACCTTTAAAATAAATGAAGGACTATATGAATGGATGGTAATGCCTTTTGGGTTGAAAAATGCACCTAGTACTTTCATGAGGCTTATGAATGAAATATTGAAATAATTCATTGGAAAATTTGTGATAGTGTATCTAGATGATATATTAATTTTTAGCAGAACTAAAGAAGAACATTTAAGGCATCTCAATCATGTCTTGAAAAAGCTACATCAGGAGAAACTGTTGATAAATTTAAAGAAATGCTCATTCATGAAGGAATATTTGGTGTATTTGAGTTTTGTTGTTTTTGCAGAAGGATTGAAGATGGACCCAGAAAAGGTTAAGGAAATTTTGGAGTGGCCTTCACCCAGGAATGCCTTTGAGGTAAGGAGTTTCCATGGACTTGCAAGTTTTTACAGAAAGTTTATAAGAAACTTCAATAAGATCAATGCACCCATAATTGAGACAATAAAGAAGAGCAAACAACCATTTAAGTGGACTACTGAAGCAGAAAGAAACTTTAAAGTTTTGAAGCAAAAGATAACAAAGAAGCCTGTTTTGATCCTACCTGATTTTGCTAAACCATTTCAAGTAAAATGTGATGCCAGTGGAGAGGCCATTGGAGCTGTGTTGAGTCAGGATGATAGGCATGTAGCCTATTTCAGTGAAAATTTGAATGACACCAGGAGAAAGTATTCCTCATATGAGAAGGAAATCTATGCAATTGTTCAGGCATTGAAGAAGTGGAGACATTACTTGATGTCCAGGGAATTTGTATTGTATTCTGACAATCACGCTTTGCAGTATACTGTACAGCAGCCCAAGTTGAAGCATAAGCATGCCAAGTGGGTTGAGTATCTCCAAGGTTTTAATTTTTTTTTGAAACACATAAGTGGCCAAGCAAATAAAGTAGCTGATGCTTTGAGTAGGAGGCACATGCTTGTTCAAGAGACTAATTTTGAAGTTGCAGGATTTGATTTTCTCAAGGAATTGTATAAAATAGATCCTGATTTTAAAGAAGCATTTGAAGCATGTTGTAATCCTATTCTAACAGATAAAAGCCAGTGGCTGGATTATTTCCTGCAGGAGGGCTTACTATTCAGAAGAAACCAACTGTGTGTACCAAAATTCTCCATGAGAGAAAATTTGATTAAGGAGAAGCATAGTGATGGACTTGATGGACACTTTGGTACTGATAAAACTTATGAGCAGCTGAGTCACTTCTATTACTGGCCTAAGATGAGATCAAAAGTGGATAAGTTTGTGAATAATTGAAAAATCTTTCAATATGCCAAAGGAAGGAGCCAGAATGCAGGGTTGTACACTCCCTTGCCTATTCTAGATAGGCCTTGGGACATGGTGAGTATGGATTTTGTTCTAGGATTTCCCAAGACTCAGAGAGGGAATGATGCAGTCTTTGTTGTAGTGGACAGATTCTCCAAAATGGCACATTTTATTCCATGCTATAAAACTAGTGATGCCACCCATGTTGCTAACTTATTTTTCAAAGAAGTTGTTAGATTGCATGGGTTTCCCAAGAGTATTGTTTCAGATAGAGACACCAGATTTTTGGGTCACTTTTGGAGGACAGTGTGGAAGAAATTTGGTACCAAACTGAGTTTCATCTCAGCTTATCATCCTCAGACTGATGGACAAACTGAGGTCGTGAATAGAAGTCTGGGAAATTTGTTGAGAAGTCTTGCAGGAGAGCATCCCAAGCAGTGGGATCATATTTTGCCCCAGGAAAAATATGCGTATAATGACTCACCAAATAGGAGCACAGGGCAGAGCCCATTCCATATTGTTTATGGAATGCACCTCAGAGGAATATCAGAGTTAAGAAATCTGGGAAAGGCAGAGCTAAGAAGTGTTGATGGTGAAGAATTTGCTTCATAGATCCAAGCCATACATGAGCAGGTGAAACAGCAAATACAAGGTAGCAGCATCAAATATAAAAGAAAAGTAGACTTGAGCAGAAGAGAAGTCCATTTTGAAGTACGAGATTTGATTTTGGCACACTTGAGAAAGGAAAGATTCCTAAAGAAGCAGTATAACAAGCTGAAGTTCAAAAAGATTGGGCCATGCAAAATACTTAGAAAGTTTTATGCAAATGCATATGAGATTGAATTTCCACCTAATGTTGGAATATATCCCATTTTTGATGTTGCAGATTTGTACAAGTATGAAGACGATGGTGCAGAAGAAGGATCTGCAGACAAGGAACAGATTGAGTGGAAGGAGCAGCTACCTCTAGCACAACGATTGCAACCAGAGAGGATATTAGACAAAAGAGTATTCAAGAAGACTAGAGGACAAGAGTCCTTTCAGTACTTGATCAAATGGAAGGATAAGCCAGAGGAAGATGCCACTTGGATGACTGAAGAAATGTTGCAGAAGATAGGGAGATCAGTGGAACAGCTCATGGACAGGAGCCCATGAAGAAAATTTCCCTCAGGAGTCTGATGCAGGGGCATTAGGCACTAGCCAGCAATGTAGGATATTTTTTCCACATGTTGTGGTTAGGAGGGTTCGAAATCATCTAAATTGTAACATCTAGGTGTCAATACCTCAGCTAATTATTTCACTTAGAGTAGTTAAGAGTTGTAGAAGTCGAATAGTTCAGTTCTTATCCATCTGTCATGTTTCAATTCATAGAATTATTGTAATAAGACTTTTGATCTTCGTAAATGGTCCTCGTAGAAGAACTGAAAAGTCATATTGATGTATATATATATTTTATTCCTCGAATGAATAGACAAAGGAGGTTTTCACAGGAAATATTGCATGTATTTAACCTTTGTTCTCTATTTGAATCTATGTCGATGGCCTGTTGACTACCAGAGTATTAGTATAATTGTCCTTGTATGTGCTATCGCTTAGTTTGAAGCATTGGAACCTCAGCTCCTAGAATCAGTTATTATAGAAGAACACTGTGCTAATCTCCACACAACTCTGTCTGTGTCACGGTGTAATTCCATTGAATGGTTGGGCGAGCTCTGTCGAATAAAAATCTGTTTATAAAAGAAGAAGACGTTGTTTGTCATAAGGTAGAAACCCTGAGTTAAGGAACCCATGAGTTAACGCAGCCCCTAAATTCACCATGGTCAGCCACTATACAAAAACCTCGAGCGGAATTGCAAAGGCAGATTGCCCATATCACACCGCTTTTGGTGAATAAGCGATATTTCCAAAGGGGGGAGCGATTCCATAGACGAATCGACACGTGGTGAAGTGGACCCATGCAAAACCGCCTTTCCGTATTCTCATCGCACGTTATACTTCGAGCCAGGACATCGAGCGAAATAGTCGAGAGTCATCGATCTGGCGCAGAGTCATCGGACGATGGTCATTTAATGAAAGTGCATGAAAATTAACCTAGGGTACGGGCAGACATTTGATTGGGAAATCAATTATACATGTGGGACCAGAACCAAGATTTTATTATAACTTATTTGTTTAAAAGAGCATCGGGTATTCATATAAAGCACAAAGGGTTAAAAAAAATCGGGTTATAAGGGCGACGGCGTAATATCAAGCCCGTAAGATATATTTTAATTTTGCAAAGTATCGTTCATATTTATTTATCAAATTCTTTGAATTTGATAAATAAATTAATAAAAGAAAAATAATAAGACTGTAGACAAAGAACGGGGTTTCAGAAAAAGGCATGTTGACAGAGCCACGTCACCATTAATCATCTCTCCGTAGGGGTCCGAATTCAGTTTTGTTGCATCATATTGCAGTACTTGATCAGTTTCTGGGACATCAATTAGGAAAAATTCATTATTCACTATCAGGAACTTGAGATTGAGGTCTTGGATATTTATTTCATAACCGGATTATCGTGAAGGGGGGCAGTAGCAATCCTGACAGGTACTCGGCCCACAATGAAAAACATGAGTATGGTTATTGATAGAGTGTGTCAAGGAGCACGAAAAGGATCCAAAAGCGGGAAGGTGGATATCCAAACCATTCTTGATCTAGCACTTAGAGTAGTGTTACACACTGTAGGTTTTAACCCTGAACATAAATTATCTACACACGAATCTTATAACAAAAAATAAACAATAGTGAGAGCATAAAACATAAAATAGATAAACACAAATATTTTCCCCTGGATCCCAAATCGGGACGACCAGCTTGATATTTCATTATTTTCCTTTTAGTGTTACAACACATATATATACATGTTGAAGCATACATAAAACCTAACCCATTAACCCTGGATTAGAACATAACTGTAGTTCCCTTGACCGGATCTTCAAAAATACCAGGGGCTGAAAACCATCGTACCTCAAAACCATGCACAAAACCATGAGCGCGAACCACCCATCGGAAATTAAGGACCAAAAATTTTTCGCCAGGGCACTGCCCTAGACCCTGACAGGGGGGGCTACCGCCCCCCCTGTGACCCCCCTCGTTACGCCCAGCGCAAAGGGGGGGCGATACCCCCCCGCGTGTGATTAGTCATGGAAAGAATATAACACATACCCAACATTCTCCCACTTGTCTTTTCCTTTCCGTAGGGGGCCATAGGAGAGCTTAGTGATTGGCCCAATTCTTCAACACCCATTGTTTCTCTACACCAAGAGAACTTCTGAGTGCTCACAGACTTCGTCAATGCATCTGCAACATTCTTCAAAGTGTCCACCTTTACCAGCAACACCCTTTTAGCCTCAACCATATCTCTAACAAAGTGATATCGAACATCAATGTGCTTTGTCTTTGAATGATAAGCAGGGTTCTTAGCCAAGAAAATTGCACTTTGGCTATCACAGTCTATCCTTATAGCTTGATGTACCAACCCCATACTTGAACACAATCTATGCAACCAAACTGCTTCCTTGCTTGCATGAGTGGCTGCTATGTATTCTGCCTCTGTAGTTGAAAGAGCCACTACAGACTGTCTTTTACTCATCCAACTGACTGCGCCTCCAAATAGGCTAAACACATACACACTTGTAGATCTTCTTTGGTCCAGATCTCCAGCCCAGTCTACATCAACAAAACCATGAATTTCCAACATTCTTTCCAATCCTGGTCTTCCCTGGTAGCACAAGCCATAATCACTAGTGCCACGTAAATATCTGAAAACCCGCTTCACTACTATCCAATGCTCCTTCCCTAGGTTTGACATAAACCTGCTCAATACTCCCACTGCATGTGCAATGTTTGGTCTAGTACAGACCATTGCATACATCAGGCTACCCACTGCACTTGCATATGGAACACGGGACATATACTCCTCTTCTTCTTGTGTCTTGGGACATTGTTCAGCAGACAGCTTTACACCTACAGGAATAGGAACATTCATTGGTTTACTATCCTGCATATTGAACCTCTGCAATATAGTCTCGACATACTTCCTCTGGTTTAACCAGAGCTTCCTCTTTGCCCGATCTCTCTTAATTTCCATGCCCAAAATATAGTTTGCAGCACCAATATCCTTCATGTCAAATTTGGAGAACAGTTGGGTTTTCAAATCTTGGATAATTTCTTTGTCATTTCCAATCAACAACATATCATCCACATACAAGACCAAATAAATAACACGATCACCAATTAATTTAAAATAAACATAATGATCCTCCTTGCTTCTGGTGAAGCCAAGTCCCCGTATATAGGTATCAAATTTCTGATACCACATCCTTGGTGACTATTTTAATCCATACAGAGACTTCTTCAACCTCCATACCAGTTCTTTCTTACCCTTCACCATAAAGCCTTCAAGTTGCTTCATGTATATCTCCTCTTCTAGATCCCCGTGAAGAAATGTTGTCTTCACATCCATCTGTTCTATCTCAAAATCAAATGCAGCAGCGACAGATAAAAGTAATCTAATAGAAGTAACTTTGGCAACAGGAGAAAAAATATCACTAAAATCAATTCCTGGCACCTAGGAATAACCTTTTTCTACCAACCGAGCTTTGTATTTCTCCACCTTGCCTTCTACATTCATCTTCTTCTTAAACACCCATTTTCTCCCGATGGGCTTCCTTCCAGTCGGCAACTCCACTAGATCCCATGCCTCATTTTTGTGCAAGGATGCCATTTCATCAACCATGGCCTCCTTCCAGAGTTTTCCTTCGTTTGAATCTACCGCCTCCCTGACAGTTCTAGGATCATCATTAGTTATAGTTAAGGAAAAACCTAAATAGAAAGAAGATGGACTATACCTTTCTGGTTTCCTTCTTTCCCAAACTGATCTTCTCATAGCTGGAGTTTGTGGCTCTTCCTCTTCTGAATCTTCTTCTGCTGTAGAGTTTGATTCATACTCCTTTAGCTCAAACTCTATCTTCTTAGGTTCCTTTGGTATGATTTCATGTTTAACAACATCTTTCACCTCTCTAAACAACACATCTTGGTTGTACACAACCTTCCTTGTTTCTGAGTTCCAAAGCTTGTAACCTTTTAAACCATCCTTATACCCAATAAAGATGAACCTTTAAGATTTATTATCCAAATCGGTCCTTTTCTGCTTTGTAACATTTACATATGCATCACATCCAAATACCCTTAGATGTGAAAGAGGGGGTTTCTTACCAGTCCATACCTCATGTGGAGTCCTATCCTCCAACACTGATGAAGGTGATATGTTAACCAGATAGCATGTAGTCTCCATTGCCTCTGTCCAGAATTCTTGTCCTAACCTGGTACCACTAAGCATGCTTCTTGCCTTTTCCATCAGTGTTCTGTTCATTCTTTCTACAACTCCATTTTGCTGAGTTGTGTATGGAGTAGTCTTCTGCCGTGATATACCACACTTCTTACAGAACTCTTCAAATTCCTTCTTGCAGAACTCCCCACCATTATCTATCCTTGGCGCTTTTATTTTCTTCTCTATCTGGTTTTCCACCAGAGCCTTAAATTCTTTAAATCTGTCAAAGACTTCAGATTTCTTCCTAAATAAATATATCCATGTATTCCTTGAGAAATCATCTATGAATGAAACATAGTACACAGACTTTCCCAGTGATGGAACTGACATAGGTCCAAACACATCACTGTGCACAAGTTCTAATATCTTATTCACCCTCTTAGCACCAGAAGGAAAACTCACTCGATTCTACTTCCCATATACATAATGTTCACAGAAATCGAAATCCAAAGAGAAATTAGACATACCTTCTACCATACCATTTCTATGCAGTATCTGAAGGCCCTTCTCTCCAATATGTCCAAGCCTTTGATGCCATAGCATGGTCTTTTCTCCAGAGACAGCTAGGCTTTCCACTCCACTTTCAGGAACCACGGAACTATTACACCCATCAATAATAGTGCTACCTTGTAACTTGTACAGAGTACTAGTCTGAACTCCCCGCATTAATACCAGTGCTCCCCGAACCATCTTGCAGGCATCTTTCTCAAACACTTTTTTTACACCTGCACCATCCATCTTTCTTATAGAAATCAAATTTTTGGCTAATGCAAGAATATGCATAACACCAAGAAGTGTTCTACCCCTTCCACCTTGCAGCTTTAGCTTGACCTTTCCACGTCCGACAATTCTGGCCTTCCTATCATCCCCTAGGAAGACATCACCACCATCATATTTATCATACTCGTAGAACCACTCCCTATGCGGAGTGAAGTGAAAGGATGCACCTGAGTCAATCAACCATGACTCATGATCTACATGTGTATTTGAAGAAGAAGCCAAATACACATCCCCACCCTCATCCAAGGTGGTTTTTGCCTCTGTAGAAGGAGCATCATTAGATCCCTTTCCTTTCTCAAGAGCTTTAGAACTGCAGTCCCTTTTATAGTGCCCTTCCTTTCCGCACAACATACCTTTACAAAATTTCCAGGAGATTTAGATCTCCCTCTAGATTTGGATCTCCCACTCGAAACCTTATTCTTGTTTCTGTTTTGGGACCTTCCTCATACAGATAAGGAATCTCCATTCTAGCCCTCCATATTTCTCTGTCTCATTTCCTCTGACAACAAGGCTGAGACAATGTCATCAAAATTCAAGGTAGTTGTATTGCTACCTATTGCAATAACTAGACTATCCCACAAGTCTGGTAGAGAACACAACAAACTGATGCACTTATCTTCATCTGAGATTTTAATATCAACAAATGACAACTGACTTACCACAGTATTGAAGGCGTTTAGATGCTCTGTCACTAACTCTCCATCCTTCATCCTCAGGTTATACAAATTTTTCTGCAAGTAAAACTTATTCACCAGAGACTTAGATTGGTACAAAGTCCCAAGTTTTTCCCACAAATTCTTCGTCGAAGCTTCCCTGGATACATTCAACAATACTGAATCTGAGACACACAACCGTATTGTGCTCTTAGCCTTCCGATCTAGCTTCTTCCAGTATTCATCTGACATTGCCGTTGGTTTAGTACCTGGATCTACTGCGATCCAATGATCTTTATCCACCAGCAGATCCTCCATCTTGAGCTTCCACAACTCAAAACTCTGACCATTAAACTTCTCGATCTCTATCTTTCCACCGCTCGCCATCTTCTTTCACCACAAGAATCGATCCCGTAGATCTCCCATTGAACAGGGTCTACCTCAGGCCCAAGCAAAAAACCCCTCAGCAGCAAAGGCGTCCCCTTGAAGCCGAAACTGCTTTGACACCAGATGTAGGTTTTAACCCTGAACAGAAATTATCTACACACGAATCTTATAACAGAAAATAAACAATATCGAGAGCATAAAAAATAAAATAGATAAACACAAAGATTTTCCCCTCGATCCCAAATCGAGACGACCAGCTTGATATTTCATTATTTTCCTTTTAGTGTTACAACACATGCCGAAGCATACATAAACCCTAATCCATTAACCCTGGATTAGAACATAACTGTAGTTCCCTTGACCGGAACTACAAAAATACCAGGGGTCAAAAACCATTGTACCCCAAAACCATGTGCAAAACCATGCACAAAACCATGGGCGTGGACCGCCCACTGGAAATTAAGGACCAAAAAATATTCGTGGAAAGAATATAACACATACCCAACACACACCACCACACGAGCTATAGGAGTTCAGTCTCCACATGAGGCCATAAAAACACAATTACTTCTTGCAGTGGATTGCATGGCACCAACACTCTATAACTGGGTAGAAACGGTAACAATCAACATAAAACGCCAGTTGACAAAATGAAAGAATGGTAAGCTGAAGTAGTTCGGCTACGGGTCCATCATGTTACCATTCATCCTGGAATGGTTACCAATATTCCAATGTTAGGAGGTGATAGTTCTGACCACACCAGCCCAGGAGCCACGGATGTTTCGTTGGGCAGATTTGATGCCAAGGTCAAGGGGCAGTCAACAGATGTCCTGGAGACCAGAGTTATTTGAGTGGCTCCGATGACAGCTGATCGTTATGGAGGACTAGCCCTATTCTGGCATGAACTTTACCGGTGATGCAGATCTCCCACTCCCGACAAGAGAGGATTGGGATGAAGCATTGGGTGAGAATCATTTTTTATTTTGATGAGTATTATGATTTTTTTCTTATGCATGTTCTGACATTAATCCATGTAATTGCAGATGTTGACCCAGAAAGACCTGCAGGCATGTCGCCAATAGCACAGAGGATTCCTCGCGACATTGATGTGGCCCCTCATGGTGAGGGAGGTGAGGAGGAGGAAATCATACACAAGTTATAGGGAATCTTTTGTGGGACCTTGACTATGCGAGATTCGATGATGTTCCTCGTGCATACCAGAGACATAATGCAAGGGTGTCAAACCGTGTTCACCGCTTATTGAGGTGGCTCATACAGGCATTGACATGCTATCATGAGCGTCACACCGACTAGACACCTAGGTTTTCATTTCTGCATGTTTTTTGAGAGATATGATGTCTCTGGATATAACTGAAACATACATATTTTTTGAACTTATGATGCACATGGATGCAACCACTCGATATATATATATATATATATATATATATATATATATATATATATATATATATATATATATATATATATATATATATATATATTCTTGTATGGATCTTGTCATGTGATGATGATGTTTTTACAAATTACGCAAATGTCTATCTAACACAGTATTAGCTACTGTATCAGTTAACACATTCATTCGTATAGGAATATGTTGATATGTAATGTAATCAAAATTTCTTTCCAGTAAATGAACACGCAAATAAAACCTTAAGATGTGAGGATTTCTAACAGAATAATGCCCATTAAGCTGACGAACAACAAGCTGTGAGTCTAGGTTAACAATCAATGCACGAATGTCGAGATCAATTGCCTCGATTAATAGTTCAATAAAAGCACTATATTTAGCAACATACGTCACTGTCCATATGAGCCATCTCAATAAGCGATGAACACGGTTTGACACCCCTATTGTGTGTCTCTGGTACAGGCGAGGAACGTCATCGAACCTCACATAATCAGGTATCCCATGGGAGATTCCCTCCAAGTTGCATATGATTTCTTCCTCCTCGCCTCCCTCACCATGAGGGGCCACATCAAAGTCACGAGGAATCCTCTGTGCTATTGGCGACATGCATGCAGGTCTTTCTGGGCCAACATCTGCAATTACATGGATTAATGTCAGAACATGCATAACAAAAATCTCATAATACTCATCAAAATAAAAATGATTCTTACCCAATGCTTCATCCCAATCCTCTCCTACCAGGAGTAGGAGATTTGCATCACCGGTAAAGTCTGTGCCAGAATAGGGCTAGTCCTCCACGACGATCATCTGTCAGCAAAGCCACTCAAATAACTTCGGTCTCAAGGACATCTGTTGACCACCCCCTCATCTTGGCATCGAAGCTTCCCAACAGACCATCCGTGGCTCGTGGGCTTGTGGTGTTGGAACTATCACCTCCTAATGTTGGAATATTGGTAACCGTTCCAGGATGAATGGTACCAAGAAGGACTCATAGCCAAACTGCTTCATCTTACCATTCTTACATTTTGTCAACTGGCATTTTATGTTGATTGTTACCGCCTCTGCCCAGTTGTAGAGTGTTGGTGTCATGCAATCCACTGCAAGAAGTAATTGTGTTTTTATGGCCTCATGTGCAACCTAAACTCCTGTAGCTCTCGTGATGGTGTGTAGCACTACTATGAGTGCCAAATTGGGAATGGTTTGGATATCCACCTTCCTACTTTTGGATCCTTTTCGTGTTCCTCGGCACACTCTATCAATAACCATACTCATGTTTTCCATTGTGGGCCGAGTACCTATCAAGAATGGTACTACCCCCCTCTACGACAATCCAGTTATGAAATAAATATCCAAGACCTCAATCTCAAATTCCCGGTCTTGAATAATGATTTTTTCTTGATCGATGTCCCAGACACTGATCAAGTACTACAATAGCTCCAGTTGAGCTCTGAGACATGGTGCCATGAAGAATTTCTTGAGCCAGTAGTCCCTGAGAATGTCCATACATCTCACATTGCCCATGGCTTCCTCGTCTTCTTCACTATGCTCTCGTTCTTTTCATTCAATTGCCATTTTGTTCTTTCACACCTACAAAAGCATCCATATGGTTGTCATTAGCCAAATATAATGCTTTTGGAACAGTTAAATTAGGCTCATTGCTTGAATTTACAAGCTTGAAATGGTTTTTTCAGTTTGTGCAACTATTTTAAAAACATTTATGCCAATTGGCGCACCCTCGTTTGGAATTCAGGCCAGTTGGTGCGAGTCCATGCCCGATACCTGCGCCGACCACCGCACTTAAATTTTGAAAAATCCCCCCATGGATCTACAAAAATGGGTTGCGGGTAACAAAAATGCTATCAATATGTAGGGAAGGATATGAGTTCTTACCTGAAACAGATGAATTCATGATTGGCCTTCCAGGTTGCCCATTGTCAACTCCGCAAAATCAAAGTGAAAAACAGTAACAAATTGCTCACAAGAGTTAAAAGTGAAAAGTAATTTATTTTTTACCATTTTTGGCATTTTATAAACTTTTCACAACCCTAATAAGGCTTTAAAGCATATTTTTTTATTATTTTTCTATATTATTTCGAAAAATGGGTTTTACATGCATCTCTTGTGGAGCTACAGGTCCTCGACGTGACAATGATGAAGTAACAAGTTGTATTTTATACTTTTTCAGACTCGTTAAAAACACAAAAAAGTCACTCTTGGATACATCTTTCAGCTCTTTTCTGACTCTCAAAAATTGAAAAGATTGTCGAGACTCTTGTCATTTTGAACTCATTAAATGGCTACAAAATGATATCTACCTAGTATACATTTACCCCTTTTTTGGACTGGAATGGATTATTTACAAAAAATGAATACCTTAGCCTATCGCGACTAAGAAGTTGTCTCAGACACAGTTTTATACCTTTTCGGATCTGTGAGACTACCTACGAAAAGGGACTGCTACAATTTTATTTTCCGCTTCTTTTCAAACTCTCTAAACATGAAAAGATGATGAGTTCTTCCTTTGTCAAACTCGTTAAACCTAAATGACATCGAAAATCATTACCATGATAATCAATCATGACCTAACCGAGTTCCTCCTTCCCAAGGCTCGTAAAATGTACCAGGATGGATTTTTCCGAAGGACAAACTTACATGACAAGCATATGCTATCCCCTTTAAGTTTGTTTCCAAAAAAAATTTGGGTACTCGCCAGCAATGGTGAGGGAAAATGGAACCAATTCTTAGTTGTGTTGGCAGTATATCACTCTTGAACATGACACTCATCTGCATTCGTGTCAGGTTGGGAACATCTCATTTCTTCCTCTGTGGGTTTGAGTAATCTATTTTGACCTCTCATATTCTCTTTGCCCCGTCATCATGACCTCAGGTCCCTTGATGTCAAACGTTTCCAAACTCTGGAGTCGTGTCCCCAATATGTTCAAGAGAAGTTGCCTCTGCAGTTTTCAACCTACCTTTATTTCTCTGTTTGGTCCTGATTCACTATCATCTTATTCTTCTATGTCATTTTGATGATGTGGGAAACATTATGGCCCTCCTTTGACCAGGTTACTTCCTATCGACTTCATCTAATTATCCAGGAAGCCGATCTAGAGACTCCCTTCTGGTACCTTGGAGCTTTCATGCCTCGATGGCAATTTCTTTGCACTCGACAATAGGTCCTCATCATTGGCCTTTGATCAAGTGATTCTAGGGATGTTCAATGCCAGATCAATGTTCACATTCCGTGGATTGTACTACTTGTACCTTGAGAGCCATTTTCATTATCCGTGTGGTTTCTCTCGCACCTGTTAACAGCTTACATCATTGGCTAGTAATCGGGTGACTTTCTTGCATGTTTGACTTCAACTCACATATTCAAATGCTTGAATTTGTACTTGTTCAAGTCGAGATGGAGTGCAAGACCTTGGATTTTGTCTGATAAAATCCAGGCTGCGAGATCGTTATGGTTTATCATGACTATATGCATGACTCTTTTGATTGGATGGTTGCGACCATACCTAAGTCTATTTATTGATCCTTTTTGTTGGATGGATGCATCCATACCTCTGATCATGTTTCATATATACTCTATTATGGATGGGTGCACCCATGCCACATGTTCATGTATCAGAGATTTCAGTTGTATTTGTACATGCAAGTCTTTCGATGGTGGTGTTTGGTTTGAACGCATTCTCGTAAAGCATTTCACTCCTCCCTCTCTCTTGGACCTTAGGCTTTAAGGGGCATCTGTTACACATAATTTTTTCACCATCCCTACAATCCTCATCCGCACATTGGAGGACCATTCTCATGACTTCTGTGCAGTGTCAGGCCTTGCAAAAAGTGTCATTGCATCCCTTTCCATGAGAAGAACATTTCCTCTATTGACTATTCCTATAACAAACCATCAAAAACATATGATTTTGGGCCAGCGCTAGTAGGTATTTATGGCCTCGCACCCATAGAGAAATTAGAACTAGACCCCGTGCCCATTGGTGCTTTGTCTCAGTGGACTGTCCGCGCCGAGCTGTTTTTGGAAAGTTTTTTAAAATAGAAGCGAACTTTCCATTGCCAACTACTTCATGAGCAGAGTCAGCAAGGGTTGTTCGACTGAATAACGTCGAACACCTTCCTTTGATTTCTTATTTCCTACATTTTGGAAACCTCCCAAAGGGTAAGGCCTCCCTTCCACCATACACTACAAGGAAAATACCCTCTAGCAGAGGTAATAAAGGAGGTTTTAAGTGTTACAAAATTGGCCAAAATTGTCAAAAAAAAAAATCTACAACATGCATTTACGGTTACAAAGGTTTTGGCGGAGATTTTAATGGAAATTCAACACAACTAAAAAAAATGGGCGGCCAGAGGTTATTATGGATGTTTTTTTCATCGGTGCACTACTCAGGCTTCAACGCACTAGTGCGTACATCTAGAAGGTGGCTCGGGCCGATCGAAGGAGCATGCATCAGGCCGTCAGGTATAAAACCACACCGGGCACAGTGTTGGTGATACAACACATGGGGCCATTCTAATTGGTCTTGGGATTTGTGCAGTGCCCATAGGTCATCTCAACGCACTGGTACGTAGACATATAGAAATGCACAAGTGCGCAGTATCACACAAACGCACTGAGATTTGTAATTGGTATCAGTATTTTTGCGGTGCCCATAGGTCGTAAAAATGCACCGATGTGTATGGCCACGTAACGTACTGATGCACAGGATCACACAAACGCACCAAGATTTATAATTGGTATCGGTATTTGTGCGGTGCCCATAGGTCATACAAATGCACCGGTGCGTAGTGCCACATAAACACACCGGTGTGCAGTACTGCACAAACACACCGATATTTTTAATTGGTTTTGGTATTTGTACGGTGCCCATAGGTCATAGAAACACACCGGTGTACAGTAACTGACACGCACCAGTTTTCTTTTTGTATTTTTTAGAAACATCAACCTGTGACAGTTCAATTATTGTGATTTTTTAAAATTCATTATTCATCAAAAGTTGACACATCTTATAACAATATTCATATTAATTAAATTTTTATTAATGCATTTGAATGTGATGTTTGGATTAATTTCTTATATCATATCATAATTATTGTGATTTTTTAAAATTCATTATTCATCAAAAGTCGACACACATATATATATCTTATAACAGCATTCATATGAATTAAATTTTTATTAGTGCATTTGAATTTGATATTTGGATTCATTTTTTGTATCATATCATCAAATTTCACATCTCTTCATTATAATATTTAATCATCCATAAATTTAATCAGTGGTGTTACACTTCACAATGACAATGGAGAACACAATAGAATAAATTAAAACATATTTTATTATATATATATGAATAAGATAGTCTTTGTCATACAAAATGGGACAGTTATTGGTATCCCTATGTCTTTCAATTGGGACACTATGTCCATTACATTAAACAAAATGTCTGATTTGACAAGATAATATTTCAAAAAATACAACAACTTGCTTTGATATCCAAACATAGTGATCATCATTCTTTGCTTGAACTGTTGTCACTACCAGAGCTACTTCCATGACTTGCGTTATTTTCAGGAATGTTTTGTTCACAGCGTTGATTGTTTTCTTCTTCTTCACCTTCCATCTACAAACATAAAAATAAACTGTAATGAGTGTATATACATTGGTGAGAATAATGAAAATTGCAATATTAAATAATATACATCAATTTAAATCGAAAAGAAATGGTGTACCATAGCAAAAATTGACTCATAAACTATACACATTCTTTCAAAACCATGTAACATGTCATCTTTCAAGATTTCATCGTTTCCTGCAAGCTTTATACCCCATAGCAAATCAGATATTTAATATAAAATATATTTTTGTTCTATTAATTATAGGTAGAGCTAAGTAAAACAAGATCGATATATGCTTACAAATTCCACAATTAATTTCTGATATGCCAACATATACTCACAACCCATATATAACCCAATTTCAATCAATTCGTCTCATGGTTCTTCTTTGTATGTTAGCACTTGTTTGAAGACATTCAATGATGATTTTTGTAAAACAACTTGAAAAATACAAAAATTAAATCTAGTTAAGTTGTTATAAGGAAGTAAAAATTACCCACAAACTTAGATATCAACCATTTTCTTCCTTGTCTTCCTATTTTATGTGCTGAATGGGTTCCATTTTCTTCTTCTTTTTTTGCAAGAAAATACTTGAAAATTAATATCTAATGTCAAATTTTTTATTTATTGTACCTAATGATCGAAAATTTCAATGATTACATATTACATTTGAAGCACATTGTTGTTGATATGGCTCCTCCTATGATGCAATTTTGTTCATTTCTTTGACCATCTCCTTGTACACCTTTTTGGACATTCCTACTAGCATATTTATGATATCAGCTCATTCATCTTTTGAGATTTTCATAATCTTCCTGAAAATGTAACATGACAATAAAATATTTAATTTTATATTGATATATGAAAAGTAAATATAACAAAAGCGATATTTATAAATAATTCTAGATAAAGATTTAAAGGAATATTACTTTTGCATTCCTTCTTCTTCTTTTTTGTACGTTTTTGCTATTAAAATTATGACATGTCTCATTGACCAATTCTCTGGAAAATCTTCCTGTAGTTAAATAAAATTTGGTTCTTAGAATCATTAGATTGATTTTTGTATTGTAAATGGAAAGAACGTCTATACATTCATTCCACTAGATCTCTCAAACTTTTGTAAAAGTTTTCCCCCTTTCGTTAACCTCTAGCACCACTCCAGATGAGCTAAGGAGCAATTCATTTTCATTTGCATATTCTATTTTTTTCTTTTCTTAGAACAACATTATTTTTCTAAGTTGTTGGTCCCTATAGAACATTAAAAAGATATGAATTAATAGATTGTTTGATACATGTTATCTAATAATTTTAAGTATATTATTAATGAAAATTAAAAAAATAAAATCATATTGGATCGATAGTATTTTTTTCATTCACCTGATTCATCCTTTTGCAATTTTTCCATCAAGCTTTTACGCTCTTCTAGTCCTAGATTAGAAATAATCTTATCTAGCTTCGTCATTTTGTGGCTTTGCATGATACACAGTAAACAATACATATTAGTTAAACTTAAATATAGTTCAAAAATAATCTTTTTTGTAAAGAATTTACAAAGAACTTGCCTTTTTTGCTTTTCTTGATGTGTTATCAGTATTTTTTTTACTTGATCTTTTTTCAGTCATTTATTTATCAATCTGAAACTTTTACCATATCATTCATTAAGATATTTATAAATAAATTATCAAGTTTTCATGTAAAAATAAAATCTCAAGAAACCGGTGTGCCATTCATTTTGTACGCACCGACGTCAGTGCATAGAGGTATTATAAACACACTGCAGAAACAGTATAATAGATCGTACGGTGCTCTATGTCAACAAGGAGCACTGGTGCGTTACATGTTAACCACCGCACCGATTAACACAGATAAAATAATAAAAATGGTCGTGTTAGTTTTTGTAGCATAAACGGATGCCATATTTTACATATGGTGCACTGATAAAAATGAAAATAAAAAATTGTTTTTTAATTTTTTATCACACTACTTTTGCGATGCGTTGGGATAATACAGTGCATCGGTGCGCTAGGTTATGCCGAGCACACCAATGAAAAAAAATATGTTTTTTTTAAATTCACGCAAGGGCCGACATGGATTAGGATCCGACTATGCAAGTCGTCCTGTGGATTGGATATCTTAGGCCTATATATAGAAATACAAACTCTATAAATCTAAAATGAGAAGCCATAATTCTGAAATCAAAGAAAGAGGGAGAAGAAAGGGAAGAAACAAAAAGAATGTAGGGTTTGTTTCTAAAAACGGATTTTTTTTTTGTGTGAAACAGCATGTTCGCAATGCACCATAATGAAATAGTGCAGCGGTGCCATATTTTACATATGGCACACTGATAAAAAACAAAAATTGTTTTTAACTTTTTATCACACAGTACTTTCGTGGTGCACTAGTATAATACAACACACCAGTGCTCTAGGTTATGTCGGGTGCGCCGAAGAAAAAAAAATCTGTATTTTTTTAAATTCACACAAGGGCCGACATGGATTGGGATCCAACTATGCAAGTCGTCCCATGGGTTGGATGTATTAGGCCTATATTTAGCAATACAAACCCTATAAATCTAAAATGAAAATCCCTAATTCTGAAATCACAGAAAGAGGAAGAAGAAAGGGCGGAAACAAAAAGAATGTAGGGTTTGTTTCAAAAAATGTTTTTTTTTTTCATTTTGTGCGAAACAGCACATTCGTGGTGTGCCATAATGAAATAGCACATCAGTGCCATATTTTACATATGGCGCACTGATTAAAATATATATATATATATATATATATATATATATATATATATATATATATATATATATATATATATATATATTATCACACAGTACTTTCGCAGTGCACTGGTATAATACAGTGCACCGGTGCGCTAGTTTACGTCGAGCGCACCGATGAAAAAAAATATGTATTTTTTTAATTTCACTGAAGGGCCGACATGGATTAGGATCCAACTATGTAATTCATCCCATGGGTTGGATGTCTTAGGCCTATATTTAGCAATACAAACCCTAGAAATCTAAAATGAAAAGCCCTAAGTCTAAAATCACAGAAAGAGGAAGAAGAAAGGGCAGAAACAAAAAAAATGTAGAGTTTGTTTCTAACAATGGATTTTTTTTTTTTTTTGTTCGAAACAGCTCGTTTGTGGTGCGCCATAGTGAAATAGTGCAACAGTGCCATATTTTACATATGGCGCACTGATAAAAAAATAATTTTTTTTTATATTTTTTATCACACAATTCTTTCGTAGTGCGCTGGTATAATACAGTGCACCGGTGCACTAGGTTACACCGGATGTACCAATGAAAAAAAAAATCTATTTTTTTTTTTAATTCACACAAAAGCCGACATGAATTGGGATCCAACTATGCAAGTTATCTTGTGGGTTGGATGTCTTAGGCCTATATTTAGCAATACAAACCCTATAAATCTAAATGAAAATCCCTAATTCTGAAATCACAGAAACGGGGAGAAGAAATGGAAGAAACAAAAAGAATGTAGGGTTTGTTTCTAAAAATGGATTTCTTTTTATTTTTATTTTTTCTGAAAATGAAAAAGAAATTGAAATTTTTCTTACTGCGTAAACAAAACTGCAGAAAAACTAAAAAAAACAATAAACATTGATTTTATTTTTTTACTGCGTAAAAAAAACTGCAGAAAAAAAGTAAAAAACAATAAATTTTAATCACAAGATCGTTTGAAATTCTATGTTATAGGGTTTGAAACACCAGAGGTTTGGAATTCTGATTGTCTAAATACTTATGTTCGAATGTATTTCCCTACTCCATAGTGCTCTCGAGCTCTGTTTGCTCCAGGTATGTTTCCTGCAAATCTCTGGCTGAAATTTTTTGCAAAAATAGTGAAATAATGAAAATTATTTAGTATTTAAAGAATTTTTTTATGAAATTAGATTTTTGAAAATATTTTTCCGCCCATTTTTCAATTTAATGCTTTTTTTCACTTAAAGAAAATAGAGTTGCGCTTTTTTATTTGCGGTTATTTGTCACCGATGTGTCACTTAATATCACCGCACCAGTGCATCCATTTATAAAATGGCACCGGTGCACAGTAACGAAAATGCACCGGTGTGGTTATCTGTACATTAGCACCGATAACAAGAAGTCCATTTTTAAGGCACCAAAATTACTTTTAGGTGTGTGCACCAAAATATATTGTTGATTTTTCTCAAATGCAGGGAGAAAATATCATAATTATATCGAATGGACAATTCTTCAAAATCCAGCTCGTTCCATAAAATTTCTCAAATTCCATCGCGGAGTTCTCCTTATCCATCTCGAGACGTAATATTTACTTCAAATTTTATTTATATTTTCATTATCTAATTGAATTTATGTTTTTTATCCATGTCAATCATGCACATCTTAATTAAATTTATAATGTATACAAGTTTGCAGGTTCATGCAGATTCAACATCGAGTTCAGATGCACAAAATATTCAAAGTATAGCTCCAAAATGTCGGAAGCTCTTATCAGGAGCTGCATACCGCAAGGTGCATTTGATACATGAAAATGGACAATCGCTTCACCCTGCCTATTGTAACAATATTGCATCTTCTAGCCACAATCCTGGGACAATGATGGTAATAATTATAATTGTTTGGTATATTGATTAATGTAATTATTTCAAATTCAAAACAATTAATCATGAAATATTGTCAACGTGGTTACTAATTGATATCATATATTTTGTAATAATCATGTTCATTTTTTTTTTTAATTATTAGGATTCTAGTGATGATGAGCACCCCATGACAATGTCAAATCGAGAGAAGACTGAATTAAGAGAAAAAATCGGAGAGGAACAATACCAAGAATGGTTGAATCAACCACCAATTCAATTCCTGCTACATCCAGATTCACCAATTAGGAATGACTACAACAATAGTAGTTCTTCACGAGCTGGAAATGGAGGCAATAAAATCGAGGTTGGTATGGATGATTACTTAAGGGATATGACTTCCATGGAGACAATGTTGTTAGATGCATTCCAAAATGATGATCAACTAGGGGATGATGCTCATATCGCTAACACCTTTTTCGAAAGCCTTAAATTTTCTTCCACCACCCCTCTCTTTGGACCTGGCGATTAGTCAAAGTCTACCTAGTTGGGGACAATGATGTTACTATATAACTTGAAAGCAAATTTTGTCTTTCCGAATGCATGTTTCTCGGAAATTTTGAGGTAAGTTACCATAAAGTACTCCCTTGTATAAATTTGAAATATAATCAATACACTGTAATTAACGTTACAAATGGTAAATTTTATGAATTTTAATAATTATATCAGCATTAATGTACATTTATTAATATATTTTTCCATGATCACCAACTATAGGTTATTCAAAGATAAGGTTCTTCCGAGTGATAATGTCTTGCCCAGTAGCTATGAAGAGGCAAAGAAATTGTTGAAAATGTTGGGTGTTGAGTACATATCATATCATGCATGTCCAAATGATTGTATTCTATATAGAGGAGAATATGCAGAAAAATATATGTGTCCGAAATGTGGGCATGACAAGTATGATAAATCAAAAAATAAGGGTAAATCACGTACTGGTCCTCCTTTTAAGATATTGAGGCAGATGTCTATAATCCCAAGGATTCAAAGGCTCTTTTTTTGCAAAGAATTAGCTATGTTTCATGGATGGCATGCCTCACACAAAAGTGAGTTGGAAGTTATGTGAATCCTAACTGATTTAATAGCCATGAAGCACATAGAGGATACATGGCCTGAAAAATTCAAGGATGAAGTACGAAGTCTATGACTCAGCATAGTCATGGATGGTGTCAACCCATATTCCCTCCAGAACACCAACTATTATGTGTGGCTTGTAGTAGTGATCAATAACAATATCCCCCCATGGTTGTCCGTAAAGAATGAACATCTTATGTTGGCTCTCATAGTCCCTGGTAGAAGACAAGTGAAGAATATGGATGTCTACTTACAACCACTGGTAGATGAATTGAAGGAATTATGGGATGGGATAAATTTATACAATGTATCAAGACCCACCGCAGGAGAGAGGACTTTTACGTTGTATGGCATATGTTCTTACACGACACATGATTATCCAGGCTTAGGAGTTTGCTCTGGTAAATTACAAGTTTAATTTATTGATTTGGTTATATATGTAACAATATTATTTCACATATTAGTAATTTAATTCATTGTAATATTTGTTCTAATCTTCATGATATTCTTTAACGTGTCATGCATATTAATTGTATATAATAATCTCACAGGTCTTGTAACAAAAGGGTATTTTGGATGTAAATGTTGTGGACCTCTGAAAGCTAGATGGTCCAAGGACCTTTGAAATCCAGTGTATGGTTGCTCCAAGGATTCCTCCCAAAAGAACACCCTTACAAAAGAGCAGCATCCGCTTTCAATGGTAAATGAGACAGAACCCAAAGGCCTCCAATAATGACACCAGTTGAATGGCTTAGAGTATATGAGAGAGAGAAGGAGAAGGAGTTCATAGAAATGTTCAATTCAAATGGGGAGCCTATGTTCATGATCCATAATTCTTCGACGCCTATGTTGAGAAATTTCCCATTGGGATGAAAAGGAAATCTATCTTTTATAACCTCCCATATTTAGAGCATCATAAGATTACCCAATTATTAGATCCCATGCATATATTTAAAAAAAAATCATCTTCTTTATGAAGGCACATATCATCGAAACAAAGTGACACATTGGTTGTTAGGAAAGATATTATTACTTCAAAAACTAAAAAGAAACATTGGCCAAGATGATTAGAAAGTACGGGATCAGAGGTAGGCATCGGTCCCTCTAATTCATGGTTTTTCAAAGAAGGTGATGTCCCATGGATTTTAAAAAAAGATGATATTTCTTTGCCAAAGGAATTTATAATGGGTGTGAGGGTGCCAACTTCATACGTATCTTCACTACAACGCTACTTCACCGTGGATGACCATTTGTCGGGGTTGAAATAGCATGACCATTTGAATCTTCTAAGAGTACATATAATGTCAAAAGCATGATTTTATTATTTTTTATATTAATAAATTATATCCCATGCGAGGATCATAAAACATAACTAATTTTGTATATTATTGCATGTTTTATAAATTTGCGTTGTCATTATCCTTTGTTCATGCATGGGTGTGTGAAACATGAATTCCCTCAAGGCCTAGGATGTGCCATATCTAAATTATCTGCATTTTTACATTGGATCACATCAAAGGAGATTCATGTAGCTAGCATTCCACGGTGGCGTCAAGAGATAGTTGAGATTGTTTGTATGTTTGAGAAGGAACTACCGACGAGTTTCATGGACTTACAGGTTCATCTTCTAATCCACCTAGTAGATGAGGTTGAATTAGTTGGGTTTGTTTCTTTTCGTTGGATGTTCTTCTTAGAGAGGTACATGAAGAAATTGAAAGGTTTTGTTCGACAAAGGGAAAAACCCAAGGGGCCTATGGCAGAGGGGTACATATCATATGAGTCTTTCTTTTATGCTAGTGAGTACATCAAGCAGATTGAAAATAGATCAGGTGTGGTGATTTGGGACGATGAAAGGGATGAAGAAAAAAGAGAAGGGGAGTTGCTCCAAATGAGTGGAAAAAAGCGCTTGATAAAGAGTAAGCGACTTATAATTTTCAAATTTACACAAAGTTACTATTCATGTTGAACTTTGATATAATGTATATTTTCATCTCTAAGTACTATATAATGTCAGTTTTATTTCATCAGTGAATGTAGAAATTGAAGCAATCAATAAATTTGTTCTTTACGATTCTAAAGCAACACAACCGTGGGTCACATTGTACAAACAAAATAGGATGAAATGGGATAGTGACAGGAAAGAATTCAGACGGTTGAATGGTAGAAGTGTGCCTTATCCCAATCATTTAAAACAAAATATGCCCCAATAGTTGGGTTCTTTACCAAGTCAGAGAGAAATACATTGAAACCAGTCGTTACCTGCGTGCCGAAGAGGATGTGCTAAACATAGGGATTAGGTGCAGCAACTCGGTAATAATATTTTTAATTTATATATAAATTTGAAACTTATAAGACATCAATATTTCATATTTTAACTGTTGGGTTATTATAAGACACATGACACTATGATTTTTTTAACTTTTTTATAATAGGTGCATTTGTTCCCATCTATGTGGGCATATGGACACCATTTTTGCATAGAAAATGTCGATGCTAGAAACATCACACAAGGTTGTGGAGTGGAAATCGAGTTCGATTAATCTAGTCGATCTAGCCACCATGATCAAAACCTAGTATGAGAGACGTGAGGTTACATCGGAAAGATACAAGAGATCATTGAAGTGGATTTCTCTTCTTTCCAATGTGTTATTTTTAGGTGCAAGTGGTGGGACACCTTTGATCGGAATAATGTAAAGGAATATCACCATAGTTGGCTGATATGTATCAACTCTAGAAAGATGTGGGATGAAGCTAAGGAGCCCTGTGTTTTCCCCAAACACTGCAACCAGGTGTTTTTCTACCCAGATGTGTTGGATAGGGATTGGTGGTTCGTATTGACACATGAACCTAGATCAAAACATATTTTTGGGAACAATAGTGTTATCATGCCATGCTAGCTAGAAGATAATGAGGGTGATCATGAGAACCGAGAGTGATATGGTACATGTGTTATTTCATCAATATTTATACTTTTTAAGATGGGTTTTTTGAAACATTATAATATGTATTTTGAATTAATTGGTAATTTGCATTGTGTTAATGTTAAAATCAATATTTCTGAGGGTTTTGAGGATCGATCTCTGATCCAGAGCCAGAACGCTGGCAAGAAGCCAAGATCGCCTCCAAGATCTGCGGCAACAAGGTCTAAAACTGGCGCAGAAGGTGGGACGGCCGGGGGCCCCTGGAGCCCCCACTTTCAAGCAAGTAATTATAGACAAAGGCAAGAAGATGGCTGAGGGTTCGAAGATCCCAGG
The DNA here is from genome assembly GCA_034641835.2 of Pinus albicaulis. Lineage (NCBI taxonomy): Eukaryota > Viridiplantae > Streptophyta > Pinopsida > Pinales > Pinaceae > Pinus > Pinus albicaulis. The sequence continues at coordinate 1,262,269,902 of CM076572.1, forward strand.
CTCCTCAGCAACTCGTAATCATGCCGGCCATAATGAGATGCTCTCAGATGGCCTCACGGAAGAAACGGTGGAAGGATCTACCAGAAAAGGAGGAATCCGTCTCGATCAACCCTCGCAAGAGGCAGATCCACTAATAAAAGCTGCAGATCTGAGTGATAATGCCTACCAAAGCACTCATCTTGGTCGATCTGAAGATTCTGGAGGAAATGGAGCACAACCAAAATTTCAAAGGCGATGCAAACCAAAGGCTCTTGATAGCCTTAGGGTTAACATCACTGACCCAGATCTACAAGAATACCGGGATCACATGTCAATCTACGCGGTAATATGAAAATTCATGGGGTTCTGGCCCAGTGAAAAAGCTCTCTGTCAATGGATCAAGCAAGTCTGGAAACCGCGAGGGGATGTACAACTTCACCTAGGAGCCAAGGGCTTTTTCACGGTGGTGTTTACCAATCTGGACGATAAGGACCGGATATTTGAAGGAGGCCCCTACTTTTATGCTTCTGCGGGCCTCTATATGTGGCCATGGAAACCTAACTTCGCACCCGAGCAGGAGACCTTCACTCAAGTGCCAGTCTGGATCAGACTCTTCTCCCTGCCAATTGACTATTGGAGACCAGCAGCGCTGGAGCAAATCAACAACAATCTGGGCACTTTTGTCCATGCTTTTGAAGCCACTCTTCAAAAAAGGTACACAACTTATGCTCGCATCTGTGTTGAAATGGATGTTTCTGGACCTTTGCACGAAGGGCTTTGGTTAGATTACAGAGATGAAACCTACTTTCAAACTATAGACTATGAGAAAATACCATTTAGATGCTGGAAATGCCATGAGCATGGGCATTTAATTAGAGAATGCCCTCAAAACAAAACGGAGGAACACCCCAAAGGGAAATCCTCTTCGTCCTCGGATGGATTCATTCGACCCACAGGAAGACACAGGGCCAATCGCAGAAATCCTCCTAAAACATCAGATCCAAACACTGGCACTACAAATCCTTTTGAAATACTGGGCGAGGATTCTCAAAAGGATAAGGTAGAACCGAATCCAGCAGCTAAGCTAATAATGAAGACAAATGATCAAACTAAAGAAACCCTCGAATCGGGGGATCTCAACATAGCAAACTCAGAAGACAAGAACCAGGAAGGAGATGAGGACATGGTCCTCAGTGAACAGGGCAAGAAAGACCTAGAATTGGATGAGATTCTGGAAAAAGAAGGGCTAGATCTTAATTCAATAGTGGAACAATGGAAACAAAAAGGGATAGACAAAATACCAGAAGAAGAAATTAACAAGATCAACCATCTATTCTTAGCCAGACAGGATGCAGAATCAAAAGGTATGAAACGGGGTCGTGGCGCAACCAAGAGCTTGGGCATCAAATCACAAACCCTACACCATACGCAAGCTAGCAGCCAGTACAAAAAGAAACGAGGAAGAAGATCAGACAAAGATGCTCTCCTCGAATTAGGTCAATTGCTGATAAACTAGGGAAAGATGAAAGCCCTTGAGGCTTTCTCCTTCTCCTCCTAATCCCAGTTAACTATGAAATTCCTCTCATGGAATGCAAGAGGACTGGGAAGCCTCAGGAAACAGAGGCTCCTGAAAAAGAAAATAACACAAGAAAAACCGGATATGGTCTTCCTCCAGGAAACCAAATGCACTATTCAGAAACAAGATGAGCTAACTAAGCGTCTGAGCAAACATCTCGAGCATCTGGCTGTGGAAGGAACAGGAATGAGCGGAGGCTAGCCATCCTCTGGAATCCAAATGTCTACCATCTCATTAATGCTGAAGCCTCAAAGCACTTCCTAGCCCTGCAAATGCAAATTATCGAAGAAAAAGGCTCCTTCTTATTTTTCAATATCTACAGCCCCCAACATCTGGACGATAAATTTCTGCTGCTCCGTCAATTAACCAGCCTGTATCACAGGCACAACACCTCTCAGGCCATTTATGGTGGGGACTTCAATATGATAACCTCTCTCGAGGAAAAGAAAGGGGGCACCAGGGTTCTTAGCAATGATGCCAGGGCTTTTAATGCCTTTATTCAAGACCTAAGCTTGGTAGACATAAAACCTAGCAATGGTATGTTCACTTGGACCAATAGACAAGGAGGAGACAGGCTTATAGCTTCCCGATTGGATCGCTTTCTAGTCTTTGAAAGCCTTCTCCTTGAAGGGAACATTATAAGTTTTGAAATCCTCCCTTCCGGGGGATCAGACCACTGGCCCATCTCTCTGCAAGTGTCGATTTCAGGCACCCCCAAAAACAGGCCTTTCCGCTTCGAAATATTTTGGCTCACCCATAAAGATTTTCTCAGTCGCATCAAAACTTGTTGGAAGATTCCTCTGCCTGTAGAGGGTACAAAAATGTTCAACTTACAAGCAAGGCTCAAGTTTATTAAAGCACAACTGAAAACCTGGAATCGAGAGGTCTTTGGAGATATATTTGTAGACAAACGCCATCTGGAGCAGCAACTGGAAGAGATCCACAATGGATGGATTCAGGGTAATACATCACAGGAATCCATTGAGATGGAAAAGCAGCTCATGAAGAAATGGAATGAAAGGTGCGAGCAGGAAGAAATATTATGGAAGCAAAAGTCGCGCAATCAATGGCTGAAGGAGGGAGAAAGGAACACTAAGTTCTTCCATAGGTCTGCTATTGACTATAGATGCAGCAATAGAATCACCAGATTACAAGGAGAGCATGGAGAGGTTCTCAGCTCACACCAGGACATCACCAATCAACTTCGTAGACATTTTCAGTTCATTGCCACTGAACCAGATTGCGATCGAAGGGAGGCCATCGCCAGGGTAGCCTCAACCATACCCAAACTCATCTCCGATGAGCAAAACAGTGCCCTGGAACGACCAGTTTCTCTCCAGGAGGTGGAGGTGGCGGTCAGAGAAATGGCCAATGGGAAGGCTCCAGGGCCTGATGGATTCACAGTGGATTTCTTCAAGGCCTGTTGGGACATTGTGAAAGAAGACATTTGGGAAGTGGTAGAAGATTCAAGATTATCTTCTTCCATCTTAAAGTCACTGAACTCCACTTTTATTGCTTTAATCCCCAAGGAAAAAGATGCATGCACTCCGTCCAAATTTAGGCCCATTGCCCTCTGCAATGTGGTTTATAAGATCATTTCGAAAGTCATGGATAATAGACTAAAACCTATCTTACCTCAAATCATTTCAGAAGAACAATCAGGGTACATGGAAGGACGACAGATCATGGATAACGTTCTTTTAGCCCACGAAATGATTCATACTCTAAAGACACTAAGAAATGCAGGTATGATAATTCAATTGGACCTCTCAAAAGCGTATGATAAAGTGAGTTGGGCCTATCTCGAGGCTGTCCTCAAAGCTTTTGGCTTCAGCACAAGATGGATAACTTGGATCTCAGCTCTGATCAAAATGCCTAATCATTCGATTCTAATCAATGGAGCCCCCTCTCAACCTTTCTACCCAACCAGGGGTATAAGGCAGGGAGACCCAATCTCCCCTTTCCTTTTTGTTATTCTAATGGAAGGGTTCAGCCGTCTCATTAAATCTGCTCAGGAGAACAATCTGATAAAGGGTTTGCAGCCATTAACCAATTTTCTGGCCACCACGCACCAGCAGTTTGTGGATGACACAATGCTACATGGCACGCCCACTGTAAAAGAAGCAACAGGCTTTAAGAAAATTCTCACCTTGTTCAGTCAGGCTTCTGGAATGGATTTCAACTTTGACAAATCCATGGTCTTCTTTTTTAACACCCATTTGGCGGTTCAAAGACATTTAACTGAGATCCTCGGTTTCAAGCGAAGCTCTCTCCCTGCCAAGTATTTAGGGATTCCCCTCACCGACAAGCCATGGCATAAGTCTCATTGGGAAAATCTGGCAACCAAGCTTGCTGACAAATGCAACCACTGGACCAACAGAGTCCGCAATCTAGCAGGGCGTATGGTAATGACCAAAGCAGTTCTTCAAGCTATTCCTCACTACATGCTTTCGATTCTCCCAGCTCCGCAAGGGATCCTTCAGAAAATTAGAACCATCCAACGAAACTTCCTGTGGTCGGGAAACTCTAGCAAGCAAAAATGGGCATTGGCGGCTTGGGACAAACTATGCAGGCCCAAAACCTTCGGAGGGATAGGGTTGCAGGATCCTGGAACTACCAATAAGGCCAATGGAGCCAAGCTATGGTGGAGATGGTTAACAGAGCCGCAAACTCCGTGGGAAAAATTGTGGAAGGCTAAGTATGCAGCTCATTGGCAGCATGAAGAGCTTATCAGAATCACCGAGGTCCCGATGGGCTCCCCCATATGGAACTTAGCTCAAGCCAATCGACATATAATTCAGGACCATTGCTTTTGGGAAATAAGAAACGGGCAGTCGGCTCTCTTCTGGGAAGACGCTTGGCAACAGCTCCCGATACTGGAAAGCCCTAATTTTCATCCTTTGCAGCGATGGTATCAGGAAAAAGGGAAAATAAGAGTCCATCACTACTGGGCTCAAAGCAGTGAACCGCAGCAATGGAGGAGCTGGCAACCGACTCCCCCTCCCCCTGAGGAACTACTGCAAAATCTAAAAAACACACTCAATGACACCCTTAGGAAAAGAGTTATCAGGGAAATGCACAGTCCAGACAGACTCCACTATGGCATGCTGTCTGGCGGCTCTTTCAACCTGAAAGAAGCAAGGCATTACTTGGATAATAGGGAGGAGCGGGACAAGGTGGATTGGTATGAAAATGTCTGGGCTGGAATTCTATGGCCCAAAATTAAAATGCTCCTATGGCTCATACAAAACAGGAAAGTCCTAACATGGGAAAATCTCACCAAAAGAGGGTTTACAGGGCCTTCCCGTTTCCCATTATGCGAGCAGCAGGAGGAAACCACCAACCATCTCTTCAACAGCTGTGACTGGACTAATAAGCTTTGGGAATGGCTTCAAGATATCTTCCGACAGTCAGACAGACAACACAATTCAATCCAAGATACCATAACCAATTGGCAAACACAATACTCCAACAGCGCTATGGTAAATACACTGTGGAAGAACAGTCCAGGATTCCTCATATGGAATGTATGGAAGGAAAGAAACAACCGTATTTTCCAAAAGCGCAGCATTCGGCAACTCGATGATTTAAAAATAGTCATCATGCAAGGGCTCACGGAAACAACTCGTACCTGGTGCACAGAGGAAAAGGCTAAAACGATCTCTCCCAATGACAGGAGAATTCTGGGCATCTTCGGGCTCATCGATTCAGCGGAACATCTCCTGACGAAAAAGGCTCTCCGACCAATTCCTCCTCCTGTTATCTGGCAGCGTCCGCCCCATGGCTTCTGCAAGTTGAACTTCGACGGCGCAGCAAAGGGCAACCCTGGCCCAACTGGGGCAGGTGGGGTTCTACGTGATGAAACTGGAAGCATCATTCACAT
>CM076572.1:1262275439-1262323713 GCA_034641835.2 Pinus albicaulis
AGACAATGAAAATGCTAGATAATTGAGAGGTTGATGTATGCCTACAAGTGATAAGTTTCAAAACTTTGGTGCTTGGCGTTACAATTACAAAAAATATTCTATCAACCTTATTTAATGTGTGTATATATATTAAATAGTGTTTTATATATGAGGCCATTGGCCCTAGTTCTACCATTATTCCGCCTCTGCTTTTCTCCTCAGTCATGGCATGTTCACTATCATTATGTCCCTACAAATCTTCATCAAAGCCTCAATACGCACCCTAAACTTCATCACCTTCCACCAAATCTTGATTTAGAATTGAAAACAACAAAAAATCGGGGGATGCGTTCAGTTATTTATGGCAAGAAAATTGAACATCGATGAAACCATGGCACCCTAGGCTGAAAAAGACATTAAATTAAGAACTCAACATTATACAATGGTGCACCAACTGGGCTAACCACTGATAGTAAATGACAATAATGGCATCTATATTCTATTACAGTGAAAATGCATTGTGTAAATATTAGTGGTGTGTCATTACATATTATGATTTATTGAAAATGAGAAAGTATGGAAGTAGGTGTTACATAGTCAGAAGTAGTGGTAGCATTTAACATAGCTAAGTGAATAGACAGAGAGACTATAGGGACATTATTTACACAGTTCAAATGGAAATAGAAGCCACAGAGAAACAAATATGAGGACACAGAGAAATTAAATTAGAGGAGCGTTATGGTCAGGAATATACCAAGATCATCCCATGAGTGGAACATTGCCTAAATATAGAGTGTTACATGTGATAGAACAATTTTCATCTGAGCGTGCGTTACATAATCCATAATCACAATATTTCTCTGATGAACTTCGTTGAAAGAAATTTTGGAGATATAATAAGGACGAGTGTGCAGAATGTGTTAAGAATTTGATTAATTCCATGAGTCATGAGTGGTAAATCTGAGCGTTATAAAGCTAAATACTCCTAGGTGTGTGAGATGTACATAAATTACATTGCCTATCAAGACATGACACACGTTGAAAATAATAATTAAATGTGATGTGTTGCTAGGTTGTGGTTAGACGTTAAAATCAAATGGTGAGCGTTCAATGGCATTATATATTGTCTTTAGTATTACAACGACATTGTATGGCATTATATAATGGATCCAGCATGACAAGGGCTCCAACGTTACTCCTATTTACCTCTAGTGATAAGTGATGCCTCCAACGTTGCACAATGATATTTGTATATAGTCTTGAAAACAAAGTAATAATGGGTGAAGACAACGTTGTAATCAAAATCATATATCTATACAATATTAGCTAGTGGATACAACATTGAGCATAATCTGAGTAATTAACAAGCTTGTCGGATCGGGGTAAGCTCAATACTAGCAAGCCCATAGGATCAGAGCCTGCTCCTATTTGTTTTTGCATTATATATATATATATATAGAGAGAGAGAGAGATTAAAGTATGGGCGCAACTTCGGAGTCATGCTCATTGAAGCCTTGAATATGTGTGCATTGTCGGTGTTGCACGTACACCTCTTAGAGGCCTAAGAGGTTCTCTTTTGACATTGTTTGCAATGAAATTGGGATTGATAGCTATTATTACTACTCTTAAGAGAGAGGGTGTTGAATTTGGTGTGGTCCAAGAATTATTTTTTGGAAATATTTTGAGTGCAAACCTAGGTCAAGCTCCAAGCACTGGGTGAATGGATACCTAATTGTGTGGTATGCACTATAATCAAAAAATGTTGTGCATCAGGAATGAAAGTAGAAACTTTAGCAGCCTAGAGTATCTAGTTAGGAAACAATGATATTTTTGTCACTAGAGGCATGGAATCCATGTAAAACGTTCCTTATTACTTCCATGATTCCAAAAAGGGGTATCGACTGGGAAACAAATATCTTGTTGATGGAATGATGAAACACAAACTCTAGGATGTTTATAATGACATTGGAATGGGAGTATGTGCAGAGTTATGTGCAGATAATCATAACATATCAAGAGGAACAGGACAACCATGCAATTTATAGTTTTGAACGTGGAATTAATGCACATAAAATTGGTGCTTTTGCATGGGAAATAGTGTTGGTTGAGGTTTCTAGAGGTAGAGGAAAGCCTTCCACAGTCGTTGGCAAAGATGAATCCTCAGGGAATTTTGATGCTGCAAAACTAAGAAAACTTAGACCATCATTTAAAGAAGGTGTAAGTGTCACTATGGATAATGCTTCAAAAATTAGTGATGGAAAAGTATCTCTAGTGTTAGCTAGTGGAGGGAAGGCTTTGGAACTAGCATTACAAGTTATAGTAAGATCACAGGATATGATGATGTTGCACATGCACCTGAACTATTTACAATTGCACCCACTCTATCCATACCAAAAGCTATTTCAAGGGTAGGTATGGAGGCTTCACAAATTGATTACTATGAGATCAATGAAGAATTTTCTGATGTCGCTCTTGTGAACTAGAAGATACTTGATCTCAAGCCTGAAATAGTAAATGTACATGGAGGTGTTGTTAATTGGGGCATGCACATGGGTGCAGCGGTGCTTGCATTATGGTCACACTTTTAGGGGTAATGAGGCAAAGGAATGGGAAGTATGGAGTTGCAGGAGTTTGCAATGTTCATGATGGAGCATCTGCAGTGGTTATAGACTGCATGTAAGCATCCGTTTTCGTGATCACTTAAAATAAGAACGAGCCTCATTGTGAAGACATACTAATGGAAAGGTCACGTTTTTAGGAGACATAATTTATAGCGGTTTCTTATTATAATAACCAAGAAGTCAGATCCTAGGGACTCATGGTGTATAGTCAAGTATAATAGTCATTGTCATTAGTCATTTGGTGTGGTATTGTTTGACCTGGATTTCCTTTAGAACAATTGATTCTTGAGGATGGAAGAGGTTATTTTTTAGAGGCTCAAGAGATTATTGTTTGAGTTGGGAATGCAAAAGGTTTCCAAATATAGTCAGATAGTAACTTCTATTCATTTAATAAGATGTAGTTTTGTGGGGCATCCTCATTAAGTTGTTGTAATTGTTTTTTATATACTTGTGATTGAAGGTTGAGTGATCAAAAGAAGTTAAGAGGTCTAATAAAAAATGGTAGCCTCAATACCTAAGGATGCACAAACTCTCATTACATCCCTTCGATCTGCATATTCGTTATATGCTAATGACATTGGAAATAATGCTTTAAGAATTTTCATATGGAGATCCTTTGCAATGTGGGTGTAGTCCAACATATTTCCAATGCCCTAGGGTGGGTCTAACAGCAAGAGGACATACTAATGCATCGATAACTAGTTAATGAATGAAACTGAGTCGTGATAAATGTCCTACCTTTGTTCCAACGCAGTTGTTGTACTTGTAGCAGCAGTCTCCTGATATTCGTCCTGACACATCGCGATCCTTCAGCAAAGGTACTCAAGTTCCTGCACAAGGATCAAAGGATGATAGCAACATACGAAACAATATTTACATTCATAACTATTTAATTGGTCAAGGAGAATTAAACATGTTGCATAAGATTTAATCATATCAAACACAATACGGGAACCAAAACATCAGTCGTGTATTAATTAAGAGAAAGAAATAGATTACAACCAAATGAACCTTGACATCGTAGCCTCTTTTAGCGGGTTCATTCCAACGTGTCTCAAGCATTCATCGGGTAATTGGACTTGGCGAGGCAATTAGCCTAGACTCTCTCTCAACAAGGGGTCTCTCTTTCTGCCTCACACCAACTTATTCAGATTGTTTCATCTATTGTACAAAATTTTCAACTAGCAGCATCTATGTGAGAGAGATGTATTTATAGAAGGGGAGGGATCCCTCATATGATGGAAGGGAGGCCTTATCCTTTGGGAGGTTTCCCAAATGTAGGAAACAAGAAGCCAAAGGAAGATGTTCGACATTATTCAGTCGAACAACCCATGCTGACTCCGTTGGGGAAGTCCTTGGCAATGGAAACTTCGCTTCTATTTTTTAAAAACCTTTCCAAAAATAGCTTTGCGCAAGTAGTCCACTAAGACAGAGCACTAATGGGCGCGAGGCCCAGTGCTAATTTCTCTATGGGCATGAGGCCATAACTGCCTACCAGCGCTGACCCAAAATCATGTGTTTTTGATGGTCTGTTCCAAGAATATTCAACAGAGCAAATGTTCTTCTCATGGAAAGGGATGCAATGACACTTTTTGCAAGGCATGACACTATATAGAAGTCACAAAAATGGTCCTCCAATGTGTGGGATGGGGATTGCAGGGATGGTGACAAAATGTTGTGTAATAGATGCCCCCTAAAGCATGACATCCGAGAGAGAGGGAAGAGTGAAATGCTTTACGAGAACACGTTCAAACCAAACACCATCGTTGGAAGACCTGAAAGTACAAATAAAATTGATATCTCTGATACATGAACATGTGGCATGGGTGTAGCCATTTATAATAGAGTACATATAAAATTGAGATCTGAGGTATGGACGCAGCCATTCAACAAGAAGGATCAATAAATAGACTCAGGTATGGTCGCAGCCATCCAATCAAAAGGGTCATGCATATAGTAATGATAAACCATAACGATCTTGCAGCCTGGATTTTATCAGACAAAACCCAGGGTCTTACACTCAATCTCGACCCAAACTAGTACAAATTCAAGCATGTGAATATGGGAGTTGAAGTCAAACATGCAAGAAAGTCACCTAATTACTAACCAATGATGTAAGTTGTTAACATGCATGAGAGAAACCACCAATGATGACAATGGCTCTCATGGTACAACTAGTACAATCCACAGAATGTGAACAATAATATGGCATTGAACACCTGTTGAATCACTCAATCAAAGGCCAATGATGAGGACCTGTCGTCAAATGTGAAGAACTTGCCATTGAGGCATGCAAGCTCCAAAGTACTAGAAGGGAATCTCTAGATAAGATTCCTGGATAATGAGTTGAAGTCGACAAGAAGTGACCTGGTCGAAGGAGGGCCATAATAATTCCCACATCATCAACAAGAGACTGAGGAATAAGATGATAGTGAATTAGGACCGAATAGAGAACTAGAGGGAGGTTGAAAACTACAGAGGCAACTTCTCTTGAACATATCATCAACACAACTCTGGAGTTTGGCAGTATTTGACATCAAGGGATCTAAGGTCATGATGATGTGGCAAAGAGCATATGAGAGGTCAAAACATATTACCCAAACCCACGGAGGCAAAAATGATGAAATGAGATGTCCCCAACCTGACACAAATGCATATGAGTGTCATGTTCGAGAGTGACATACTATCGACACAACTGAGAGCAGGTTCCATTTTCCCCCATCATTGCTGGCAAGTACCCCAATTATTTTTGGAAACAAGCTTGAAGGGGATAGCATATGCTTGTCATGTAAGTTTGTCCTTCAGACAAATCTATCCTAGTACATTTTACAAGCCCTAAGAAGGAGGAAGGAGGTTATGTCTTGATTGATTGTCATGATGATGGTTTCTGATGTCATCTAGGTTTAACAAGTCTGACAAAGGAAGAACTTGGCGTCTTTTCATGTTTAGAGAGTTTGAAAAGAAGCAGAAAAGATAACTCCAGCAGTCCCTTTTCGTAGGTAGTCTCATAGATCCGAAAATATAGAAAACTATGTTTGAGAGAACCTCTTAGTCGCGATAGGCTAAGGTATTCCTTTTTCGTAAATAATCCATTCCATCCTAAAAAAGGGGTAAACTTATACTAGGTAGATATCCTTTCCCAGTCGTTTAACGAGTTCAAAATGACAAGAGTCTCGACAATCTTTTCAATTTTGAGAGTCATAAAAGAGTTGAAAGATGACTCCAGGGGTGATTTTTTCATGTTTTTACCGAGTCTAAAAAGGTATAAAATACAACTTTTTACTTCATCGTCGTCACGTCAAGGACCTTTTGCTGCACAATAGACGCACGTAAAACCCATTTTTCGAAATAATATAGAAAAATAATCGAAAAATATGCTTTAAAACCTAATTAGGGTTCTGAAAATTTTATAAAATGCCAAAAATGCTAAAAAATAAATTACTTTTCACTTTTACCTCTTGCGAGAAAATTGTTATCATTTTTCACTGTGATTTTGCAGAGCTGACAGCGGGAAATCTGGAAGTCCAATTGCAAATCTATCTATTCTAGGAAAGAACTCATAGAGCATAGTGAATAAGATGAGGAAGCCATGGGAAATGTGAGATGTATGGACGTTCTCAGGGGCTGCGGGCTCAAGAAATTCTTCATGGCACCATGTCTCAAAGATCAACTGGAGCTATGGCAGTACTTGATCAGTGTCTGGGACATCAATCAGGAAAAATTCATTATTCACTATCAGGAACTTGAGATTGATGTCTCAGATATTTATTTCATAATTGGATTGTCGCGAAGGGGGGTATTACCAATCCTGACATGTACTCGGCCCATAATGGAAAACATGATTATGGTTATCGACATAGTGTGCCGAGGAGCACGGAAAGGATCCAAAAGTGGGAAGGTGGATATCCAAACCATTCTCGATCTGGCACTCAGAGTAGTGTTACACACCATCAAGCAAGCTGTAGGATTTCAGGCTCCACATGAGGCCACAAAAACACAATTACTTATTGCAGTGGATTGCATGGCACCAACACTCTACAATTGGGCAGAGGCGGTAACAATCAACATAAAATTCCAGTTGACAAAATACAAGAATGGTAAGCTGAAGCAGTTCAGCTACGAGTCCATCTTGGTACCATTCATCCTAGAACGGTTACCAATATTCCAACGTCAGGAGGTGATAATTCCGACACCACCAGCCCAGGAGCCACGGATGGTCCATTGGGCAGCTTTGATTCCAAGGTTAGGGGACGGTCAACAGATGTCCTGGAGGCCAGATTTCTTTGAGTGGCTCCATCGATAGCTGATCATCATGGAGGACTAGACCTATTCTCACACAGACTTTACCAGTGATGCGGATCTCCCACTCCCGACAGGAGAGGATTGGGATGAAGAATTGGGTAAGAATCATTTTTTATTTTGATGAGTATTATGATTTTTTTGCTATGCATGTTCTAACATTAATCCATGTATTTGAAAATGTTGGCCCAGAAATACCTGCAAGCATGTCGCCAATAGCATAGAGGATTCCTCGTGACTTTGATTTGGCCCTTCATGGTGAGGGAGGCAAGGAGGAGGAAATCATACGCAATTTGGAGGGAATCTCTTGTGGGATCCCTAACTATGTGAGATTCGATGATGTTCCTCGTGCATACCAAAGACACACTGCAGGGGTGTCAAACCGTGTTCACCGCTTATTGAGGCGGCTTGTACAAGCAGTGATGTGCTATCATGAGTGTCACACCGACTAGCCACCTAGGTTTTCATTTCCGCATATTTTTTGAGAGACATGATGTCTCCGGATATAACTGAAACATACATTTTTTTGAACTTATGATGCACATGGACACAAACACTCAATATATATATATATATATATATATATATATATATATATATATATATATATATATATATATATATATATATATATATATATATATATATTCTTGTATGGATCTTATCATGTGATGATGATGTTTTTACAAATTACACAAATGTCTATCTAACACAATATTAGCTACCATATCAGTTAACGCATTCATTCGTCTAGGAATATGTTGATATGTAATGTAATCAAAATTTCTTTCTAGTAAATGAACACGCAAATACAACCTTAAGATGTGAGGATTTCTAATATAATAATTCTCGTTAAGTTGAAGAACAACAAGTTGTGAGTCTAGGTTAACAATCAATGCATGAATTTCGAGATCAATGGCCTCGCTTAATAGTTCAATAAAAACACTATATTTAGTGACATATGTCACTGCCCGTACGAGCTGTCTCAATAAGTGGTGAACATGGTTTGACACCCCTATTGTGTGTCTCTGGTACGGGCGAGGAACATCATCGAACCTCGCATAATAAGGGATCCCATGGGAGATTCTCTCCAAGTTGCATATGATTTCTTCCTCCTCACCTCCCTCACCATGAGGGGCCACATCAAAGCCACGAGGAATCCTTTGTGCTATTGGCGACATGCCTGTAGGTATTTCTAAGCCAACATCTGCAATTACATGGATTAATGTGAGAACATGCATAAAAAAAAATCATAATACTCATCAAAATAAAAAATGAGTCTTACCCAATGCTTCATCCCAATCCTCTCCTGTCGGGAGTGGGAGATCTACATCACCAGTAAAGTTTGTGCCAGAATAGGGCCAGTCCTCCACGACGATCAGCTATCGGCGAAGCCACTCAAAGAACTCCAGTCTCCAGGACATCTGTTGACCACCCCCTCATCTTGGCATCAAAGCTTCCCAATGGACCATCCATGGCTCCTGGGCTAGTGGTGTTGGAACTATCACCTCTTAACGTTGGAATATTGGTAATAGTTCCATGATGAATGGTACCAAGATGGAATCGTATCCAAACTGCTTCAACTTACCATTCTTGCATTTTGTCAACTGGCGTTTTATGTTGATTGCTACCGCCTCTTCCTAGTTGTAGAGTGTTGATGCCATGCAATCCACTACAAGAAGTAATTGTGTTTTTGTGGCCTCATGTGGAGCTTGAACTCCTGTAGCTCTCGTGATGGTTTGTAGCACTACTATGAGTGCCAGATCGGGAATGGTTTGGATATCCACCTTCCCGCTTTTGGATCCTTTCCATGCTCCTCGGCACACTCTGTCGATAACCATACTCATGTTTTCCATTGTGGGCCGAGTACCTGTCAAGATTGGTACTGCCCCCCTCCGCGGCAATCCGGTTATGAAATAAATATCTGAGACCTCAATCTCAAGTTCTTGGTCGTGAATAATGATTTTTTCCTGATCGATGTCCCAGACACTAGTCAAGTACTGCAAAGCTCCAGTTGAGCTCTGAGACATGGTGCCATGAATAATTTCTTGAGCCAGTAGTCCCTGAGAATGTCCATACATCTCACATTGCCCATGGCTTCCTCATCTTCTTCACTATGCTCTCATTCTTTCCATTAGATTTCCATTTTATTCTTTCACACCTGTAAAAACATCCATATGGTTGTCATTAGCCAAATATAATGCTTTTGGAATAGTTAAATTAGGCTCATTTCTTGAATTTACGAGCTTGAAATGGTTTTCGTGGTTTGCGTGACTGTTTTAAAAAGAGTCATGCCAATTGGCGCACCTCCCTTTGGAATTCAGGCTGGTTGGCACGGGTCTGTGCCCGATACCCGCACCGGCCGCCGCGCCTAAATTTTGAAAAACCCCCCATGGATCTACAAAAATGGGTTGCGGGTAACGAAAATGTTATCAAAACGCAGGGAAGGATATGAGTTCTTACCTGGAACAGACGAATTTGTGATTGGCCTTTCGGATTGCCCGTTGTTAGCTCCACAAAATCAAAGTGAAAAACAGTAACAAATTTCTCACATGAGTTAAAAGTGAAAAGTAATTTATTATTTACCTTTTTTGGCATTTTATAAAATTTTTAGAACCCTAATAAGGTTTTAAAGCATATTTTTCGATTATTTTTCTATATTATTTCAAAAAATGGGTTTTACGTGCATCTCTTGTGCAACTACAGGTCTTCGACGTGACAACAATGAAGTAACGAGTTGTATTTAATACTTTTTCAGACTCGTTAAAAACACGAAAAAGTCACTCTTGGATTCATCTTTCAGCTATTTTCTGACTCAGAAATTGAAAAGATTGTTGAGACTCTTATCGTTTTGAACTCATTAAATGGTTGCAAAACGATATCTACCTAGTATATGTTTACCCCTTTTTTGGATTGGAATGGATTATTTACGAAAAAGGAATACCTTAGCCTATTGTGACTAAGAGGTTCTCTCAGACACAGTTTTCTACCTTTTCAGATTTGTGAGACTACCTATGAAAAGTGACTACTGGATTTTTCTTTTCTGCTTCTTTTCAAACTCTCTAAAAATGAAAAGACGCTGAGTTCTTCCTTTTTCAGACTCATTAAACCTAAATGACATTGGAAACCGTCACCATGACAGTCAATCATGACGTAACCGAGTTCCTCCTTCCCAAGGCTCGTAAAATGTACTAGGATGGATTTGTCCGAAGGAAAAACTTACATGACAAGCATATGATATCCCCTTCAAGCTTGTTTCCAAAAATAATTGGGGTACTCGCCAGCAATGGTGAGGGAAAATGGAACCAGTTCTCAGTTGTGTCGACAGTATGTCACTCTTGAACATGGCACTCATCTGCATACGTGTCGGGTTGGGGACATCTCTTTTTGTCATTTTTTCCTCTGTGGGTTTGGGTAATCTATTTTGACCTCTCATATTCTATTTTCCCCGTCATCATGACCTCATATCCCTTGATGTCAAAAACTGCCAAACTCCAGAGTCGTGTCGCTAATATGTTCAAGAGAAGTTGCCTCTACAGTTTTCAACCTCCCTCTAGTTCTCTGTTTGGTCCTGATTCACTATCATCTTATTTCTTTTTCCCATGTCGATGATGTGGGAAAAATTATGGCCCTGCTTGCACTAGGTCACTTCCTGTCGACTTCAGCTCATTATCCAGGAAGCTGATCTAGAGACTCCCTTCCGGTACCTTGGAGCTTGCATGCCTCAATGGCAAGTTCTTCACACTTGATAATAGGTCCTCATCATTGGCCTTCGATCGAGTGATTTTGTGGGTTTTCAATTCCAGATCACTGCTCACATTCCGTGGATTATACTACTTGTACCTTGAGATCCATTGTCATTATCTGGGTGGTTTCTCTCACGCCTGTTAACAGCTTACATCATTGGTTGGTAACCGGGTGACTTTCTTACATGTTCAACTTCAGCTCACATATTCTCATGCTTGAATTTGTACTTGTTCAAGTCGAGATGGAGCACAAGACCCTGGATTTTGTCTCATAAAATCCAGGCTATGAGATCGTTATGGTTTATCATGACTATATGCATGACTCTTTTTATTGGATGGTTGCGACCATACCTGAGTCTATTTATTAATCCTTTTTGTTGGATGGTTGCGTCCATAACTCTGATCATGTTTCATATGTACTCTATTATGGATGGTTGTGCCCATGCCACATGTTTATGTATTAGAGATGTCAGTTGTATTTATACTTGCAGGCCTTTCGACAGTGGTGTTTGGTTTGAACGCATTCTTGTAAAGCATTTCACTCCTCCCTCTCTCTCAGACCCATTAGGGGAATTTTGAGGTCTAAAATGGGCCTCCTAAGAAAAATGTGCAACTAAAATAAAATTTATAAGAACCAATACGATTCAAGATGATGATGTCAACCATGGGGGATGATTCACCATTTTTGGAGTAAAAAAGTAAAAATTTTAAAAAATAATAAAACAATAAAACTACTTTTTTCAACTCATATTTTCAACTTATCTCCTTAAAGGTTTACTCAAATTTCGAGCAGGAAAACTTGTTGGATGCAAAATTTAATTCTTCATCCAAAGAGTACCCATGTTACATACTTTTGATGGACCCTACTACATGAAAAATGAGAAATACATAAAAAAATGTGATTTCAATCACGATTTTTATGTATTTCTCATTTTTCATGTAGACAATTCCATAAAAAGTATGCAACATGGGTACTCATTGGATGAGGAATTAAATTTTGCATCCAATGAGTATTCCCACTTGAAATTTGAGTAAACCCCTAGGGAGATAAGTTCAAAATACGTGTTGAAAAAGTAGTTTTTTTCTTTTTTCCCTCTAAAATTTGATGATGTAATCAAATCTTATTTTATTATTTCCACTATTATTTTATAATTTCCTTAGGAGGCCCATTTTAGACCTCAAAATTTCCCTAATATCATGTTTTAGGGGGCATCTATTACACATCATTTTTTCATCGTCTCTGCAATCCCCATCCTGCACATTGGAGGACCATTCCCGTGACTTCTAGATAATGTCATACCTTGTCATTGCATCTCTTTCCATGAGAAGAGCATTTCCTTTGCTGACTATTCCTAAAACAGACCATTAAAAACACATGATTTTGGGTAGGCACTGGCAGGTAGTTATGGCCTCGTGCCCATAGAGAAATTAGCACTGGACCCCGCTCCCATTGGCGCTCTGTCTCAGTGGACTGTCTGCGCCGAGCTGTTTTTGAATTTTTTTTTAAAATAGAAGCAAACTTTCCATTGCCAACTACTTCATGAGCAGAGACAGCGAGGGTTGTTCAACTGAATAATGTCGAACACCTTCCTTTGGTTTCTTGTTTCCTACATTTGGGAAACCTCCTAAAGGAGAAGGCCTCCCTTCCACCATACACTACATGGAAAAGACCCTCTAGAGGAGGTAATAAAGGAGGTTTTTAGTGTTACAAAATTGGCCAAAATTGTCAAAAAAAAAAATTGCTACAACATCCATTTACGGTTATGAAGGTTTTGTCGGAGCTTTTAACGGAAATTCAACACAACTAAAAAAAATGGGCGGCCGGAGGTTATTATGGATGTTTTTTTCATCAGTGCACTACTCAGGCTTCAACGCACTGGTGCGTACATCTACAAGGTGGCTCAGGCCAGTCGAAGGAGCATGCATCAGGCCGTCAGGTATAAAACCACACCGGGCGCAGTGTTGGTGATACGACGCATAGGGCCATTCTAATTGGTCTTGGGATTTGTGCGGTGCCCATAGGTCGTCTCAACACACTGGTACGTAGACTTATAGAAACGCACAGGTGCGCAGTATCACACAAACGCACCAAGATTTATAATTGGTATCGGTATTTGTGCGGTGCCCATAGGTCATACAAATGCACTGGTGCATAGAGCCACATAACGCACTGATGCGCAGGATCACACAAACGCACCGAGATTTATAATTGGTATCGGTATTTGTGCGGTGCCCATAGGTCATAAAAATGCACCGGTGCATAGTGACACATAAACACACAGGTGCACAGTACTGCACAAACGCACCGATATTTTTAA
Organism: Pinus albicaulis; assembly: GCA_034641835.2. Taxonomy (NCBI): domain Eukaryota; kingdom Viridiplantae; phylum Streptophyta; class Pinopsida; order Pinales; family Pinaceae; genus Pinus; species Pinus albicaulis. The sequence goes on from CM076572.1 coordinate 1,262,288,403, forward strand.
TCGATTTTGGTATTTGTGCGATGCCCATAGGTCGTAGAAACACACTAGTGTATAGTAACTAACATGCACCGGTGTTCTTTTTGTATTTTTTAGAAACATCGACCTGTGACAGTTTAATTATTGTGATTTTTTAAAATTCATTATTCATCAAAAGTCGACACATCTTATAACAATATTCATATTAATTAAATTTTTATTAATGCATTTGAATGTGATGTTTGGATTAATTTCTTATATCATATCATATTTATTGTGATTTTTTAAAATTCATTATTCATCAAAATTTGACACACATATATCTTATAACAGCATTCATATGAATTAAATTTTTATTAGTGCATTTGAATTTGATATTTAGATTCATTTTTTATATCAATTCATCAAATTTCACATCTCTTCATTATAATATTTAATCATCCATAAATTTAATCAGTGGTGTTACATTTCACAGCGATAATGTAGAACGCAATAGAATAAATTAAAACATATTTTATTATTATTATTATTATAATTATTATTATATAAGACAGTATTTGTCATACAAAATGAGACAGTTATTGGTATCCCTTTATCTTTCAACTGGGACACTATGTCCATTACAATAAACAAAATGTCTGATTTGACAAGATAATATTTCAAAAAATACAACACCTTGCTTTGATATCCAAACATAGTGATCATCATTCTTCACTTGAACTGTTGTCACTGCTAGAGCTACTTCCATGACTTGGGTTATTTTCAGGAATGTTTAGTTCACAGTGTTGATTGTTTTCTTCTTCTTCACCTTCCATCGACAAACATAAAAATAAACTGTAATGAGTGTATATACATTGGTGAGAATAATGAAAATTGCAATATTAAATAATATACATCAATGTAAATCGAAAAGAAATGGCGTACCATTGCAACAATTGACTCATAAACTATACACATTCTTTCAAAACCATGTAACATGCCATCTTTCAAGATTTCATCTGTTGGCACAATTCCATACTTTCTTTCCTGCAAGTTTTATACCCCATAATAAATCATATATTTGATATAAAATATTTTTTTGTTATATTAATTATAGACAAAGCTAAGTAAAACAAGATCGATATATGCTCACAAATTCCACAATTAATTTCTGATATGCCAACATATAATACTCACAACCCATATTTAACCCAATTTCTATCAATTCGTCTGATGGTTCTTCTTTGTATGTTAGCACCTATTTGAAGACATTCAATGATGATTTTTCTAACACAACTTAAAAAATACAAAAATGAAATCTAGTTAAGTTGTTATAAGGAAGTAACAATTACTCACAAACTTAGATATCAACCCTTTTCTTCCTTGTTGTCTTGTTTTATGTGCTGAATGGGTTCCATTTTCTTTTCTTTTCTGCAAGAAAATACTTGAAAATTAATATTTAATGCCAAATTGTTTATTTATTATACCTAATGATCGAAAATTTCAATGATTACATATTACATTTGAAGCATGTTGTTGTTGAGATGGCTCCTCCTATGATGCAATTTTGTCCATTTCTTTGACCATCTCCTTGTACACCTTTTTGGACATTCCTACTGGCATATTTCTGATATCAACTCGTTCATCTTTTGAGATTTTCATAATCTTCCTGAAAATGTAACATGACAATAAAATATTTAATTTTATATTGATATATGAAAAGTAAATATAACAAAAGTGATATTTGTAAATAATTCTCGACAAACATTTAAAGGAATATTACTTTTTCATTCCTTCTTTGTTTTTGTTTTACGTTTTTGCTATTAAAATTTTGCCATGTCTCATTGACCAATTCTTTGGAAAATATTCCTGTAGTTTAGATAAAATTTGGTTCTTGGAATCATTAGATTGATTTTTGTATTGTAAGTGGAAAGAATGTCTATACATTCGTTCCTCTAGATCCCTCAAACTTTTGTAAAAGTTTTCCCCCTTTCATTAACCTCCAGCACCACTCCAGATGAGCTAAGGAGTAATTCATTTTCATTTGCATGTTTTATTTCTTTTCTTTTCTTAAAACAACATTCTTTTTCTGAGTTGTTGGTCCCTATAGAACATTAAACAGATGTGAATTAATAGATTGTTTGACACATGCTATCTAATAATTTTAAGTATATTATTAATAAAAATTAAAAAAATAAAATCATATTGGATCGATAGTATTTTTCATTCACCTGATTCATCCTTTTGGAATTTTCCATCAAGCTTTTACACTCTTCTAGTCCTAAATCATAAATAATCTTATCTAACTTCGTCATTTTGTGGCTCTGCATGATACACAGTAAACAATACATATTAGTTAAACTTACATATAGTTCAAAAATAATATGTTTTGTAAAGAATTTACAAAGAACTTGTCTTTTTTTCTTTTCTTGATGTGTTATCAGTATTTTTTTTACTTGATCTCTTGTCAGTCATTTATTTATCAATCTGAAACTTGTACCATATCTTTCATTAATATATTTATAAATAAATTGTCAACTTTTCAGGTAAAAACAAAATCTCAAGAAACTAGTGTGCCATTCATTCTGTATGCACCAACGTCAGTGCATAGAGGTATTATAAATGCACCGTACAAACAGTATAATAGACAGTACGGTGCTCTATGTCAACAAGGAGCACCAGTGCGTTACGTGTTAACCACTGCACCGATTAACACATAGAAAATAATAAAAATGGTCGTGTTAGTTTTTGTAGCATAAACCAATGCCATATTTTACATGTGGCGCACTGATTAAAAAAAAATGTTTTTAAATTTTTTATCACACTACTTTCGCGGTGTGCTGGGATAATACAGTGCATCGGAGCATTAGGTTACGCCGAGCACACCATAAATATATATATATATATATATATATATGTGTGTGTGTGTGTGTGTGTGTGTGTGTGTGTGTGTGTTTTTTAAATTCACGCAAGAGCCAACATGAATTAGGATCCGACTATGCAAGTCGTCCCGTGGGTTAGATGTCTTAGGCATATATATAGAAATACAAACCCTATAAATCTAAAATGAAAAGTCATAATTCTGAAATCACGGAAAGAGGGAGAAGAAAGGGTAGAAACAAAAAGAATCTAGGGTTTGTTTCTAGAAATGGATTTTTTTTATTGTTGTGCGAAACAGCGCGTTCGCGGTGCGCGATAATGAAATAGCGCACTGGTGCCATATTTCACATATGGCGCACTAATAAAAAAAAATGTTTTTAATTTTTTATCACACAGTACTTTTTCGGTGTGCTGGTATAATATAGCGCACCGGTGTGCTAGGTTATGCCGAGTGCGCCGATGAAAAAAAAAATTTTGTTTTTTTTTAAATTCACGTAAAGGGCGACATGGATTGGGATCCAACTATGCAAGTCGTCCCATGGGTTAGATGTCTTAGGCCTATATTTAGTAATACAAACCCTATAAATCTAAAATCAAAAGCCCTAATTCTAAAATCACAGAAAGAGGGAGAAGAAAGGGTAGAAACAAAAAGAATGTAGGGTTTGTTTCTAAAAATGGATTTTTTTTTTAATTTTGTGCAAAACAGCACGTTCACGGTGCACCATAATGAAATAGCACATCGGTGCCTTATTTTACATATGACGCACTGATAAAAAAAAATATTTTTTAATTTTTTTATCACACAGTACTTTCGCGATGCGCTGGTATAATACAGTCCACCGGTGCGTTAGGTTATGTCGGGCGCACCGACAAAAAAAAATCTGTTTTTTTTTAATTCACGCAAGGGACGATATGGATTGGGCTCCAACTATGTAAGTCATCCCGTGGGTTGGTTGTCTTAGGAATATATTTAGCAATACAAACCCTATAAATCTAAAATGAAAAGCCCTAATTCTGAAATCATAGAAAGAGGGAGAAGAAAGGGCAGAAACAAAAATAATGTAGGGTTTCTTTCTAACAATGGATTTTTTTTTATTTTGTGTGAAATGGCTCATTCGCGGCGCGCCATAATGAAATAATGCACCAGTGTCATATTTTACATAAGCACACTGATAAAAAAAAATTGTTTTTAAATTTTTTTATCACACAGTACTTTCACGGTGCGCTGGCATAATACAGCGCACCAGTGCGCTAGGTTACGTCGGGCACACCGACGAAAAAAAAATGTTTTTGTTTTTAATCACGCAAGGGCCGACATGAATTGGGATCTGACTATGCAATTCATCTTGTGGGTTGGATGTCTTAGGCCTATATTTAGCAATACAAACCCTATAAATCTAAAATGAAAAGCCTTAATTCTGAAATCACAGAAAGAGGGAGAAGAAAGGGAAAAAACAAAAAGAATGTAGGGTTTGTTTCTAAAAATAGATTTCTTTTTTTATTTTGTTTCTGAAAATGAAAATGAAATTGAAATTTTTTTCTTACTGCGTAAAAGAAACTGTAGAAAAACTTTAAAAAAAAAGCAATTAACATTGAATTTTTTTTTTTTAAACTGCGTAAAAAAAACTGCAGAAAAAGTAAAAAAAACAATAAACTTTAATCACAAGATCGTTTGAAATTCTATGCTACAGGTTTGAATCATCGGAGGTTTGGAATTCTGATTGTCTGAATACTTTTGTTCGAATATATTTCCCTGCTCCATAGTGGTCTCGTGCTCTGTTTGCTCCAGGTATGTTTCCTACAAATCTCTGGCTGAAAATTTTTGCAAAAATACTGAAATAACAAAAAGTATTTAGTATTTAAAGAATTATTTTATGAAAGTAGATTTTCAAAAATATTTTTCCACCCATTTTTCAATTTACTAGTTTTTTTTCCACTTGAAGAAAATAGAGTTGCGCTTTTTTTATTTGCGGTTATTTGTCACCGATGTGTCACTTAATATCACCACACCAATGCGTCCATTTATAAAATGGCACCGGTGCGCAATAACGAAAACGCACCAGTGTGGTTATTTGTACATTAGCACCGATAATAAGAAGTCCATTTTCAAGGCACCAAAACTAATTTTAGGTGTGTGCATCAAAATTTATTGTTGATTTTGCTCAAATGCAGGGAGAAAATATCATAATTATATCGAATGGACAATTCTTCAAAATCTAGCTCATTCCACAATATTTCTCAAAGTCCATCGCGGAGTTCTCCCTATCCACCTCGAGACGTAATATTTACTTCAGATTTTATTTATAGTTTCATTATCTAATTGAATTTATGTTTTTTATCCAGGTCAATCATGCACATCTTAATTAAATTTATAATGTATACAAGTTTGCAAGTTCATCCAGATTCAGCATCGAGTTCAGATGCACAAAATATTCAAAGTGCAGCTCCAAAACATCAGAAGCTCTTATCAGGAGCTGCATACCGCAAGGCACATTTGGTAGATGAAAATGGACAGTCGCTTCACCCTGCCAATTGTAACAATATTGCATCTTCTAGCCACAATCCTGGGACAATGATGCTAATAATTATAATTGTTTGGTATATTGATTAATGTAATTATTTCAAATTCAAACCAATTAATCATCAAATATTGTCAACGTGGTTACTAATTGATATCATATATTTTGTACTAATCATGTTCAAATTTATTTTTTTAAATTATTAGGATTCTAGTGATGATGAGCAACCTACCTACCATCTTCTGTTGCACCCCATGACAATGTCAAATCAAGAGAAGGCTGAATTAAGAGAAAAAATTGGAGAGGAACGATACCAAGAATGGTTGAATCAACCACCGATTCAATTCCCGCTACGTCCATATTCACCAATTAGGAATGACTACAATAATAGTAGTTCTTCACAAGCTAGCAATGGAGGCAATCAAATAGAGGTTGGTATGGATGATTACTTAAGGGATATGACTTCCATGGAGACAATGTTATTAGATGCATTCCAAAACGATGATCAACTAGGGGATGATGCTCATATCGCGGACACCTTTTTCGAAAGCCTTAAATTTGCTTCCACCACCACTCTCTTTGGACCTGGTGGTCAGTCAAAGTCTACCCAATTGGGGACAACGATGTTACTATACAACTTGAAAGAAACTTTTGTCTTGTCGAATGCATGTTTCTCAGAAATTTTGAGGTAAGTTACCATAGATTACTCCCTTATATAAATTTGAAATATAATCAGTACATTGCAGTGAACATTACAAATGGTAAATTTTATTGATCAGGTGATCATGTCCAAGTGAAAAAAAATGCTCAAAAATGGAACTGCTCAGAATTGGTTATAATCTGAATGACTAGATATGCCTCATTGTTGCGATTCAAGCGCCGTGAATGGCACTCAAATCCAACATCGTATGTGAAAGTTATTGAAGCTTTAAAACACCCAATGACCTTCAAAACAGGACTTTTGAACACAAAAAAATTGTCATTATTCAAAAAAAAATATTATGGAAAATTTCATTTTTTTACATGGTTTTGAGGGCCTATTATAGGGTGCCACATGGCCTGCTTGGAGGCTGCCACATGGCCCCATGCCCATGGTTCAAAGTCTTGTTAAAAAATAAATTTGGTGGGCTAACCCGACCCGACCTGAACAGAGTCAGGTCACGCTGAACATGTTTGGGTCATCTACAGGCGGGCAGCGGTGAATGTATTCAAGTCAGGGCCTCGTGCAAAGGTGTGAACGAGTCAGTTCATGATAGCGAAGGTGGAGGTCGACCCAACCTAAATGGATTGGGTCATTGCAATGGGCAAGTCAGGCACGTAAATCAATTAACAGGCAGATTTTAGAGGTAAGCCCTCAGGGCTTAAGGCAGTGGGTACCATGACCTCGCGCCATAACCAAGGGCTAAGCACTATTTAACTGGTTGAAAAATTTGTTAAGCGCTCGGGTGCCAGCCCCCTAGCCATGTAACCTATGGGCTACAACTAGGGACGCGGGCTAAACCCTTAACCGCCAGTGGAAACCGTTCGCTTTTTCACCATGTGAACATTTGTTCAACTAACAGTTAAATTAAATACAACCCCTAAAATGGCAACGGTTCCACCAGACTTGTCCGTTCACCATTTCTAGTACGCTTAACTAGAGTTCACCCACATTTGGTGGGGTTTTCAAGGGACATTGAGTAGGAATTTGTGGAGGTCATAACTTCTCCAATATTGAACCAATTTGGACGAAATTTTGGTCAATTTTGGGTATTCTGAGTATTCTTGAGAGGTTCAGACAGGTTTCAGAGAGAACATAGGTGTTCTACAGCCATTTTTGCTTTAGGGAAGCTTGGAGAGCCACCAAGACCATCATGGAAATGGAGCTGTATTGGGCTATACTTCACTATTTAAGGTGAAACAAAAGCCATTCTTAGCTTATTTCTGTCTTCTAAAGTTATTTTCACATCTGGTTTTGCCTTTTTAGGCATTTTTCTCACTGTAATACTATTTTGAGCAACTTAATAGAGCAAGGGCATGCCCATTGGGAGCCTTGGACCCGGCAGATGTAGCCCAGGAGGGGTGAATTGCCTCATCATGTTGTAGTGTTATATTATGGTGAAATTTATCTGTTGTGTATTTTTTATTTAAAATGTTAAACAATAATTTTAATTAACATTCCCTCACACATAAACTCAGAAACAGTTACCAAAACCACTTTGTATAAATTGCAAGACATGGAGAATACTTTTCACACTTAATTAAATGAAAATGGATACTTTGAACAGCAGATACAAATAGTTTCATTTTCAAATAATTTATGAATGTTAATAATTATATCGGCATTAATGTACATTTATTAATATATTTTTCCATGATCACCAACTACAATTTTTTCAAAGATAAGGTTCTTCCGAGTGATAATGTCTTGCCTGGTAGCTGCGAAGAGGCAAAGAAATTGTTGAAAATGTTGGGTGTTGAGTACATATCATATCATGTATGTCCAAATGATTGTATTCTATATAGAGGAGAATATGCAGACAAAGATATGTGTCCGAAATGTGGGTATGAAAAGTATGATAAATAAATAAAAAAGGGTAAATCACGTACTGGTCCTCCTTTTAAGATACTGAGGCACATGCCTATAATCCCGAGGATTCAAAGGCTCTTTCATTGCAAAGAATTAGCTATGTTGCACGGATGGCATGCCTCACACAAAAGTGAGTTCGGAGTTATGTGAATCCCAACTGATTCAATAGCCATGAAGCATATAGAGGATACATGGCCCGAAAAATTCAAGGATGAAGTACGAAGTCTACGACTCAGCATAGCCATGGATGGCATCAACCCATATTCCCTCCAGAACACCAACTATTCTGTTTGGCCTGTAGTAGTGATCAATAACAATATCCCCCCATGGTTGTCCGTAAAGAATGAACATCTTATGTTGGCTCTGATAGTCCCTAGTAGAAGACAAGTGAATAATATGGATGTCTACTTACAGCCACTGGTAGATGAATTGAAGGAATTATGGGATGGGATAAATGTATACGATGTATCAAGACCCATCGCAGGAGAGAGGAATTTTACGTTGTATGGCATATGTTCTTACATGACACGTGATTATCTAGGCTTAGGAGTTTTCTCTGGTAAATTACATGTTTAATTTATTGATTTGTTTATATATGTAACAATATTATTTCACATATTAGTTATTTAATTCGTTGTAATATTTGTTCTGATCTTCATGATATTCTTTAATGTGCCATGAATATTAATTGTATACAATAATCTCGCAGGTCTTGTAACAAAAGGGTATTTTGGATGTAAATGTTGTGAACCTTCTCTGAAATCTAGATGGTCCAAGGACCTACAAAAGCCAGTGTATGATTGCTCCAGGGATTCCTCCCAAAAGAACACCCTTACAGAAAAGAAGCATCCGCTTTCAATGGTAAATGAGAGAGAACGTAAAGGCCTCCAATAATGACACGAGTTAAATGGCTTAGAGCATATGAGAGAGATAAGGAGAAGGACTTCATAGAAATGTTCGATTCAAATGGGGAGCCTATGTTCATGATCCATAATTCTTCGACACCTATGTTGAGAAATTTCCCATTGGGATGAAAAGGAAATCTATCTTTTATAACCTCCCATATTCGGAGCATCTTAAGATTACCCACTTATTAGATCCCATGCATATATTTAAAAATGTTTCATATTCTTTATGAAGGCACCTATCATCGAAACAAAGTGACACATTGGTTGTTAGAAAATATCTTATTACTTCAAAAACTAAAAAGAAACATTGGCCAAGACGATTAGAAAGTACGTGATCAGAGGCAGGCGTCGGTCCCTCTAATTCATGGTTTTTCAAAGAAGGTGATGTCCCATGGATTTTTAAAAAATATGATATTTCTTTGGCAGAGGAAGTTATAATGGGTGTGAGGGTGCCAACTTCATACGAGTCTTCACTACAACGTTGCTTCACCGTGGATGACCATTTGTCAGGGTTGAAATCGCATGACCATTTGAATCTTATAAGAGTACATATAGTGTCAAAAGCATGATTTTATTATTTGTTATATTAATAAATTTTATCCCATGCTTGGATCATAAAACATAACTAATTTTGTATATTATTACATGTTTTATAAATTTGCAATGTCATTATCCTTTGTTTATGCATGGGTCTGTGAAACATGAATTCCCTCAAGACCTAGGACATGCCATATCTAAATTATCTGCATTTGTACATTGGATCACGTCAAAGGAGATTCATGTGGCTAGCATTCCATGGTGGTGTCAAGAGATAGTTGAGATTTTTTGTATGTTTGAGAAGGAACTACCGACGAGTTTCATGGATTTACAGGTTCATCTTCTAATCCACCTAGTAGATGAGGTTGAATTAGTTGGGGTTGTTTCTTTTCGTTGGATGTTCTACTTAGAGAGGTACATGAAGAAATTGAAAGGTTTTGTTCGACAAAGGGAAAAACCCAAGGGGTCTATGGCAGAGGGGTACATATCGTATGAGTCTTTCTATTATGCTAGTGAGTACATCAAGCAGATCGATAATAGACCAGGTGCAGTGATTTGGGACGATGAAAGGGATGAAGACAAAAGAGAAGGGGAGTTGCTCCAAACGAGTTGAAAAAACCGCTTGATAAAGAGTAAGCGACTTATAATTTTTCAAATTTACACAAAGTTAATATTCATGTTGAACTTCGATATAATGTATATTTTGATCTCTACATACTATATAATGTCGGTTTGATTTCATCAGCGAATGTAGAAATTGAAGCAATCAATAAATTCATTCTTTACAATTCTGAAGCGACATAACTGTGGGTCGCATTGTACGAACAAAATAGGATGAAATGGGATAGTGACAGGAAAGAATTCAGACGGTTGAATGGTAGAAGTGTGCCTTATCCGATCATTTAAAATAAAATATGCCAAAAATATGCCCCAACAGTTGGGTTTTTTACCAAGTCAGAGAGAAATATGTTGCAACCAGTCATTACCCGCGTGCTAAAGAGGATGCGCTAAATGTAGGGATTGGGTGCAGCAACTCGGTAATAATATTTTTAATTTATATATAAATTTGAAACTTATAAGACATCTATATTTCATATTTTAAATGTTGGGTTATTATAAGACACATGACACTATTATTTTTTAAACTTTTTAAATATAATAGGTGCATTTATTCCCATCTATGTGGGCATATGGACACCATTTTCGCACAGAAAATGCCGATGTTGGAAACATCACACAAGACTGTGGAGTGGAAGTCAAGTTTGATCATTCTATTTGATCTAGCCACCATGATCAAAACCTAGTACGAGAGATGTGAGGTTACATCGGAAAGATACAAGAGATCATTGAAGTGGATTTCTCTTCTTTCCAATGTGTTATTTTTGGGTGCAAGTGGTGGGACACCTTTGATCAGAATAATGTAAAGGAAGATTACGATAGTAGGTTGATATGTATCAACTCTAGAAAGATGTGGGATGAAGCTAAGGAGCCCTATGTTTTCCCCAAACACTGCAACCATGTGTTTTTTTACCCATATGTGTTGGATAGGGATTGGTGGTTCGTATTGACACATGAACCTAGATCAAAACATATTTTTGAGAACAATAGTGTTATCATGCCATGCGAGCTGGAAGATAATGAGGGTGATCATGAGAACCGAGTGATATGGTACACGTTTTATTTCATCAATATTTATACTTTTTAAGATGGGTTTTTCGAAACATTATAATATGTATTTTGAATTAATTCGTAATTTGCATTGTGTTAATGTTAAAATCAATATTTCACTTGATAATTTGCAATTATGTTGATCTCAAAAACAATGGCGTACTGTATAAATTAGTTCTTTTTTTTGTATCTAAGATCATAATAAAATAATGATAATTCTAAAGTACATGAATTTATTTGCATTATTTTCTAAACTTTATTATGATATAATAATTCATATTATTCTAGATTTATTTTTTACAATTATTTAAAATTTTACAAATTTACAAATTTTAATAAAATCATTTCACATTAATACAATTACAATTTTACAATTACAATCAATTCATAGTAATACAATTAAAATTTTACAAATATTTTACATAGAATTAGAATTAGAATTAGAATTAACGTTATATATTAACATCATCACAACAAAAACATGAAATATACATCTCATGTCAAATAACTCATGCTATCACATACACATCTATCTGTAAGCTATACATAAAATGAACATATCTAACATGACCTAACAATATACACATCATGATGATCACCAACATGTAAATTAAGTACAACTACAACATGAACATATAATACATGGACCATATATATATATATATATATATATATATAACTGAATAATGTCAAAAATATACAACTGTAATATAAATGTCATGGATCAGCTGGTGGTACAACATCAATAGCAGTACTAGTTGAGGCCTGCTCAGTCAATGGTGTAGTCTCGATAGTCAATGGTCAAGCCTACTCATGATCATGAGTACTACTGGATGTGGCCGATGCTCCAGCCTTCTTTCCATGATGACTGCCGCTAGATGCTAGTGGGGGCTTCTCATCTGGCGCGGCGCGAGGTGAACGATCATGAGATGATGAGTCACTACTCGCGAACTGTTGATCACGTGCTGCATCTCGACCACGCCTATAACATGCAATGGTCCTCCTCAGCCACATAACTAAGGTTGTAGCTCCTATGACATGACGCATCAGGTTGTACATGTCACATGGCATGCCTCTCCACATATGTAACAACCTACCATCGGTCTATATGTCTCTCATATTAGCGGGCCTAATGCCCACCTCAACAATCAATGCAGCGAGTTGGTCACCCAACTCCATCCTGTATCTTTTATCAAGCTAACCGTGCCTAGCAAAAGGTGGTATTCATGCACCAGCAGGAGCATGTCTCTCTGCACTGACCTCCTGATGATCCTCGGCATCTGGCATGCCCTGATCATCATTAGGATCCACACCTCGATCATGTGGTGGTGTCAGCATGTCCTCGCCATCAAAAGACCCAATGTCTGCAAAATATATACACGTACACAACAATAATTAGACAATTTCATTACACAATTTAATAAAAACAAGTTAAAGAACATGTTAGAATAAATTTAAATCAAACAGTGATATCACCTTTATCATCCGGTGGCTCATCAGTTGTGAAGAGGATGTTGTCACACCCTCGCCAATCCAAACCTGCATAAGGACAGGGGACCATAATGAATGGATTCTCGTCAACATTGGCTAGAAAATCTAGTGCATCATCCGATATACTCGCTTGAAACACGGTCTCACCCCGCTTGGGCATCATCTACCCCCACATGTGCATCTGTTCCTCGAACATCGGCCTACGACACTGCTGAACAAAATTAGGCCTCGTCTTTGGAAACCTCTAAAAAAATAAACAAAAAATCTCTAAACCAAAAGGGATCTTGACCCTCCCTTGTGCATGAGCATGACATCTATCTAAGGTTGTACAGAACTGCCACAAAAAAATGGCAGACCACCTAACAAGTCGTGGCTTCTGTACTAAAGAATCAACAAAATATAGAAGTGAGCAACTAATGCATTGCCCATCACGGGTGTTGTGTGAAATGATCGAAATGAGAAGTGAGAGGCACCTCACCTCTTGACTACCAAATGCACCAATACGTAACTGACCTCCGAAGACCCAAAAATTTGAAGGAGACAATATATCTACTCCAATGTATCTCTAGATGTAGATTAAATGACTCCCTGTTGCATAGCCAGATGGAACCTCTAGGAATGAGGGAAAATCCACCCCTATCCTCGATAGCCCTGTAATGAAATATATATCCTCCTTAGTGGGTGTGTACCACTAGTTACGACCAACCCGGAAAGCCTGAAGGTGGGCATTCCACTTGCGAATAAGATGTCTCAAAAACAAACCATGGCCCTTTAGGGAAGTAGCCTCCTCATAGAACTTGAGGAGGCCTACTTGCCTTAGGAGATCCTAGGTAGCTGCTGTAATAGGGTGAGGGTATGCATCTCTCTCCCTCTCTCATGCCTCCCACAGGCGAACCATGTTATATTGGTCCGCCTGTTGTTGTCGTTGTTCCCCCTCTTCTCTCCTTTCACGTCTCTGAATGATTGACATATTAAATACATTTTTTTTATTAAATGAGACAAGTATTTAGAAATACACATATATAATTTTTTTCAGAAAAATAAGAGAGCAGTTGATGCGCCAAAAAAAATAGGCATGCACCGGTATCGGTGCATCTTTTTATGGAGCGCACCGGCGTTGGTGCACCAAAAAATATTCCACACACTGGCGGCAATTCTCCTAAAAATTTTCAATGCACCATTGACTATGTACAATGTTAGGAGTGCGGTGCAATGAATAAACTCTCCGCCCCGGGGCATATAGTTAATTCAGTGCATTGACCTCCTGCCATCATTACATAGTCAACGATGCGGTATTTTACGAGGCCACACCATTGACCCTGTCGAAATACGGAATGCGATGCGGTGACAAAAATACCCATCCTAGGGCGGATATTTTAGTCAATGCACCACGTTTCCGCTATTCCACTTATTCAACGGTGCGGCCGGGTAACCGACTGCACCACACTTTTTTAAAAAATTTAAAATAACACGGTGCACCTTCGGTATCACCCCAGAATCGGTGCAGATACTGTTAGCACTGGTTTACCAGGCCGCACTGTTGACCCTATCAAAATGTGAAATGCGGTGCACTGATAAAATTACCCACCCCGGGGCATATATGTAATTCAACGCACCATGTTGCTGCTATTCCACATGGTCAATAGTGCGGCCAGGTAAACGACCGCACCCCACTTTTTTTAAAATTATAAAATAACATGGTGCAACTATTGGTACTGCCTCGAAACCGGTGCAGATACCATTAGAGCTGGTTACGATGCGCCCTATAAATTTATAGGAAACACCGCGAACCGGTGCGAGCCATATGGCTCGAGCGCATCGCGCGACAATTTTTTTTCTTTTTCTTTTAAATGGTTAAATTTAAGTTTATTTGAAATTCGAATCCGCTAAAAGGCTTAATTATGGAAAATCAAGAAAAATACTTGTGCATTTGGTTTTCGAGGAGTCATATTGGCTGTATAATTTGCAAAATAAAAGTTTCCCACCGTTTCGCAAAATTCAAGCTAAATATTGGTGGGAAATGCACAACAGTAGTGCATGCAATGGGTGCAATGGGAGCACCGATGTCAGGGAAGCTCAGAAAAGGATAAATTTCACCGGTGCTTGAGAGCTCTGGAGCACTGGAGAAAGATGAAAAATGTAGATTTTTTGCCATACTTTGTTTTTTTATTTAACCCTGTGCTACTGTGCGAGGTTTTATGGGCGCACCGGTGCGGTTTCTTAGGACCGCACCCGGGGGTTTTCATTTTGACATGCTTTTTTATGAGGCACGAGTGTGGAAGAGTTGTAAAGCACTAGTGCACTACAGTAATACGACGCACCGGGTGGGTGTGTACGGAGCGCACGGTGTCCGGTGTGCCAATGTTTTGTGCACACTGGTGCTTTATTTTGTTGAACGCACTGGTGCAGTTTACGAGGATAAGCGCACTAGACGAAAACATCCGCAAAAACCTCCGCCCACCAACCTCCTCTAGTATCCTCTGCTAGAAATGTATGTCTAGGGTATTTTTCTAAGGGGTTCCTTAAAACATCTGCTAGAGGGTCTTTTCCTTGTAATGATATGAGCGATCCCAACCTCCTCCTCCCCTTCTATAAATACATCTCTCTCACATAGATGATGTTAGCTGAAAATTTTGTACAATAGCTGAAATAGTCTGAATAAGTTGGTGTGAGATAGAGCAGAGAGAGACCCCTTGTCGAGAGAGAGTATAGGCTGATTGCCTCCCCAAGTCCAATTCCCCAATGAATGCTTGAGACGCGTTGAGCTGAACCCGTTGAAGGAGGCTGCAACGTCAAGGCTCATTTGGTTGTAATCTCTTTCTCTCTCTTAATTAATACATGAATGATGTTTTGGTTCCCATCTAATGTTTGATATGATTAAATATTATGCAACGCGTTTAATTCTCCTTGAAAAATTAGATAGTTATGAATGTAAATATTGTTTCGTATGCTACTATCGTCCTCTGATCCTTGTGCAGGAACCTGAGTACCATTGCTGAAGGACCACGACGTGTCGGGACGAAGATCAGGACACTTCTACCACAGCTACAAAAATTGTGTTGGAACAAAGGTAGGACATCTATCCCGACTCAGTTTCATTCATTAACTAGGAATCGATGCATTAGCATGTCCTCTTGGTGCTAGACCCACCCTAGGGCTAGAGGGATCACCTATGTCCGCAGAGGGGATTTACCTGCACAACAAGTTGGCGACTCCGCTGGGGAAGTGGTTGGTAATGGAAAATTCACTTCTATCTTTTTAAAAACTTTCCAAAAACATCTTGGCGCAGGCAGTCCACTGAGACATAGCGCCAATGGGCGCGGGGCCCAGTGCTAATTTATCTATGGGCGCAAGGCCATAACTGCCTACTAGCGTCGACCAAAAATCATGTGTTTTTGATGGTCTGCTCCAAGAAGAGTCAACAGAGGAAATGTTATTCTCATGGAAAGGGATAAAATGACACTTTTTTCAAGGCATGAAACTATACGGAAGTCACAGAAATGGTCCTCTAATGTGTGGGATGGGGATTGCAGGGACGGTGAAAAATTGATGTGTAACACACTCTTACAATAATAAAAAACTTTGTAACATATTTGGAGAAATTTTTATGTCATATAGAGTAGCGTCCATTTTGGAGCAGCATTCATTCAATATGGAGGAGCCCTAATAATCCATCTGGAGTGGCATTCATTCAAATATAGTGTCAACATTTTTTATACAGAACAATACATTTCAGGTTATAGAGCACTAATGAAATGATGAAAGCTACACTAAGGACTCTTTTACAGGCTTTAAGACATTTGTAACCCCCTTTCCATTGATGTCAAGGAGGGAGGTAATCAAAGGAAGGAAGACACTACTCAGAATGAAAGGAGGTGGAAAAGTGTGTTGCCATCAATTCCAAAGAGGATATTGATGGTAATATTATCATCGATGGCAAAGATATGCAAGGGAAGAAACAGGTACGCAGGGGTAGCAAGGTATGCAGGAGCAGTAGCAAGAAACAAAAGAAGGAAAATGAGTTGGAAGCAGGAAAAGTGTAGCAAATGTAAAAGAGCAGAAAATGTAAAGGAGTAGCAATCAAAGGAGCAACAACGTAAGGAAAGGAGCAACAAGCAAAAGAGAAACAAGAAAATGAGCATCAATACAAGAAGAAACACAAGATCAACAAGCAAAGTGGTAGCACAAGACCAATAAATGCATAGGAGCAGCACAAGACAAGCAAGGCAAAGAGCAGCAACAAGGTATGAAGGAGCATTGAAGATATGCAGTAGCAACAAATCCAAGTAGTAGCAATAGGTCATATGGCATGGTGATATATTGGCATGTTCATGTATTGATGCTTGTGTTGAGGGCTTTGATAAGTCATGATGATTAGATATAAGTAAAAGGTGATATGCTTGGATAATTTTGCAAAGATTGTTTAATGAAGAATTGTTGTAGCACAAATTTGTTGTTGAGTTGAATTGTTGTGATGCAAAGGCAAGACTTCATGACAGAAAGACAAGACTCTATGACAGCAAATTCAAGACTCCAAGGTGAAGGAAAATATGTTGCAAAGATTTTTTTGATGCATTAATGATAAATATTTTTATTTCATGTTGGCATTTGGTTGATCCATTTAATCATTACATGTGACTGAAATTAATATTGGATGGATTATTATTTTTTTTGTTCTAATAGTCAAGATATGAATAGTTTGGAAATGAATGAGTGGAAGGAAAAGAGTCAAGCCTATTCACTTCATATTACTATGTGGAATACAAACATCCATAAAATTATCTTTATAAAAGGTGTGATTTTGGAGGGAAAAAGAAGGTTAGAGAGTGAAAGAATGTGGAAAAGCTTATTGGGGAGAATATTATCTTTATAAAGATCTTAAATTTTTTTGAGAATATAATTTTTAAAACATTTAAAAAAACAACAATATCTACAGTTTATACTTTTATTTAATTATTAAAAACTATTTATTAATATGTCTAACTTTTATAAATATTTTTATTAATATTTGTGAAATGTTTTTGAGAATATAGAATAAAAAAATGTTTAATTTTAAATTAAAAAGGACAAAACTATAATATTTTCAAGGTTATTCTCGATCCACTTCGCAGAAATTATAGACAGAATGTGCAGAAAAATTGCAGAATTTCCAGTAAAAAAAATTGCAGAATTTTCCAAAATTGCATCAATGGCAGAGGAGCTGTAAGAAAACTGAATGCACAATGACAGTCTGCAAAAATGCAAAGCATGAGGGAGTTACACCAAAGGCAGGAATGCCAAAAATGGGACTGGCTCTGATACCATGTCAGACTAGGAGGTAACTCCACAAAACTCAATGTATATTGGATGGAGATTCTGTGTGTATTTACACATGGAGGTGAGGCTATTGGGATTCACTTCCCAATGACTCTTAGCCTTCCATATTTACTAAATCACAATAATATACAATCTCACCCAACCCCTTAGGATTAGGTGTCAACCTTCCCCCCTTTAATCTGAAGGGATGTTGGTGAGCCCAAGCATCGTTTTGAACTTTTCAAAATGATGCTTGGGCTCACCAACATCCCTTCAGATTAAAGGGGGGAATGTTGACACCTAATCCTAAGGGGCAGAGTGGTGAAGTAAATAAAAAATTTATAGTTATATATAATTATTACTTATAAATACTGATTATTATTATTTAAATTACATTAATTTATATTTATTTTTTAAACTTTATAAATATTGAAAAACAAAGAATATTTTAAACAAGTCAATTTAATTTAAAGAGTATTGTTTTAATTAATTTCATTAAAAATATATTTTAATTAGAAAAATACATATCTTTTTTACAAACTACTAATTTTATAACCTTAATATTTAAAATTTAAAAACATATAAATAATTCTCATATTTAATAAAAGATATTCATTAAAAAAAAACATTTACTAAAATTCTTTTTAAATATAAATTTGAAATAAATAAATAAATAAATATATATATATATATATATATATATATATAAACTTATTCACTATATAATACTTTAATATTAAGATGGACCCCATTTCTTTATGGTTGAAAAGACCATTTATATTATATTACAATCATGAATGCTTATGTTTTAGTCTGTCTTGTTTTAAATTGTGAATTGAACACTTTAATTTTAAATTCGATTTCATTCCCCCAACTCAAATACATCACAATTATGGTGCAACCTCTCTACTACTCTCATCCAACCGCAATTTGGGACACTCCTTGACACTAAACCACGTTAATGATGTACAATATGAAACTCCTTCCAACTCACCCAACTTAGGGCACCCATGAACTGTTAGCTGCTCAAGTTTTGTTAGCCACCACAAATCCCGAATGCTCTTCAACTTCACACAATCAACCACTCTTACCTGATGAACCATGGAACAAATGACCCTTACCTGATGAACCTGTAGGGGGTCTGGGGATTATCTCAAAGTTAGCCAAACCTTGGAAAACTAAACGTAGGAAAACTGATCATTGCAAGGCCCAATTAAAATCCAAACTAGATATTGCATATGGTAAATAACAATCTTTAAAAGGTGCACTTAGAGAAGCACAGCCCTCGGCCTTTGTTCCCCAAGGATTATATTGTCCTTTAATTATTGTGGGTTTGCCAGTACCCATAAAAAGTTGGCACTGAAGTCTTTGCTAAATATTTATAACCCTAACCTCATAATGCTCCAACAAACCATGGGGGTGGGTTCTTCTGTTTCCTATTCTCTGGGGAAACTTATACCAGGCTGGTCTTTGGTAACTGTGAATGCCAAAGGCAGATCGGGTGGCCTTGATATTGGTATGTGTAATAGTAAGTTCCAAATGAATAATTCTTGGAGTTCGGAATCAGTTTAAGGAGTGGAGGTTTATTTCCTTGAACTTTGTATCGCCTTCACCTTGATCAACATCTATGGTCTGGTTTTGGATAGAGTGGTGTTTTGGAACAATTTATTTGCGAAATATTTCATGCAGCTCCACAATTTGGTGGTAGTTGGGGACCTAAACTTTTCTCTTGGCATATCTGAAACCTGGGGACCTCAAGCTCAAGTTGACCCACTGGTTGATTACCTCATAAAAAAAATCAAAGAATGCAAGCTTATGGGCATAAATCTTATTAAGACCACTCCCACCTAGAGGAACAAGCGAGTGGGGGAAGCTAGGGTAGAAAAAATATTGGACCATTTTCTCATCAAGGAAAGTTTCATCATTGAAAATTTCAGTAACCGTAAATGGGTGGGATCGAGAGGGGATTTTGATCACTTCCCTATACTACTGGAGCTATCTCAACCACACAAAAATCTGGGATCCCCGTTCAATGGTTGAAATATCCTAGTTATATAGCGCTCGTTAAGGACCCTTGGAGGTTGAGGGATGAGTACTCCAATCTCTCATGTGCTCATTCTTTCATGGCCAACCTCAAATATCTAAAATAAAAAATTATTCTCTGGGCTGAAGAGAAAAAGTTGAAAGAGGAAGAATAATTAAAGATTATTGAAGAGACTCTAGAATGGATGGAAAGTCTAGAGGGTTATAGCTATGAAACTGAGGAGAAGAGGGAAAGGCTAAAAACACTAGAACTCAAGAAAAGGAATGTATTACTTAACCGGGAAGAACTTTGGAGATTAAAAAGTCGAGCGATATGGCTATCGACAAGTGATGAAAATAAAAAGTTCTTCTAGAATTGTGCAAAAGGAAGGAAAAATTCAAACACTATATGAAAAATGAGGACTCCGGATGGTGACATGAAAAAATATTTCAGGGGTCTTGCTTCGATGGGAAGGGACTACAACAAAAATATTTTCAAGGTCCACGAAGTCTCAACTATTGTTGAAGTTATTTTGGTGGCCTAGATCTTTCCCCACTTTGCAGAGGAGGAGGAAAACAAGATGCTATTGGCTCTGGTCACCAAATTGGAGGTAGAACATGTT
Source organism: Pinus albicaulis (assembly GCA_034641835.2). Lineage (NCBI taxonomy): Eukaryota > Viridiplantae > Streptophyta > Pinopsida > Pinales > Pinaceae > Pinus > Pinus albicaulis. The sequence goes on from CM076572.1 coordinate 1,262,308,870, forward strand.
TTAAAGACGATGCAAAAGGGCAAGAGCCCTGGACCAGAAGGCTGGTTAGTTGATTTCTACCAACATTTCTTTGATCTCATTGGGGACGATCTTGTGAAGATGGTGGAGGAATCCAGAGATAAGGGAGGCATCCATGAGCCTTTTAACTCAACCTTTATTTCCTTAATTCTTAAGTAGGATGCTCCGAGCTCTTTTAAAGACTTTAGATCTATTTATATTTGTAAATATATTTACAAAATTATAGCCAAGATTATTTCTATTTGATTGAACCATTTTTATCCTCAAATATATCTAAAGAATAGTTTTGGTTTTTGGATGGAAGACAAGTCCATGAAGCAATTGGGGTGGCCCAGGAATCGATGCACAACATCAAGAAATCAAAAAACAAAGGAATGATTGTTAATATTGAACTATCAAAATATTATGATAGTATCAGCTGGATTTATCTTCATTTACGCCTTACTCATCTAGGATTTTGTAATGGCTTCACAAATTGGATAATGGGATGTATAACTAATGTGTCCTTTGTTATTATCATAAATTCAGCAGCCTCCCCTTTTTTCTCTAATCAGAGAGGACTTAGACAAGATTGCCTTCTTTCTCCCCTCATTTCTTTACTTACGGCTGAAGGGCTCAACCATCTCCTTCTCTCTATGAAAAGGAATGGTGAGCTGAAAGGTATTGAAGTGGCCACAAACTTGTTTATATCTGATTTGCTCTTTGTTGATGATATTCTCCTTTTCAGCACTGACTCTAGGGAGGAGGTGATTCTGTTGAAAAATATTTTGGATCTTTTTCTCAAAGCCACTGGGATGGTTATTAATGATAAAAATTCTTCTATAGATTATGAGGGTCTCTTATTGGGGTACGTTGCTATAATTTAGGTGTTGTTTTCCTACAAAGTGTCTCCGATGGGGGAAAACTTAAAATATTTGGCTTTTACATTAGACCAGACTCCTACAAAAAGGAGGACTGGAATTGGCTATTGGTTAAAATTGAGAAGAGAATTAACCACTAGAGATTCAAATGGCTATCAAGGGAAGGAAGATTGGTCCTTATAAAATTAATTCTATTTGTTATTCCAGTTTACTGGATGGCCCTCACCTGGGTCCCCAATGGGGTTCTGTCAAAATTTAGGAAACTATGCAGTCACTTCCTTTGGGCTAGGAATGAGGAGGAGTAGGTACTCCCAGGGGTTTCCTGGGACAAAATTTCTTGTCCAAAGGAGAGGGGAGGATGGGGGATAAAGGACCTCCAAAAATTTTCAAAATATTTAGCTGCAAAATCAGGTTGAAGGATCATCTTAGAATACAATCTGTGTACTGTTGCAATTAGGAAAAAATACATTGACCCCACTCCTCTAGAAGACTGGATTCGAAACCTAGTAAAGAAAATTGCAAATGTCTCAGATATTTGTAAAGTGACTATACTCTCATTTAGTTTGGTGGAAGAGGGTTTGGCATGGCATGTGGGTAATTCGAAGAGCCTTGCCCTTGGAAGTGACCCGTGGGTGGATTGTAACGAATCTTATGCTCTCTCCCATGGGTTGATTGATTCCCTTCACTCAAAAGGGCTTTATCATCTCTCATAGGTTGTAAAACCTGAGACCATGTCTATTTGGGCTCAAGGATGGAAATTGGGGGATGACCTTCAGTTGGAGCCACAGTGGGATAACGAATGGTTAAATTATATCCAACAACCAAGGCATTCAAATGTTAAAATCTCATACAGGCCTGACACTCTTCGTTTGGTTTTTGCTCAAAATGGGTTATATGCCCAAAAAATTGGCTATAAATATTTGATGGAGAACGATGGTAAGGGATCCCTGGGTTGGTGGCACAAAAGTATGTGGAAGTTAAACAGTCCCACCAAGTCTAGACTTCTTTTTTCCTGATGTGCCCTAAAAAATAAAGTCCCAACATGGGACAATTTACAATTTCGGATGAAACAGGTTTTTGGCAAGTGTACCAATTGTAAATTAGCAGAGGATTCCACAATTCACATTTTTATGAACTGTTGATTTTCCATCAAAGTGTGGGACTCCTCCCTTTGCCTTCTGAACATCGGATCAAAATGGAATGGTTTGTCAATGGAGGATTCCTGGAAAAATTGGGGCAATGAGGACTCATATGAAAATTTTAAAAACATTCCATTGATTATTACCTGGGGTATTTGGCTAGCAAGGAACAAAGGAGTTTTCAAAGATACAATCTCCATCCCAAATTTGGTGGCGGCTGAATGTGCCTCGATCTATGAACTCATCCCAAAAAGTAAAACCACATCGAATCCTCGAATCATCATCTCTGAACTTATCAATCCAAAGATTCCATGGGCATATTTTGATGGGGCATATGATGCTCACAATCGTTGTGGTTCGGGTATGGTGATTCATTTATCTTAGAATAAAACTCTTAAGGCTTCTATGGATATTGGCCATGGGACAAACAATATGGCCGAGTCACTCTCCCTAAAATTGCTTCTTTGTTGGCTCAAATCTTTGGGGAATCCAAAAATGTAATTAATTGGTTCAACGAATCTCAGAGATGTATAAACCATGTTTTGATTCCAATCATTGACGAAATTATGCTTTTAAGGTCATCTTTTGATTTTATATCTATGTTACATATCTACAGGGAATAGAACACTTCAGCAGACCTCGTATCTAAGGAGGGTATTCAACAGGATTTGGATAGTTGGAGCATAACAGAAACAGAGGGGGACAAGGTCCGTGTGTCGGACACCAGACCCTTAATCTTATAAACACCTTTCCTCTGGTTTTTTGGTAGTGGTCCATTATTACTTCAGGGATTTTTTTATCTTTCGGCATGGATGGTTTCCACTTCTAGAAATACCGTTTCTAGTTTTCTTGTATATGTTTTCATTTTCATGGAGCAACTCTATCACTATTGCCTCTTTTGAGGCGGTTGGTTACAAACTGTTGTACAAATTTTGTTTCGGTTTTTACTAGATAACCACTGTGTATATTTTTGGGGACATTTTTATGTATTTACTGGGTTTTTTTCTCCTTTGGAGAGGCCTGTTTTACTCCATACTAATTTGTAATGTGTTTTTTGGTCTCCTCATGGCCAACGGCTACCTGAATAGTGTTGTAAAACCTATGTGGGTTTCATACTAGTTGAGGAGTTACATAACACTCCTAAAATTCTCAAATGCATGTGCTCTATAACTTTTTATTCACTTAATAAAGATTTCAATTTTTCACTTAGAAAAAAAAAGAACTCTCACATAGCTCAATTGGCCTTTCGTCTTGTGTTAATGTAGTCTTTAATTGATATAATTAAGTAAATAAAATATCCAAACTCATAATAAAATTTTGTTACAATAACATATATTTTTAAGTATGAGGGGTTTCCGTAGTGCATTATATTAGATATCATTTTTGGGATTCAACTGCGTTAAGTAATTCATTCATCTATGACCATTTCCATGAGAGGTAGTCGTAATTGACTAATTTCTCATGATTTTTGAATTGTTCACTTAGCACTCATTGCATCGGGTGATGTTCACTTAAAAATAAAATGAGTAAAGGGAGCTCTACTTGAATGGTTCATGAGTCACAATACTTGCTAAGGTTTTGAAAATGGGGTAGCAAGCTAAGCGGGCTTGATTGTGGGGAAAAATCCACAGTTAAGCGCGTTTGAGCCAGAGGAGTTCTGGATGGGTGACCTCCCGGGAAATCCTGGTTACCAGGTGCAAGCCCCGGAAGTGATGATTGATGCGATGTGATTCATTTCACTAGTTTTAGTCCCACGTATTCACCCCTGTGAGCATCACCCGATGCAATGAGTGCTAAGTGAACTATTCAAAAATCATGAGAAATTACTCAGTTACGACTACCTCTCATGGAAATGGTCATAGATGAATGACTAACTTAACGCAGTTGAATCCTAAAAATGATATCTAATAACATATTTGTTAATTAAAAAATATTTTTCATATATGTTCATGCCAATTAAAATATATGTTTATTTTTATAAGCCTTTTTCATAAATATTTGTAATTTTTTTGGAATATAATGTAAAAAACATATATATTGACTCTCAGGACACTTGGGCACCACCTTAATCACTCCAATTAAGGAGGATGTATTCTTCCTTGACGAAATTGATTCTGGTATTAATAAGCTCGCTAATGGGAAAGCTAAAGATATTGAAGGATGCTAAGGTGAGATCCTTAAAATGGGAAGATCTATCCTCATACCTTATCTCCACACGCTTCTCAATTTCATTGTAACACTTCCCTCGGCTTTGGATGAAAAGTCTTGTTGTACCTATATTTAAAAATGGGGATAAGAGTGTTCCATCCAACTACAGGACCATTATGGTTAGCCATATCCTGGCCAAGATTTATGGGCTCATTTTGGAGAAGAAGCTTAGCATTTGGCTTGAAATTCAGTGAAAAAGAGCTAAAGGACAAGCTGGTTTTAGGAGACATCACTCGACTATTGACCATCTGGTCACCCTTAGAATCATTGCGGAGGAATGTCGCAATAGTAAAGCTGATCTCTTCTATTTCTTTGTGGACTTTAGAAAAGCTTTTGACACTATCCCTCGAGATAAAATATGGGAGAGACTTAAAGAGATCATGGTCCCTCCAGAGCTGAGGATTTTTGTGATCCGTCTCTACTAAACAGTCACTTCCAAGCTTAATACCAATGAGGGGTGGTCTAATGACAATTAATACAATATTGGAGTTAAGAAAGGGTGTCCCATATCCCCTACCCTTTTTGGCATATACATCGATAATCTAGAGAAGTATCTGGAATGTGCAGGGTGAAAGGGCACCGATCTTATTGGTGTTCTCATTACTCTTCTCCTCTATGTCGATGATATCGTTCTTCTTGCAAAAATCCATGATGACCTTGACAAGAAGCTCCAGATTCTTCATGACTAATGCTCCAAGATGGATATGACAATTAATACCGAAAAGACTAAAGTCATGATCATTAAATCCAAAAAGATCACCCATGGTATTTTTGTGTATAATAACTAGTGCTTAGAGAAGGTTTCTTCTTATAAGTATTTGGGCATTGACTTCCCTCATCATCTCAACTAGAATTATAGCATCGAAAAAAGGATTATTAGGGGTGTTGGGTACTGGATTTGTATACTTTCCTCTCCCATTTTACCCTATCTTTCTATCTCCTTGTACCACTATTGTTCTTAAAGGCATGAGGTAATGCCCTTTTCCTTATATTTCATGGGATATTTGATTAATGAAGTAATTGTCATGGAGGTTTTACCTTTTTATATATTAACTCTGATATTTCTACAAATTCAGCCAAAGCAGGAGCGTTGCAGCCATGAGTCATGGAATAGCCTTAAATTTCCAGTGCTATCCTCATTTGTTGTTATAGCGTAATAGACTCTATTCATACCAGCGTTATTTCAGGCCTTTTTACAGTTTCCTTCTGGGAAACTAGGTTGTCATTGTAACAAAGCATATTTTTGTAATTATTGAGTTCCTGAGGGGAATAGAGGATTCCAGGACATTTGTATAAAGAGGTTTGCAGGCTATGAATCCGGGTTAAGCCCACTTACATACAGATCTTGTAACAAGTTTATTCTGTCATTAATTGAATGCACAACATATTTTTGTTTCTCCTGTAATTCATGAGTTTACCGCAACCCTGATCAGAGAGTTGGGCCCACCCTTCTGATCAGGTGTTGTGTTTTCCTTTCTTTGCATTGTTTTATGTTTTAGTGTGATTTCATTACTGTTGTTACATTTTAATTCTTTAATTGTTGTGAATGTGTTTTAATTCTGCAATCCATTTAATTGTTGTTACAGTAGTTTGTGTGTTTATGGATTTAAACCTGTGATCTATAGCAGGTCATGTGCTTGTTCCTGCATATACTGTGTCATTAGTCTTGAAATAACTAATGCCCTCGGGTTGATAATTTATGTGGAAAAAGGGTTGAACATTGTTCATATATGAACACCAACATTTTGGCGTCGTTGCCGGGGAAGGCTAACAAGCACAAGAAAAGGATTTGCAATATATTTAAGGGTCAATCTCTCATCTTGGAGAGGGAATTTATTTCCCTACCTCAAGTCCTGAGCGGAGTGCTTTTTGTTTTGCTTTACTAATTTTTATTGTTTTTCTGTAGAATTGATCTCTCGTCTTAGGGAGGGCATCTATTACCCTGCTCCATGTCCTGAGCATAGCATGTTGTTTTTCTTTCTGCTTTTCTTTTTCATTAAAATTAATCCCTCGTCTTGGGGAGGGTATTTTGCAACCCTGCCCTAAGTCCTCGGCGTAGTTTCCAGCTTTTCATTTTTATTTTCTTTTCTGAAGGGCCAACTTCTCGTCCTGGGGAGGGTATGTGATTACCCTACTTTAGGTCCTGAACTTCGATTTTCCTTTTCCTTTTATTGTTTTTTTGAACCTACTCTCTCGTCCCGAGGAGGAAGCTATCTTTCATGCTCCGGGACATGAGTGATTTTGTTACTTTGATGAACCATATTCACAATTTGTATGAACAAGGATATGAATAAGAGGCGTAGAGGAAGACCCCAAAAGAAAGGAAAGGATCTGGGAAGGAATACATACATCCAGGAGATTATTGAAAAATCTAGACCCGAGGCATCATCCCGTGTTGTTTCCAGGGTAAGAGTTCAGACGAAGTCTGAAGGGTAGTCTGTGGAGCAACCAGTACCATCCACGATACCAGAAGGTATTCTTTCTACGGTAGAAGACTTAGTAAACAGGGTATCAATGGAGGAGACATCCTTATCAACAACAGAAGGGGAAGAAATAGCAAGTAGAGGATTAGAAGGACTGAGCAATACTAACTGGGAAGAAGAACACCCAAAAGGGTTTTCATCCCCATGAGACCAAGGAAGCGCTGTAAAAATTCCTACAGTCAAATTAAATAATTATGATTTGGTAAAAGAATTCTTGAAGGATTTTGAGTCACCGAGGGACCGGGGAAGTGCGGTGCATCCTCCTAAAATTGAATCACTCCAAATACCAGCTGCAGAACCAGTCGAAATTCCAAGTGAGTATTGGAGGGTATTTATGGCATCTGTAAGTTCCTCTATTGATTTTCCAATTGGAAACGTTGCAGGTGATGCACCAATGAGACCCATCCCTTTAACAGCTCTGCCTAGTTTCCATGGGTTTTCTTCTGAAGACCCTGATACGTTCCTCTTTGAATTTTATATTGTTTGTCAAGGATTTGATTATATTTCTGATGCCCAAAAGTTAAATATATTTCCTACTACCCTAAAAGGGATAGCCCTAAGATGGTTCATGGGTTTAGGAGGGAGCACAATTACCTCATGGGAAGGAATGAAAAAAGCTTTCTTGGAGAAATACCAAGATTATTGTAAATCTCGTGGCATTAAGGAGGAAATCTTTAAGTTTGCACAAAAAGAGGATGAAAACATGGAGGATTGTGTAGAATGATTTAAATACATATTGCAGAGGTCTGGATATAGTGACCTGGACAAGGACATTCTAAAGATCATTCTTCTCCGAGCACTTAGGGAAGACTCACTGAAACTTTTGAATATAGTAGGCAAAGGGGATATTTCGAAAGAAGAATTCAATACTATCTGTGATTATTGCATTAAGTGTTCACAGGGAGCTACGAGGAGTGGACAAGGAATTAGGTCATCAAAGACATCCAGTGGGGGGGTTACAAAAGTAGAAATTGGAAATCTACTGGACAACCTAAGTACTAATATACTGAGCACATTATCTGCCCAGATGGACACTCTGCAAGAAAAATAGAAACAAATGGAGTTGGAAAAGACTATGGCCATATTTTGCCCAGAGTTTAGAAAGAAGCATCCTTTGAAGGAATGCCCATTAAACACAGTTCAAGCCTAAACAATCTGTGAACAGACTCATGCGACTAGCTCGTGTCCTTCCTTGCCCGGACTGAAGACAGTTTTCCAAGGAGCAAGCGAAGAAAGCGTGGTAGACCAGCTGTACTTCATGGGGCAGGAGAAATCATGGCAACCTCGACCACCAACTATGAATCCAGGAATGTTTCAGGACCCATATCATTATTTTAACAATTTTAATATGGGTCCCCAATCTGCACCGTTTTCAGCGATGTGGTCTCAATATTAGTATCCCCCTTGGCAACAATGGGTTCCCCAGGCCAGTCTTAATCCTTCATGGAATCAGACCTGGCATGGACCCTCTCCTACTGGACAGTTTCCTCAGTCTATGCCTCAACATCAACTTCAGTTGCCCTCTAATGTACCTCCAGGAAATCCAACCATTAGACCCCATCTTCCTATCCATCCCAACCCAAATCCTAATAATAAAGGGGTCCAAAAAACAGACACTCTGAACCTTCCATATTATAGCATTTCTACCGCGAGACTCAATTAGATAAATCTACGATCTGGCTAGGTAGTAAATGCACCTACTTCACCTATTATTACAGAACAATTTGATAGTGAAGATACAGAACTAGAACAGAGAACAGCAGGGGAGAAATCAGACCAAAACATAATGAATCAAACACCTCCCCAAGTTGTTCCTAATCAAGGTCATTCAACTTCTCCCCCATATCCTGAAATACTGACCTTGAGTAAACCAAACCCTCAAGTGGAATTTGATTTCCTAGGGGAACTGCAAAATTTCTTTGTTAAAATAACCCTGCTACAAGCTATGAGGGATGTACCTATATACACAAATACTCTTAAAGAATACTGCTAAGAAACCAGGGAGGAAACCTAAGGATCCATTAACCATTCATGTAATGGGCAGACTATCCGATATCATGTTAGGAAAGATCATGCTTGTAAAGTACAGAGACCCGTGGAACCCAATTCTAATAGCACAGATCAATGGGGTTGAAATCCCAAATGTACTGGTAGACTTGGGAGCTTCCATCAACATTATCACTGCTAAAACAATGAACACATTAGGTCTTGGAAACATTAAACCAACCCCTACTATCCTAGAACTAGCAGACATGTCCACAATTAAACCAGTAGGGAAATTGGAGGATGTTATTAATTTAGTGGATTCATGGCATTACCATGTGGACCTCCTTGTGTTATAGACTCGATCTTAAGTTGGTGGTCACCCATTGATCCTAAGAAGACCCTGGCTCGCAACTGTAGATGCCTACATAGGGTGTCAATCTGGGCATATGATCATATCAAATGGGACAATTACAAAGAATATTAAGCTTTATCCTCCTGTGGAACCTAGCCCATCTGAAATATCATTAACCAATCAGAAACATCTACCTGTAGAAGATCCTGAACCTAAAATTCAAGATGCTAGACCAGTCCTCACTATTGGGCAGGCCCTTCAATTTAAAACAAAAACCGAGGATGATGCCATTAACGCTTTCATTAATGATCCCAGTTCTGTTTCCGATTCAACTCGACATATTCTAGAATCTGCTATGAGCTATGAAACACAGGAAAACATTGAACCAAAAGACGACATTGAAGACATTCTTGTAACCTCATCCCATGATAGTATTCCAATTGAGATTAAACCATGGAAAACACTTAATATCAACCCAAACATGTCCGAATCCCATACAAAACAGATTTTGAAAGTACTTCAAGATCATTAGGAATATTTTTCCTGGGACTATACCGACATGAAGGGGATCCCTGCCAACTTATGTACTCATCATATTTAGATTAAGGAAGATTGTTGCCCTGTAAGACAGCCTCAACAGAGAATGAACCCTGCTCTCAAAAACATTGTCAAGGAAGAATTACAAAAGTTATTGGATGTAGGATTCATTTACCCCATCTCAGATAGCCAATGGGTGTCCCCGATAGTTATTGTTCCCAAAAAGAGTGGTAAATGGCGGATCTACGTAGATTACAGGGAACAAAATAAGGCAACGCAAAAAGACTATTTCCCTCTGCCATTTATTGACCAAGTCCTAGATACCTTGGCTGGGAAGAAGTTATTTTCCTTTCTAGACGGATTCAGTGGATATAACCAAATCTAGATAGCCCCAAAATACCAGCATAAAACAAATTTCACATGCCCTTGGGGAACCTTTGCATACAGGGTCCTCCCATTTGGCCTGTGTAATGCTCCTGCTACCTTCTAGAGAGAAATCTTAGGAATCTTTTCTGATTTGGTCGATGATAGCATAGAGATCTATATGGATGATTTTACTCCATACGGAAACTCATTTGAGGAAGGATTGGAAAATCTAGATAAAGTACTCAAAAGATGTAAAAAGACCCATGTATCTCTGAGTACAGTCAAATGTCATATGATGAGAGAAGGAGGAGTAGTATTGGGACATTTTCTCTCAGCTGCTGGAATTTGAGTTGATCCGGCTAAAGTAGAGGTAATATTACACTTCCCAATACCCAAAACATCCACACAGGTACGTAGCTTTATTGGTTGTGCTGGTTATTACAAACGCTTTATAGAAAATTTTGCTAAAATAACACATCAACTGTTTCAATTACTAATAAAAGATGTAGAATTCTTGTGGACTCAATATTGTGAGATAACTTTCACGAAAATTAAAGGGTTGGTTTGCATGGCTCCAATCCTTCGAGGACCTGATTGGGAATTACCATTTCACATACATACCGATGCTTCTCAAATAGCAGTATGGGCTATTTTAGGATAGCAGGTAGACAAAAAACCATATGCAATTTATTATGTCAGCAAGAATTTAATTCCTTCTGAACTAAATTACACAGTGACAGAAAATGAATTCCTGGCTGTCATTTATGCTATCAATAATTTCCGGCACTACATCACTGGGTATTCTACTGTTTTCCATACTGATCACACAGCAATCAGGTATTTGATGAATAAACCTATTACTCCTATCTATATTACAATATGGTTGCTATTGCTTCAAGAATTTGATATTACAATAGTAGAAAAACCAAGAAAAGATAATGTAGTCATTGATTTCCTATCTAGAATGGATAACAATGATGAAGGCACACCTATAGAAGATACTTTTCCTGATGAACATCTTTTTGCAGTTTCTACTAAACCTCCATGGTATGTAGATATTGCTAACTATCTTGCTACAGGGAAAATGCCTCCTCATTTGTCATAAAGGGAACAGTGAAAAATTGTTCATCACAGTGCCTGATATTCTTGGATGGCAGAGTACCTTTTTCATACAAGAGCGGATAAGTAGATCCAGTGCTGTGTGTCTGAGGATGATATTTATGAAATATTGAAAGTTTCCCATGATGGCCCTTGTGGAGGGAATTTTTCAGACAAAAGAACAGGTCATAAGGTGCTAAAAATGGGATATTACTAGCCTTCTATCTTTTGTGATGCACAGAATTATGTTAGGAGGTGTGATAGTTGCCAACGTATGGGGAGGCCCGGTCGCACTGATGAAATTCCTTTTCAGGCACAGGTAGTCCTCGAACATTTTGAGAAATGGGTTATTGACTTTGTTGGACCCTTTAACCCACCCTCCCAGTAAAAAGTCCACATCTTGGTCTGTACTGATTACGTGACTAAGTGGGTGGAAGCCAACACTGTTGTGAAGGCAACAGAGCAGGTGGTCTCAGATTTTCTATTTGAAGAAATTTTTGCTCGTTACGGTACTCCAAGAGAGATTGTTTCAGATGGAGGAGCACAATTCACATCACACATGATAGCAAAGCTCATGCAGAAATATGGGGTCAAGCACAGGGTGATGTCTCCATACCATCCCCAGGCGAATGGAAAAGTGGAAAGAACAAACAAGACATTGGAAAATATCTTGAAAAAAACTGTGACATACCATCATCGTGATTGGGCTCAGAAGCTGCCTGAAGCTCTCTGGGTGTACAGAACAAAATGGTGAAATACAACTGGGTTTTCACCATTCGAGCTAGTTTATGGGAAATCCCCATTGTTCCAATAGAATTTGAAATTAGTACGCTTAGAATAGCTCTGGAAGTTGGTTTAGATCTATCAGATGCCCAGAAACACCAATTGGCTCAGCTCAATGAACTAGATGAAATCTGCTCAATGGTTGTCCAGAGAAATACTGCTATCCAACAGTAGAGAATGAAATGGCACGATAAGTTTATTAAAAATAAGGTGTTTCAGAGTGGAGATTGGGCACTACTTTATGACTCCCGCTTTAAGGATTTTAAGGGAAATTTTTGCACTCATTGGATGAGACCTTATGAGGTGGACGTTGTATTTGATAATGGAACAGTCAGGCTAGTCACAATTAATGATACACGTGCTTCATTTATAGTCAATGTACATCACCTGAGATTATACCACTGCCTGGCCTCTAAGGATGCTTTTATTAAACACCTCTCTGAGAAATCTGGTTTGAAGGTTATCAGTGCAGAGAATTCTTCCTTTGCACCCTTGTTGTAAAATAATAATAATAATAATAATAGTAAAAGAATAAAGAATTATATTGTTTATCTTATTTATCTTGTTGTATTTTTGCACGAGTTACTACTAAGGAGTAAAAAATCAAAGAAAATTTTTCCAAAGTGTCAGTTGCTGCTACTCATGGTGTTGTTACTTAGTTATTGCTACTCATGGTGTTGTTACTCGGTTGTTGCTAATCATGGTGTTGTTACTCAGTTGTTGCTACTCATGTTGTTGTTACTCGGTTGCTGCTACTCATGATGTTGTTACTCAGTTGCTGCTACTCATGGTGCTATTACTCAGTTGTTGCTACTCATGGTGTTGTTACTCGGTTGCTGCTACTCATGGTGTTGTTACTCTGTTGCTGCTACTTATGATGTTGTTACACCGACTACTACTACTCTATGTTGTTACTCCTTGATCGATGTTGTTACACGGGATGTTGTTACTCGCATTGTTGTTACTCCAGATGTCGCTACTCGCATTGTTGTTACTCCATATGTTGTTACACCGGATGCTTTTACTCGCACTACTGTTACTCTGGATGTTGCTACTCGCACTGCTGTTACTCCAGATGTTGCTATACCAGATGATGTTACTTGCACTGTTGTTACTCCGATGCTACTACTCGATGTTGTTACTCCAAATGTTGTTACACCGGATGATGTTACTTGCACTGTTGTTACTATGGATGCTGCTACTCACACTGCTGTTACTCTAGATGATGTTACACCGGATGTTGTTACTCCATATGTTGTTACATCGGATGTTGTTACTCTGGATGTTGCTACTCATACTATTGTTACTCCATTTGCATCATTACTACGTCATCATCCTAACAACCGTCAGTTTGTCCAGGTAGGCCGCCAGGTATGCCTCCACGTGACTTTTACCGATTTAATTAAATATCCCATGTGAAGACTTTAATGCCACAAACGACAAAAATATAAGTTGGGGAGGTGTCGTAATAGTCAAGGACGGCATAATAATTACCTCATAAAACATTATGACAGTCCATGCGTAGTACACCTTATGATCCCCATCAACATTTGGTATAATCATGCAATATGTATTGGGATCTGTAATATGTCTTTTCCACTCCATACAAATTAATTATTATTTTTATTCATTACACTTACCATATTCTTTTATGATTTTTCTCGATTTCCGAGAATTACCATCTGTATTTACCATTACCACCTTTCATTTTCACCATGTTTTTTTTCCGAATTTGGTATCCACAACTTTGCCCAACGGTTTGCTATTACAAGAAGTGTTGCTACAAGTCTCCACAGTATGGGTGGGCTAGCTGTGCAGCATGAGCCTGAAAACACAGCTTCAGTCTGCAGCAACCTAGAGGTATGGAAAATCTTTGTCGATGCAGGGTGGGATACCTACTTCGACAGATTTCAGGGGTTTGATAGGGAAATCACAATGGAGTTCGCACTCAATTTGGATGAGGATTACTTGCGGGTCAGAGGTTTGGAAGTTCCTATCACAAAAGAGGTAATTTCAGAGGTTAGCGGGCTGAGACAGCAGGGGAAGCAATGGTTTTCTCGAACAATTTCTCTGCCAGAGTTTCCCGAATTTTTCTTGCAGGTAGGGGAAAGAGTCATTCAAATGGGCAGAGGATATGAGCGCAGGACTATGTCATATCCTTGGAATGAAGTTGCAGGTTTTTTAATAAAATACATAACTTGCGAAGGTCAGGCCACAACTATGTTTAAGTATCATTTTAAAATTATAATGCACCTTCGATTTCCACAGGCTCAGGTGCATGCCTTAAACATGCCCTTCTTCCTATTGAAATAGCTACAGCACATGGCACAGTCTGCTCGCCACTTGCGCCGAATGCCGGCAGTTCTCTCCAACCACAGATTGGTGCGTTTATTGGTCGTGCATGCAATAAACAGGCTTCGGGTCTCATAGGAGGAACTCTGTGGATCCTCAGAAGAAGAACATTCAGAAGGAATTGATCAAGAGGAACCTGAAGAAATGGAAATGGAAGTTCATCAAGAGGAACCCGAAGAAGTGGGAATGATGGTTGATCAAGAGGAACCTGAAGAAATGAGAATGGAGGAGGTAATTGGTGACACAGCTGAGGCTGCCACACAATAACCAGCCTTGCTTGAAGAGCCCACAGATGAATAAATTATGGACATCGTGCAGGAAGTTGAGACTGTCATACAGTCGTCGAATTTTGTCAATGAATAACAAGGGTGTGAAATTGCGGACAGAGGAATGGAAAGTGATGTTGTTTTGCAAGAAACAGCATCACCTACCCAAGCAGATATGGATGTTGATACAAGTGGGGGTGCTACACAAGAACCACCCCCAATTCATCTAGAACAGGAGGAGTCAACCTATGAAATCGACGTTGTCCCTCAAGAACTAGTACCGACTGTGGAAAAAGAAGAAATTCATGAGAAACAGGAAGGTGGAAATGGAATAAACCGTGAGGTCGATACTGCCCCACAAGAACCAGTATCGACCTTAGAAGAAGAAATGGTGAA
>CM076572.1:1262323813-1262607963 GCA_034641835.2 Pinus albicaulis
GCCTATGCCACGAATATGCAATGAACTGTATATATGATATAAATGTCGACCACAGTAAATAGACAGCGTTGTCAATAGCAGCGTATAGACAGTAAATAGACAGCGTTGTATTGTAATACCGCAGGAAATGGAAGCAGCGTTAGTATTATAATACCACAGTAAATAGACAGCGTTGTCAATACCACGCAAATGAATGGAGAGCGTTCAATGTATGGGACATCGTTCAATACCACGCAAATGAATGTCAAACCACCAGCGTTTCATATGACTGCGTTAAAACAAGTCAATACCACCAGCGTTTCAATATATGGGACAGCGTTCAATGTATGGGACAACGTTCAATACCACGCAAATGAATGTCAAACCACCAGCGTTTCATATGACTGAGAGGTATTACATGTTGTAAACGCTGCAATTTAATGACAGAGTAGTATTGTAATGAGAAAGGGCGGTAAGATATGACAGAGCGCAATGGTGAGGGGCGTAAAACACTGTTTGGATATACAACACTGTTTGGATATACAACGCACAGTGAGGGGAGGGGAATGGGAATGGGAATGGGAATGCAGGCAGGGAGAGTAGTGAGGGGAGAGGGCGTAGGGAAATGAATGGAGAGGGCGTAGGGAGAAAGTGAGGAAATGAGAATGAGGAGGCCCAAAAGGGCGTTACGTAAAAAAAATTTGAATTTGGATCTGCAGAAGACAGTTGCAGGACTGCTGGACTGGCAGAGCCTGCAGTTTGCAGATTGACAGAGCCTGCAAATGTCAGTGCTATTTAGGGAAAAAAAATGCAGAAAAATAGTCTAGCAATTAGGAGCAGCAGAAAACAATTAATAAAATTGACTGAGCAAAGGGTAGGGAGTTACACCACAGGGCAGAAATGCCAAATGTGGGGCTGGCTCTGATACCATGTCAAACCAGGAGGTAACTCCTCAAAACTACAATGTATATTAGCTGAAGAATGTACATGCTTATATAGATGGGAGGTGAGGCTATTGGGATTCAGCTCCCAATGACTCTTGGCCTTCCTTATTTCCTAATAACAAATAATATACAAAAATAAATGTGCATACCCATCCATAGGATTAGGTGTCATGTCAACACTTAGGCTAAATAAAAATGTATCCAATTATCATACCTATTTTCATATAAAACATGGCAACCATCCGCACCTAAGATAAAATTCCAATGCAACACTAGTTATAAAACACTAAATAACAATATCATTTTATTAACATAAAGAAGTTTATATGCCTATTTGAACAAAAGTAGCTTGTTGGAAATTAAAGAATCTAGAGCCACTCTCCACACAACCGTATGCACAACTAGGCTACATATTTCTTGCCACTAGCTACCATTTAGCTACATTTTATCCCTTAATAGGAAGCTTCTCTCAGAGTTCTATAGATGCAAATTTTTAAAGGACGTGAAGGCTACTCTCATTCACACACAAAGATTGAATATGTTGTTTTCCACCACATAGCCAGACCATGTTATCTCTCATTATGGGACCACTTTGGGTTTGGAGAGCATAAGGGATTCCCCCTTCAGTGCTTTTTGTGCATATATTCAACAATATTTCTTAGCATTTTCATTTGTAATTCTAAATTAGGTTGATAGCCTCAACATTGACTTCCATCACTAATCAGGTAGTCCATAATTCCACACAAGTTTATATGACTTAGATTATTCTTTATCACCCCCAAGCATAGTCACATTTTCAGCCCACATGTGTTTCTAGTTTCTATTCAAAAATTCCAGTGGTTCACTGACATACACTTCTCGATCTCTCCATTTCACACACATGTCCATTCGACTACTCACCACTATCGTCTACCCTGCTCTCCCCCACACACACTCCCAACATGAGAATTTTGGGTCCCTCCTCAGGCTACGTGGTCCCTTAGAAGTCTCCACAATGGAAATGGAGCCCATACTCCTAGAGTAGCAACTTAGTAGCACGTCCATTCCTTCCCACAATTGTTGGTAGTTGGTTGGTTCAAATGTAAAATTAGAATTTTGGTACACTGAATTCAAGTAAGGTAGGAAACTACCTGGATTCCTATTACAAATTTTCCCTCAAGTATCAAGATCCATGTTGGGTAATCTCTTCTTCAGTTGTAGCATATATTAAATAAAAAATCATATTTACATAAAATGAAGTTTTTCAAACTACCCACACTGAACATTCTAACACTATATGTCTTAATTACATATCACAAATCATGGGGTTGAAAAAGCGGTGTTGTAGACATGCTCACCCTTAAATCCATGTTTTTCAACTATGAGTTTTGCTTCCATTTTTATAGGTTCTAGATTTATTATAGGTCTACACTATATTATCATGTCTTATCTTAATACAAGCCTAGTTTCCTACAGGGCAAACTCATAGTTACTTTTTCCTATAAGGTATACTCATCTAGTTACTTTCTTGAACTTGGCTTGTTACTCTGTGTATTAAATGCTTTTTACATGGCCTAGTCTCCCAACCACCAAGTAATATTACTTCTTTTTTTTGAAGCTCTTCAAATACGGAGGTGTTTTGAACCCATCTCTCAACACTCACTAGTATGGTTTCCTCAAGATAAACCAATGTTATAGCCTCTCTATTTTTCTTCTAATTATACATTTTATGTTTCAAAATACAATCAAATAGAAGCTCTTAACAAAAATAAACTAATAATTCATACCTTAATAGTAAAAAAAAAAAAAAAAACTTAATAATTGTAGTTGGTGTACCCATGTTACTATGAAGGAATGTTGTTACGGCTCTAGTATTTTTTTGTAAAATTTTCATCGTAATAACCTATGTTAAACCTAATCTATTATTATTATGATATTTTTTATTATGAACTACCATTCATTCTAGAAGAATATTAAAAATCTCAACTAATAATGAATAGTCATGGGGAGATGGATCTAAGTGTCATAATTCATATACTTAAGTGTGTATTAGCTTGGGCATTGGAAAAAGTTTAAAGATAAAAAAATTATCTTCAAATGTTAAAACCTTAACAAAGCTTACTAATGCCTAATTTTCACTCTAAAATGTTTAAAATTATTTTAATTAAAATATTCAAAATTTTAATAATTTTTATTAAAAAATATATAATTTTAAAAATAAAATAATTTCAAAATCCGTATTCTCAATATTCCTCAATAATATTGCTATTCAATTATAACTTTTCATTTTCTCAACTGACTAATAATTAATAATACAAAATAACATAACTCTAATGGTTATTATAACTTTTCATTTTCTCAAGTGAATAGTTTAGGTTTCCAACCTTCCCACCTTAATGTGAAAAAGGTGTATTTCCCATTAATTTTTTCTAACTATCATGTTTGGTATGCAAGACTTTTTAGTGTGAAAAAGGTTTATTTCCCATTAATTTTTTCTATCTATCCTATTCGTTTGAATAGTGTGTCAAGATATAGTCCATAAGATTCATAGTGGGGAACATGCTTTGGAGTTCACCATTTTGTCGGGTTCTGATTTGTGTGTTTTTTGGGATGATTCACACGTCTCCTTCACGACATGTGGAAGGTACAAGTGAGCTCAAGTTGCACTGAAATATGGAAAAAGTAAGCATTGTGGATCCCACACGCAAAGAGATTCGATTTTTTAGACCATTAATAATGTGGACCCCACACGCAAAGGAAAACATCTTGCTTTAAATTATTAACCGGTGCCTCAATGGAGGTTTTTTGTAAACTTTGGACTCCCGAATTTACAAATAAGTTAAATGAATTTATTCTCCAAATATTTAATCATCCTTTAATAATAACATCAAAAACGAATATCCCTATATCAAATTTTTGGTGGTTAGAGACAAGTTGCATGTGAGAGCAATAACACCATCTACCACATGTTGGATAGATGGTGCCATAAGCGATGCAAACCAAGTGGGATGTGTTAATGGTTTGTACATGCTCGAGTTAGAGATAAGAATTTTTTACAAAGAGTTTCTTGCATAATTATGTTGGTTCTAGTGTAAATTGTATCGAAATTTGGTGAAATGAGCACAACAAGCATTAAGCATTGGTCTCATCTTGTGGACTTAGCTCTTTCATTAAAAGCTCGAAATAAACTCAACCCCTCCATTAAGATACCAATGCTTATTCTCAATAATTTTGTGTTTTCTCTCAAGCTCCTTTTAGGAATTCCAAGTTGTTGTTTGCTTCTTATTCAGGCCACTCACTCCTCACATTAGGGAAAATCTCATGTTCAAAGGAGCAAAGTAGATAGAGTTGTCATTTTTATTGATACTGCCTTTTAATGGTCTACTCCATTAACCATTTAGAATGTGATTAACAACATGGAAGAAGATGTGAAGGTTGAAAGGGCCTATATAGAGGATAAGGATGTTGATCAACTGAAAATGGATTTCATCCTTGGTTTGGAAAACAACTATACATAGGATACCAAATTATACTAAATCGTTGAGCTCTACCAATGCATGAAAACATTTTTAGCTCATGCTTTTCTTGCTAAGGATTTGGGTATAATTCATGTAGAGGTTGGAGACAATGGAGAATTAAAACTATTGTTTTATCACTTTCTATTCCTTGTTAGTGAGGACAAATAGAAGGGTACTCCCAAATTTGCTGCTAGGATGCTCAAAGATTCTCCTATTTTTTTGTATTTTGCTAAGGGTGTAGTGGATGGATTTTGTAACACACCCAACCCCCTTAATCACCTTAAGGAAGTGGAGGTTAAAATTTTTTATTTCTTTTAATCACTTCAAACCTAATTTCTTAGGTCTCTGTCATTTTGTGCTTGTGAGGGGCTTCGAGCTTCTTAGTGATATACATTTTGTCCCATTTTGAGTATGGACCACTAAGATATATCCCTTAGAATCTTTTTACACTAGCACCACATGAACATGTTTGTATATATTGTTAGCACTGGTATTTACATCCCACCCATCCCGCCTTATTTTACTCTGCTTTCACCTCATCTTCGTCATTATCATTGAACTCACTTCATTTTTAACCATTTTTCCCATGGGTGCCCAAGTCATCATTGTTCACAAGCACTAAACCCTAATTTCATCTCCCACTGAGCTAGGGTTTGCTATGGAAACAGAGACATTTGAGCAGAGGAGGCATAAGGTAGGTCATATCAGTAAGTATGACATCATTCCAACTCATAAGATCATGTCTCCATCATTTTTTAAGAAATCATTCCAAGGGTCAAGTCATTTTCCACTCATAAGGCTAGTTTTACTTCAAAACTATGTTTCTGACCAAACAGAGATGAATTTAGAAAAAATGGGAGGGGTTTTTGTCCATCATAAGTCAAGGAAGGAAACACAGATGTCATGGTTTTGGAAAAATGTCAAAAATACATGTGCCACAAGAGAGTTCCTGCACTTCTGGAGTGACCTTGTAAAAATCACTATTTCTCCTAGTTGTATTATAGAAATGACTTGCTTGATAAGTCAAATGACAACCATACTAGACTATCTTTCCAATGAGCTATCATGAGCTCAATTTGGAGTCGAGGAAGGCCTCAAAAATTTTCCTGCAACATCACTTTGCATTTCTACACCCTCATTCAGCACTTTTTTACCAATCTTGGGAGAATCCGTTTTTGACAAGGCAAATCAACTCCAATAAAAAAACCAAAGGTATATTTGGAAATTAGACTAAATAATATTTCCAACGAGCTATCCTGGTCCCAATTTGGACACTAGGAAGGCCTCCAAATGTGGTCATCAAAAAGGTGTTTCACTGGCACTACGCGTTTGCCTGAAGCATAGCAGACGTGTCAAACGCGCAGCACCTAGGACGTTCCACTCTTTTTTGGGGCATCTAATGAGAAAATGGCCACCACTAGTAGGTTCAGAATAATAAGGACATAAACCCTATTCATTTTCTAAGCATTTGGAGGCAAACTGGTCAGCGAAAAAGGCAAAAAACTATCAAAAAACCATGTCTTTGCCTCATTTTTGGCCTGGTCGTTGCGCGTTTATCAGTTTTGGGTGAAGTGATTTTTTACAGGGAAAATGGGCTTCATTTTGAAAACTAAATCTATTTCTGGAAAATAGACTTGAAGGGCTTTCCAACAAGCCATCTTGGAGCAAATTTTCACACCGAAAAGGCACTCTATTAGGGGAATTTTGAGGTCTAAAATGGGCCTCCTAAGGAAATTATAAAATAATAGTGGAAAAAAATCAAATAAGATTTGATGACATCATCAAATTTTAGAGGGAAAAATGAAAAAACTACTTTTTCAACTCATATTTTCAACTTATCTCCCAAAGTTTTTATCTCTATTGATGCGATTTAATTTCATTCATGAGTATCATATGTTGTAATACTTTATGGGTTCACACGAAAAATGAGAAATACATAAAAAAAACGTGATTACAATCACGTTTTTTATGTATTTCTCATTTTTCGTGTAGTAGAGTTCATCAAAAGTATGCAACATGGGTACTCCTTGGATGAGGAATTAAATTTTTCATCCAACGAGTACTCCCACTCGAAATTTGAGTAAAAATTTTGGGAGATAAGTTGAAAATACGAGTTGAAAAAGTAATTTTATTATTTTATAATTTTTTAATATTTTTACCTTTTTATTTAAAAAATGGTAAATCATCCCCCATGGTTGACACCATCATCTTGAATCCTATTGGTTGTTATAAAGTCTATTTTTGTTGTACATTTTTCTTAGGAGGCCCATTTTATCTCAAAATTTCAATGTAACCAAATTCTTTAGAAAGAATGGGCACGTTTGACCAGGAAAGGGAGAGTTTGGTAGTCTTCTAAAATTTTCTAAGTTTCACTCCAGTTTTGATTTTTATCTTGGGAAATTTTGATTTTACCTATGTAAATGATGAAACTAAATGTAATTATCATGTTTTTACTATTTACTAGGGTAAATACATTGGGTAAATCAAGCAAATGAGGTGTAATGAATCAGTTTGCAAAAAGTTAGGGTTGAGTCACTTTGACCACCCTACACTCTAGGTTTCAATTCAAACTTTTGTGGATCATCTCCTCCTCTCATGGATTCGACCCCTGAGGTTGGGAGAGGTTGTTTAAGGCCTATATCTTGTACTTTTTGACTCATTTTCATAGGTTGGAATCAGTTTGATGTTTTGATAGTTGATCAAGGAAGCTTGGTACTCAGTTTGGCCATTAATACAAGAGGAGTTGCAACTACATTTATGAGATACTTGTGGTATTGAATGTCTACCATTGTTTCTTATTCAGTAACATATGTTTTAATATATTTTTCATGTCACTTTCATGTCTATGTTATGATCTTTACAAGTTTGAAATTTAGAATTCATGCTTACACATGCTTTGTTTTGGGTAATTGGTCATATTTTGTCCATCTTCTTCTGTCTAAGAAAAATACATCTCTTATGCTTTTCTTAGCCTTCTTATAGCTTCAACACCATTCCATAACAATTTCCTTCAAGTGATAAGCATTATACCTACCTTTCCCCATTGATCCCTGCAACCCTAACTCATTTTCCCTCACCTAGCTTTCCTTAACCTAAATTTTTCATCCACTGATATCCCCAACCAAACCAATTCAAAAAAACCCCCTGCACTCTATATATAGCCTAAAAACTTAATTTCTCCAGCCCTTCTAGCTATGACTCTTTTGGAGAGAGCCCTCTCTGGCTTGATAGGGTTAGCTATCAAGTCAAAAGCTTGGTTTGTAGTTACCTCTATTGGGATTCCTTCCTCAACCTTGGGAATCTGGAAAAGTGATAACATCTTGGCGTCATTTCCAAGGAGGCAAAAGGACAAATCTTCCCTGGGAAAGAATGACAAATATTTAGATCTAATTGTTGATAATGAACAATAGTTGGACACATATGAAGGTTGAACCTTTCACCTGGTGACTCCATTGACTGAAAGATCCAAAAAATCAACACTTCATGGTGACTCCATTGCATGAATATCAGTAGCTTCAAGAAATTTCAATATGGAAACTGTTGCAAGAAGGTATGCTCCCATGAGTCGGGATCACATTCCAGGTTTCCCAAATAAAATGCCTAAGGTAGATTGGCAAAGGAATTTTCCTATGTTTAAAGATGATGATAGGAATGATGTTGCTTTACATCTGGTTAAATTTCACATGCATGCACACAAGTTGAAGGTTGAATTTCCTGAAGATTGTCTTTTAAAGATGTTCATGGCTTCTCTTGAAGGAAACACATGATCTTGGTATGAATGTTTTCCACCTACAAGTATTTTTTCTCTTAGAGTTTTCCATTCAATATTTTATGAAGAATACAAGGAGTCCTACCCTTCTTTGTCTTTGTTTAATAATTATTGTGATCAATTTGAGGTTTTCATTCAAAACCTAGAGGATTCTTATGATGATAATGAGTTCACAGATGAAGAAATCTTGGAGGCTTTGCATGACAATCCTTTTCATTACCAAAAAGAGCAAGTGTTTTCTCTCATGGAAGAAAAATATGATGTATATTGTCTTGATGTTCATAAAGACTTCCCACATGAGACAACTCTTGCAGCAGTACAACAAGTTGATCAGCCAAAGGATAAAGAAGATATTCAACATCCTTATGAATATTTAGGAGAGAAAGAAGACAATTACTGTGTTATGAAAATAAAACAAAAAGTAATTTCTCCGCTATCTGAAGATGAGATAGATAAACTCCTGAAAAGTCATATTACAGTCCAAGCTAAAGTAGGTTTGAAGTGTTTACATAGTCAAGAAAGTGTTGGTAAAACTTATTCCATTTTTTAAAATTAAAATCTAAGTTTAAATGAGGACAATCCTGAAACTAGATTTATAGATCATCATGAAGAAAGAAAATCTCATTTTTCAATGTTTATATTTGATAAAGTTTCTCCTGAACCTGATTTGCCTAAGTATGATAAATCTGAAGATAATTTCGATGAGGAGCTTGATGAAACTATACAGGAAATTGTTATGAGTAAACCAATTTATGATGATGATTCCCTGCAAGGAGATCAGCTAGCAGATACTTTTTTCTTTCGTGAAGATGATAGGGTTGTCATGTTTGATTATCTTGAAGAATGATTCTTATTTAAGGATGACTTAGACTATGAATTTGAGGAGTATGAACCAGAGAGAGACAAAATGCTAGAGATTGAGTCAGAATTTCTCATGCTTAAGGAATTTTCAGAAAACACTCAGATAACATAAGGTTATACTTCCCTATGCCTTTTTATCGATCAACGACCAAGTGTCCTTTCAGATTAGAATGAAGGGAGCACTTGTATTTTTGTTGTTGGATCTCAAGACAAGGTAATGTTTCAAGATTTACAAGATCCATTCAGCAGTCTTTTGTAAGCATTGGAGAAGATGAATTTTGTGTTGTTTGTCAGCATAAGCCTTGGTTTAGTTTTTATTGTGAGTTGCCTACATGTACATCATTATGCCTGCTCGAGGAAAGTGAGAGAAGAACTTCAGTAAGTAGCCATCTCCTGGATTGGTTACACTGGAAGGATCATTTCACCTAATCAGCAATTTTGCAGCAGATTAGAGTATGTTGGTATCATTTTAGTTTGATTTTATTTTATTTTCAACAAGTTTTGACAAAATTCATCAAGGTTTGAAGCCCGAGGTGAAGGCCCTAAGGCTTTGATGATTTTTTAGTGTGGGTTGAAGTTTGCAGTGTGTTTTTAGTTTCAGTTTACATATTGGACTCCATTGCCCAATGGATAAGACACTGATCTACAAATTCAGAGATCTGCGGTTCTTGGCACCTCCAAGGAGCTACCATCCCTAGCTGGAGCTTATGTTAGCACTGGTATTTAAATACCACCCATCTCACCTTATTTTAATCTGCTTTCACCTCATCTTATTCATTATCATTGACCTCGCTTCATTTTTTAACCATTTTTCCCAAGGGTGCCCAAGTCATCATTGTTCACAAGCACTAAACCCTAATTTCCTCTCCCACTGAGCTAGGGTTTCCTATGGAAACAGAGAAATTTGAGAAAAGGAGGCATAAAGTAGGTCATATCAGTAAGTATGATTCCATTCCAACTCATAATATCATGTCTCCATCATTTTTAAAAAAATTATTCCAAGGGTCAAGTCATTTGCCACTCATAGGGCCAATTTTACTTCAAAACTATGTTTCTGACCAAACATAGATGAATTTAGAAAACGTGAGAGAGATTTTTCTCCATCATAATTCAAGGAAGGAAAACCTCCTTCAATTTTAACACAGGTGTCGTGGTTTTGGATAAATTTCAAAAATACATGTGTTGTAGGAGAGTTATTGCACTTCTAGAGTGACCATGGAAAAATCAAGTTTTCTCCTAGCTGGAGTGTCCAAATGACTTTCATGATAAGTCAAATGGAAACTAGACTAGAAGAGATTTCCAATGAGCTATCATGCACTCAATTAGTAGTTTAGGAAGGCCTCCAAAAGTTTCCTGCAACATCACTCTGCATTTTTGCACCCTCATTCATCAGTTTTTGACCAGTCTTGGGAGAATGCTTTTTTGACAAGGAAAATCAACTCCCATTAGAAAAAAAAAGGATATTTGGAAAGTAGATTGAATAATCTTTCCAATGAGCTATCCTGGTCCCAATTTTGACACTGACAAGCCCTCCAAATGTGGTCTTCAAAAAGGTGTTGCACTGGCGCTGTGCATTTTTGTGAAGCACAGCAGAAGTGTCAAACGCGCAACACCTAGGACGTTGCACTATTTTTTGGGGCATCTAATGAGAAAATGGCGACCATCAGTAGATTTATAATGATGATTACATCAAACCTATGCATTTTCTAAATATTTGGAGGCAAACTGGTAATTGAAAAAGGAAAAAAACCATCAAAAAAGCATGTTTCTACCTCATTTTTGGCCTAATCGCTGCGCATTTACCAGTCTTGGGAGAAGTGACTTTTGATAGGGAGAATGGGCTTCATTTTTCAAAATTAAGGTAGTTCTGGAAATTAGACTTGAAGGGCTTTCTAACAAGCCATCTTGGAGAAAATTTTCACACAGGGAAGGCACCCAAATTCAACCTTGAAAAGAAAGGGCGTGTTTGGAAATCTTCTGAAATTTTATGAGTTTGACTCCAGTTTTGATTTTTATCTTGGGAAATGTTGATTTTATCCATGTAAATGATGAAAATAAATGTTGTTATCGTGTTTTTACTATTTACTAGGGTAAATACATTAGGTAAATCAAGAAAATGAGGTGTAATGAATCAGTTTGAAAAAAGTTAGGGCTGAGTCACTTTGACCACCCTACACTTTAGGTTTCAGTTCAGACTTTGGTGGATCAGCTCCTCCTCTCATGAATTCGACCCATGAGGTTGGGAGAGGTTGTTTTAGGCCTATATATTGTACTTTTTGACTCATTTTCAAAGGTTGGAATCAGTTTGACGTTTGGATAGTTGATCAAGGAAGCTTTGTACTTAGTCTGGCCATTAATACAAGAGGATTTGCAACTACATTTATGGGATACTTGTGGTATTGAATTTCTACCATTTTTTCTTATTCAGTAACATATTTTTGAATGTATTGTGTTAGCCACCTATAAAATTTGTCATATCAAATGGTGGCTAAAAACTTTTTGTAGCCTTCAAGAGACAATTCATGTTCAAAATTGTCATTTCTTGAAGGCTTATGATGGTCTTTATCCTTTAAGATAATCTTCACTGTTGTTTCCCTCATAAATCCTGAAAAATTTGTTGTTTTCCTGAAGAAAAATACTGCTCAAAAACCCATTTTCCCCTTCATTTTACCCCTCCTTCCATTCATTAATAACACCATTTTCATCCCCTTTTTCTTCATAAAGTTCTTCCATTTCCCTCATTTTCCTTCATTCCCTTCATTAATTCCCCTTGATAAGGTTTAAAACTCCTTTTTTTAACCTTATCGGAATCCTCAAAGTCTTCAAAAAACCTTCAAAAAATCCTAAAAAATAGTCTTTTTGCACTAAGGCCTTAAGCCCCTTTGGCCTTAGCCCCCAGCTCCTTTTTCCGCATAAAACTGGAACCATGACCTGGAGCTAAACCCCCATCGCACAATCGTAATCGGGGTGTTCTTATTTCCTTATTTGCCTTTTGCTTTAAAAAACTCCGATGCGATTAAGCCCTCTTCTTTTAACGCTCGATCCCTTCGCCTTCTCCACATAACCTAGAGCCCTGCAATCGAGCGCTAAAAACACTAAAAACATGTCCAAACCCTTTTTTTTCCTTCGTTCTTTCATAAACTTGATGTATGAGTTGAAATGAATCTGGGCCGTTGATCTTTGCATATCAACGACCATCGTCTCATCGCATCACGTCGATTCTTCATACTACCTCTAGTCGATGCAATCTCCGATTCAATCTGGACCGTTGATCATCCTTTGATCCGACGGTCAATACTTCATTGCATCGCGGATTTTCATTTGTTCTTTCCCCTGCCCTCCCGCTGATGCGATCCTACGATTTAATTTGGACTGTCGAATCCACAAGAACCGATGGCCCAGAATTACGTTCCACTCGCAGCCCTTACCATTTCACCTACTAATTAAATCCCCATCGTTGATCATCCCTATGATCCGATGGTCCATACATAATCGCGCTACAAGTTTCTCTTTGTGCCTTCCTCTTTCCTCCGCTGATTTGTGATCCTGCGATCGAATCTAGGCCGTCCATTTCACAGATCCTACGGTCCAGATCAAACCTAACTTCCCTTTGATTATTTCATAAGCCCATCAATGAAATTCTTCGGCGAAGATCCACCATTGATCTTTGCAGATCAATGGTTCACATTGTGCCTGATCTCCGCCCAACTCCCTGCCTCATATTCCTTTCAGCGCTCCATCATTTAATCTAGGCCAGTCATTCCTAAGATCTAACAGTCCAAATATAACCCGATAGGCCCAACTTCTTTGGGACCTACCTCCACCATGTATAAACTCTGCCCAACCAAATTCTGATACCTAGACTCCACCATCTCCCTGACGCGCAACTTACTCCGTCACGCGCAACCTGCACCATCAGATCTGCGCCCATTCATCCAACGGTTAGAATCATTTTTCACGTTTTTTCTGAATCCAAAGTTTAACACAAAAAATTTACATGAAAAAAGTGGTTTTGGAGGGGACAAGTGTCAGTAGGTTTGTGGTATCGCATTTTTTTGAGAAATTTTGGAAACCACTTTGGAGCAGCGCGAAAC
This sequence comes from Pinus albicaulis, assembly GCA_034641835.2. NCBI lineage: Eukaryota > Viridiplantae > Streptophyta > Pinopsida > Pinales > Pinaceae > Pinus > Pinus albicaulis. The sequence continues at coordinate 1,262,336,958 of CM076572.1, forward strand.
CAGCAATTTTTTCCCTGCAAACCACTCCTCCCCAATGCATTTCTCCATTTAATCCTGTACGTTGATGGATTTCATCCAACAGTCCTAACTTAATGCAACCCTAAGCCATCGTCCTTCCTCTCTGTTCTCCAAAAGAGCCCTTCACAAGATCTTAGTTGTCGATTGATCTAGATCGACGGCTTATATTACTTCTTGACCTCAAGCTTTTCCCCCTCCATCTATCCTCTGAATTTTTATCATGATATCTCCACTGTCGGATATTCTTCGATTAAACTTCAACCCCCAGATCTTTTCCCTCGCCTGTTTGTATGACCATTTCATCGAGGCTTGAAGATCAACGGTCATAATTAAAACCTCCCTCCCATTTGCATTTCCCCCTCCGCATTATAATTCCAAATCAATCTCAGCCGTTGGTCAACATAGATCGATGGCCCGGACTTAATCTGATCCTCATTTTTCCCAATTGCCTCTCCATTTTACCCCAGCGATCAATCCTCGTCGTTGGATGTTTTCATTCAACGACCACGATCTAACCTAAACCTCCAAAGCAATTTAAACCCATCCACGCAGGATTTTTATAATTTCTGCTTGTTTGTGTAGGTTTTTAAAAGGTTTTTCATTATTTTAAAAAAGAAACAAAGTACTAGGGATGACGATCCCTCAGGCCACAATTCATGAAGGGGATCATTTTGCAAAGTGTCACATCATGATTTATCTGTGCCTCATGAGCACTGATAACATTTTAAAACCCTTTGTGCGCCTGCAAAACCACAAAAACACAGTGAACCTCAAACAGACAAAGAGTATCAGGGATCAAAAGATTAAATCAAAGCAGAAATAAAGATTAAATGATTTCAAACAGGATTTAAAGGGATTAAGGCATAAAATCGGCAAATCAAAGGCCTAATCCTGAGATAAAGACAACATGAAGACCTAAAGACAACAATTAAGCCTAATCAAGCCTAAAACACAGATCAAAGTAAATTAAAGGTGTTTTAGGATATAACAAAGAAATCTAACTATCTGAAAATCCTCCACTGCCACATCAGACGCTAATTGAATCCTCTCCAGCTACCAAAAACCACCTGCAGCCTCAAAGAAATCAAAGGAGGCTGAGTTATTACCTTAGTCAATGATATTTTGTTTAAAGCAACCAAAGTTATTGCAAACCCTGCTTGAAGAATTTTAAAGTCAACAAACTCTGCTAAGCAACTAAAAAACTTAATGAAAATCAATTAATACAGAGGAAATATCAGAAATCTTCCCTGTTGAGCCCCTTAAAGGCTGAGAAGCATTAAACTGTATTAATTGAACCCAGAGATCTTTTCTCTCATCCCACGTCCTCATTTCTTCTATAAATACTTATGGAGAAGATTAAACAAAGGTTGGTCTCTAAATATCTGATGCATGTAAATAGTTTTCTGAAGCTGCTGTAAGCTCTGTGTGTAATTGAAGATACCTAAAGTTGATATGAGAAGTTTGAAGCTATAGAGACCCACTAGACTTGATGATTGTAACTGGTTTGAAGCATTCAAATACAAGCTAATTTATGGGATCCTGGTCTATGTTAATGGTGATGTTCTTCTTATTGTAAATTTTTATTTTCTTTTTGTTTCCATTCTGTCCATTTTCTCTGATAAAGAACAACAAATATAAAGTTAGGATTTACTCTTTGCAGTACCCTACTTTCACTGATAAGATTTATCTTCATGTTTTCTTCCAATTGTTTGTTTAAGAATGATTTAATATAGTCCAAGCAATTAAGGAATGTTGGTGAGCCCATGTCTTATTGTCTAAACTTTAAACATTGTTATTGAATGTTATTTTCAGTGTATGCTAAGTAGAGTTGAACTAGGGAAGTCTATGGTTAGCCCTGTCATCTAGTTTCTTCTCCAAAGGTTGTCTGAAAGTTTCCCTTAGAGTATGTTGAAATCAGGCTAGGTTCAAAGTCCTTACTTGATCTTAGACTATTCTTTGTTTATCTTAAGTGTTGTCTTGAAAAGTTTGATAATTAAAGAATGAGCTAGGGAAGTCTATGGTTAGCCCCGTCCTCTAGTTTCTTCTCCAACAGTTGCTTTGAAAAGTTTCCCTTTGAATATGTTGAAAGCAGGGTAGGTTCAAAGTCCTTACTTGATCTTAAGCTATTCTATTTTTGTTTTGAATTTTTTCTATTGAAAGTGCATCAAAAGCATGCTAGTTTCAAAGTACTTACCTGATCTTAGATTACTTTTATGCTTTCCTTAACTGTATGCCAAAAGCAAGATAGTTTCAAAGTACTTACTTGATCTTAGGCTGCTCTTTGTTCTTCATTTGTTTGTTTCCCCTTCTTATTGTTTCATTCCATTCCATAAAATCAACTTTAAAGAGATCCTTAGTCATAGATGAATTGCCCCATCGACCACTCTTGAACCTTGTTGTTTAAATTAAATCATTTATGACTCTAGGTCTAATGATCTGAAGTCGCTGCACATCTATGGGTTGTCCACCTTTCACTCAGAGATACCTTCACCTCATTTCAACTTCTCCTTTCACTTCAGATATCTTTATTTAACTGGGAAACCAACAAAATCCTAATTTTTTCAATCAGCCTAATATCACCTCAAAGCTCATAAAGAGAATCAACTTTTACTTATAAGAGAGATCCTCTCTAGATTTAGGAGGCTAACCCAGAACAGTAGTTCAATGTCCTCCTTATTTACTTCCACAACTGGGTTGAAATTACAGGAGCAACATATTGTCTGTCACTGCACCAGAACAGATCTTAAAACATGAATTTATATATACCGACATGGCTCTGCTTTGCAACTCATGGTCATATTTTGTCCATCTTCTTATGTCTAAGAAAAATATATCTCTTATGCTTTTCTTAGCCTTCTTACAGCTTCAACACCATTCCATAACAATTTCCTTCAAGTGATAATCATTATACCTACCATTCCTAATTGATCCCTGCACTCTAACCTAGCTTTCATTGACCTAATTTCTTCATCCAGTGATTTCCCCAACCAAAACAATTCAAAACAAACCCCTGCACTCTATATATATCCTAAAAACCCTAATTTCTCCAACCCTCCTGGCTGTGACCCTTTTGGAGAGAGCCCTCTCTAGCTTGATAGGGTTAGCTATCAAGTCAAAAGCTTGGTTTGTGGTTACCTCTGTTGGGATTCCTTCCTCAGCCTTGGGAATCTGGCAGAGTGATAACATATATGACACATGGAAAAGGACATAGAAACCAGTGCCACATGTCACCTCAAGGGTGTGCCTTGATAGGACTAGGGTCACTGGACCATGTCATTCCTTACCTTCTTCATGAATTACTTTCTTTTTATTTATTTAGGCACTTTTAGCTTTCTTCCTTAACATTATTATTTTATTACTTCATGTCCAATCAAGATAATCAACCTAAATGCCAAAGTAAGATAAATAATAATTTTGTATCATCTTCTTGGCTTTCTTGATTTTGAACTTTATTATTTTTCGTAGTCTACCTATCATATGTTTTGGATTTTTCTAGGGCATATGGTAGAATATGCTTAGAATCCTACAGGGATTGGTTGGAATCACAAGTTTGAGTTGTGAACTCTCCATAATATGAGGATTCACTATTTTTGGGGTAAAAAGGTAAAATGATTAAAAATTAATAAAATAATAAAACTACTTTTTCAACTTATCTCTTTAAGGTTGTACTAAAATTTTGAGCGAAAGTACTCATTGGATGCAAAATTTAATTACCCATCCAAGGAGTACCCATGTTGCATACTTTTGATGGACCCTGCTACACAAAAAATGAGAAATGCATGAAAAAATGTGATTGTAATCACATTTTTCAGGTATTTCTCATTTTTTGTGTAGAAGGGTCCATTGAAAGTATGCACCATGGGTACTCCTTGGATGAGGAATCAAATTATGCATCCAATGAGTGTTCCCGTTCGAAATTTGAGTAAACACATAGGGAGATAAGTTGAAAATATGAGTTGAAAAAATAGTTTTTCCTTTTTTCCCTCTAAAATTTGATGATGTAATCTAATCTTATTTTATTATTTCCACTATTATTTTATAATTTCCTCAGGAGACCCATTTTAGACCTCAAAATTACCCTAATGAGCTACAAATCTAGCCTTGTACTTCTCCACACTCACATCTGCTAACTACTTCACCTTATAGATCCATCTAGATTCAACCACTGATTTTCCAGCTGGTCTTGGGACAACTTCCCATGCACTAGTCCTGGCGATGGAGTCATACTCCTAAACCATGGTGTCAACACAAGTTGGTTATTGTACTACTTCCTAAAAAGGAGGATGGTTCTGTCACAATACACTTGCTCATAAGAGCCATGTATCCAGTAAACATATCTAGAGACTGTCTCTGTCTGTGCAATGATGTAGGTGCTCCACATGTTCTTCCGCATCAAGTCTCAATCTGTTTGCTTCTATAGTGTGCCTCCTACCATGTCTAGTGGATGGCTCTGCATGAGTGGTTTCTTCCACTCTATGATCCTCCACATGTGGCTGCTCCACATCTTGAGTTTCATCCTTTGGAACCAAAAGTTCCTCATTTGCATGCAAATCAAGCTCCCTCTCAAGGGACAATCACATGGATTTCTCCTCATCAAATTTTACATCCCATCTGACAACAGCCATCCTGTTGTTAGAAAAATACACCCAATAGTTGTGGGGAGTATCAGTGTACCCCACAAATATCCCAATCTCAGCTATTGGTTCTAGCTTCTTTCTGGAATCTTTGGTCACATGACAATAGACAGATGAGCCAAAAATTTTAACATATGAAACATCAAGTTTCTTACCATAAAAAGCCTCCTCTAGTGTACTCATGCCATGTATCTGATGAGGACTATGGTTTTTCACAAATGTCGTTGTGTTGCATGCCTCTGCCCATATATGCAATGACAACCCTTGGCCGTGTAACATCGCTCATGCTACACCCACAATTTTCTATTCTTTCTTTCTACAACCCCATTCTATTGTGGGTTATGAGATGCAATCAACTCTCTCTGGATTCCTTCTTTGCTACAGAAGTTCTTGAATTATTTGGAGATGTACTCACCACCATTGTCACTCCTCAGAGCCTTCACATGCTTCCATGTATCTTTCTCAACTAGTGCTTTGAACTCACAAAATTTTGAGAAAGTCTGATCTTTCTTCTGCATGAAGTAGATCCAACACTTTCAAGAAAAATCAACAACAAAAATCATATAATACCTGTGCTTTTTTTTGAAGCTGTAGAGAATGGGCCACACACTTCTGATTGAACTCTCTCAAGGATTTCTGAAGTTCGGTTCTCCTTCTCGTGAAAATTGGCCTTTGCATACTTCCCCATGGTACATCCCTTGCATGCGCTTATCTGTGCAAGAGTACCCTTTGGAAGCCCCATAGAAATCTTCTACATGGCCTTCAAAGCACCATGGTGTAGATGGCCCAATCTCATGTGCCATAACTCACCTTTATCTTGGCTCACCACTCTTTCTGCTTATCAATTCTTTGTAGCCATGTACATCAAGTTTGTAGATATTCTTCACATGAATCCCAATCTGCTTAACTTGCCCTGTGGCTTTGTGATGAAGGAATGCTTTCCCTTCACTAAAAACCACATCATATCTTCTATCCTCTAACACTGCAACTAAAACTAAATTCTTTTTCAAGGCTGGTACATGCATGACATCTTTTAATAAGAAGGATTTACCTGACTGTATCTGGAAAGTAACTGTACCAATACCAGTAGCATTATACCTCCCATCATCACCCATTTCGATATGCATCTGAAGATCCTTCTCCTCCAAGCTACTAAAAAGTTCTTTATCTCTCATCATGTGGAAAGATGCACAACTATCCAAGTACCACACTGATCCCATCACACTAGACACCATGCATGCGATGAGTGAGAAGTACAAATCAAATTGCGAAGCCAAAGTTTCACCCACTATAGATCCTGAAGCCTTCTTGTTGTTCTTCTTCTTTTGTGGATAATTGGTGGCATAATGTCCATGCTCGTGATAGTGAAAACATTTCACTCTAGACATGTCACGCTTCTTGCCTTCTTTGCCAACCTCAGATTGGAATAGGATTTATTTCCCTTCCCCTTCTTTGCCTTACTATTCAAGGCATAATTTTCCTCATCATCTGCCTTGGATGAGGATCCATACTTGGTATTCTACCTGAATTCTTCTTATACCAAATCTGACCAAAGATGCTCCCAATATAGTAGCTTCTCCCTCCCATTGACAGAGTCCTGATAACTATGCCAACTCTTGGGAAGGGCTAGAAGAGCTAGGCTCACCAAGTCATCATCTGCTATAGTAATCTTGACATTGACATTGGATGAACTTGGTCAAATATTTTGGAACATTTTTGCCTTTCTCCATTTTGATTTTCCTAAGCTTGTACTTCAGTGCCAATTTTCTGTGGTCACTGCTACTCTAAAACAAATTTGTCAAACCTTTCACATTGCATATGGAGTCGCTTTGCCATGGATACTTGAGACAATGTGGTCTCGAATTCCCTCTAATATGATCATCCTCGCCTTTGCAACCTTATTTTTCCAAGCATCAAGAAGAGTGACGTCTGCTACTACGGGCTTGGGAATATCATTATCAATGAATTATTTCAACCCGTTGTCCTCCAAAACTACCTCCATTTTGTCTTTATATGCAATACAATTAGAACTTCCCTAGAGTGCATAATCCAATATTAAGCCATTGAAATCCATCTTGATCCACATGTCACACCAAAGAATATTTTTGCAAATTCATTTTTTTTTCAACACAAACTCAATTTCTTCTCCACTATAGTGATTTCTTGTGCTTTGATACCATGTAGAAATTATATAAACAAAATGTATACCAATGGATTCAATCCGATCATTCAATATGCTAAAGCAAGATACCGAATCCTTCTATAAATTAATTGCGGAAAATAAACACGATCACACAATCACACCAAGTAAAGAAAGAAGCAAATCAATCCACAACACAGATATTTTTCCAAAGGAAAGGTTGCTACTCAAAACCCCTCTATCTTCTATTATATGTTCAATCAATGAATCATGAAACAATTACAATGCACTCTTCTCACAAGAGTCTGATGAACTCTGCTAACTGTCTCACACTGATCTGGACAAAAACGACCAACACTTAGCTAATTTCTTGCCTCTTCTCAGCCTGCCTTTCTTGTGCAATTCATGTGGAATGCAATCCCTATTATTTATAATTTTCAGCCTTCCAAAACTACGCAATGCTCATGGGCAATCCTATGGGTGTATTACTACATGCGGGAAGTTTTCTAATAATACAACTGATAGTTAACATCCCTTTAACCTCTATCTCAACTGGGTCTTCATCAGAACTAACATGCATGAAACTATTAATAGTAAATCATCAGTTACTTGACAGATCACTGCATGTGAATTAAATCCGATTTAATTCACTTGACCTCTCACTAGTGCAACAATCAGTTACAACTAGTTAAAATGATTTTAACTCAATTAATTGAGTTAACTAATTTCACATGCATTAAAGTAATGCACTAACTACAACTTGGACTAAAAAACAAATAGAATCACTCTGCATGCCTCACCAACCACCCTCAACTCGAATTCCATGAGCTAACTGAGTTTATCACACTTAGTTAACTATTATGATTGATTATGAGATAATATTGCAATTTATTGTCCAATTTAATTAAGGGAAAACTAAATTAGACACACATTTCTTGTTGACTTTTCAATAGTATAATAGTTAGACAATGCCTTGTTATTTACTATTTATGTCTAAAACATTGTATTCGGACCACCTTTCGAAAACAAATATTATTTTAATATTTCTTTCATCCCCACTTCTAAACTATATAATATTTTAACATTTACCTTATGCTCGTGCAAAGATATTTTTCACAACACTTTTCACCACCATTACTTAGACAATTTTCTAGTGATAATCAATTTGCACCAGCATTTTTGCATTGTCCAAAATTGCATAATCCAGACATAGTCTATTTTCTGACTATGCAAGTTGAGGGTGTAGGTTTTGAATAACTCTTCCAAAAAGACTTACTCCCACATGGATCACCCTACAAAGACTTACTTCTGCATGGATAATTCTACAAATGCATAATTAGTATAATTTCCAAGGTGGAGAATGCTATGAAACTAGCTCCAAAAATAGAAGAAAAGAGAGATCAACGCCTTAAAATTCAGCTAGTTCGAGGGGGGAAACTCCTTTACATTGCATAAATGAAAAATTCTTGGATGATATAAATGAAAAAACCTCCTTTGTATATATAGGAGTCCATAGGTTCACAATATGACCCTAGCCGACCTAACAATAATAATGTAAGGACACAATAATAACAATATGGGGGTTATAGGGGTACAAAAATAACAATAACGGGGATACGTTAACAACAATAAGGGGATACACTAGTATTATAGGGACCTAACATGCCCCTCTCCTCCAAACAAGTGTTTCCCTCAATGTTTTATTATTTCTAGATGCTTCTGTATAAAATTCTCATCCTCCCATCTGGAATCTTCAACGGGTAAGTTCTTTCACTTACTAAGATACTCTGAAATTGATCAATTTGGTAGTTTTCGAGTTCTTGTTTTTGTGACTGCTTCAAAACCTCTTTCGTTGTGATGTTGATCTTCCTGTTGTTTCATTCGATTCTACACCAAAGTTAGGTTATCCTTTGAAAGTTGGAGAACTTGTTGTTGATGCTCGATATGATCTTCCACTACTTTATCATCCATATTAGCTTTCATTTGATCCTAAAAACCATCCAACTTAGCCTCCAATTTTTCTTTTAAACCATCTATGTCATCTTTGATTGCTCTTTTCTGGATCAAAATTTGTTGCACTTGGTACCATAATTTTGATATTTCATACTGCAATTCTTCCTCTTAATACGTCAAAGTAGAGCTTTCTGAGGGTTTAATGGGTGTGGAATTATTTTTGGGAGGCAATATAGAACCCAATACTCATAAAAATTCTTCAATATTCCCTTGGAATCACTTCAAACTATTTTTTCAAACAAACGTTATGCAATTAAAAAAAAACAAATACACACCTTTTTATTGATTTTGAGGAGCTCTATATTGAAACTAACATATCTCTGTAATTTAAGATCTTCAATATCTTAAATTTGGTCCTGTAGTAGCACTCTGAATCTTATTTCCAATGTCGTAGGTCTGACATGATTTGGATTCTTCAAGACAAAGCTATGCTCAATCTCCCACAATGACCTAATTATGGACTGGTTCAGTAGAGCGAACTTGTATAGTGTGCCACGTGCCATTGTGTCCTCCTTCAGCTCTAAAATTGATACACAGGAAACTACAATACGTGTAATTTCTGTAGAAATTATATACAATATGCATGTATATATCCAGACTCTCCTGATCTAACAATATTTATCTTCTTGCTAAATACAGAATCCTTCCACTATAATTCTTGCGGAAATTTAATCAACAATTACAAAACACATGAAGCAATAAAAACACACATAACACAGTTGTTTAAAAAGAAAGCCTGAAGCTGAAAACCCCAACTATCTATTATGTATCATGGAGATCATATGACAATCTCATACAAACATACAAAGCTTATCACAAGCTCTCAGTACAGTACAATCGTCATACACTAATTAGGTCCAATCTTGCAAATCCATGCGCCGATCTTTGCCTCTTGCTAGCCTACCTCCACTGCACAATCCAAGCTGATTACAAAGACCAATTCAATGTAATCCCACTCTCATTGACTGTGTTATTATCATTGGAAACTCCAATGTATATGTAGATGCAATTCATGCATCACTAATAGTCACAACGGATAGTCTATCTTTCCCTTTCACATATCTCTCCACTGGTCTCCACTGAAATTGTCCATGCACTCTAGTTAACTAATGTATTCTCCATTTGATTAATGAGTTAATAATTAGTGAATTAATTAATAATTAATTCACACCACTCTCACTAGTGTATCAATCAGTTAGACTAGATACAACTAGCTCAACTATGTTTAACTAAGTTAAACTGAACACAACTCCACCAACTATCTCAGTAACTCCACCAAACTCTGTCACATGAGTTCTAACTGAAGTCTCCATGCGATAACTCCACTTAACCCTCAAGAATAGCGTAATTCCTTCTGTCAGCTCCTGTGCCACATCTGTGCACTTAACTGAAGTGCTCCAAGAGAATAAGATAATGTTTAGAGTCCAAATATTATTAAGAGCTAATAATATTCGATATCTATTTTTAGACCAGCGCTCTATAAATAGAATTCGCCCAATATTCTAAAAATATAATTTCATCTATTTTTCACATTTGACCAACCATCTACAAATAGCCTCCTGCTACATATAGAATATGCTCACCATGTCTAAAAATAAACATACACCTAAAAATAGCCTGTGTGGGCCCCACCTAGTTTAGGTGATTATTTTGCAACTAGGATCAAGGATGATGTTTCAGGATGCCTCCTTCATTGTTTCTTGTTGCAATCTTCAACAATTTCAACCACATTTTACATAATTCTAATCTGATGCTTAGAGAGAGAGTTATGAAGATTTTCCCACAGTCACCTCTTTGATATGAAATTCAGGACCCTGAAGCAATCCTAATTTCCACAGATCATATCTCCGAAAATATTGCGAACAAATATTTGAAACTCTTACATGACATTCCTTGGTATTTTGGCTTCCTATGGTAAAAAATCCAACTTCCAAACCTTTGTAGAAAAAAAGTTATATCACAAATTCCACGATGACCTGTTTGGAGCAGCGAAACCCTAGAATCCAAAGCTCTGATACCAAATGTTATGAAACCAGCTCCAAAAATAGAAGAAAAGAGAGATCAACGCCCTAGAATTCAGCCACTTTGAGGGGGAAACCTCCTTTACATTACATAAATGTACAATTCTTGGATGATACAAATTAAAAAAACCTCCTTTCTATATATAGGAGTCCATAGGGTCACAATATAATCCTATTCGACCTAACAATAATAATGTAAGGGCAAAATAATAACAATATGGGGGTTATAGGGGTACAAAAATGACAATAAGGGGGCTACGCTGACAAAAACAAGGGGATACACTAGTATTATAGGGACCTAACAGACTTATCATCGTGTTAAAACAATAATATGAACATATGTATGTCAATGAAGTATGCAATTCTTATTGCCATGAAAGGATAAAATAAGAACTTATCTCATAAGCATAAATTTCACACAAACTCTTACCTAGTAAAAACAATAAATTTATATCTAAACATAATGCCTTCTTTCACATAGTGGATAAATTTTTCCACCAAAAATATACGAGAAAGAATAAGATTTCCACCAAATGAGGGAGAATGTCTCAACAAATACCTATTAAAATATTTCTATGCTAAATACATATGATTTGATCAACTCTTCCAGTTAGATAATTGATGCAAAATTAAGCCTAATAATTTACTATACACCTTATATTTGTCTAAGTAAATTTACTTTTGATTTGTATATAGTTATGATTAGGAGATATATTAGGTATTTCCAGTATTATTTTACTTATGGAGACATAACCGTCTCTTTCAATTCTGATTGTATAAATGTGAACTTCGATGATTAACAAAGATATAACATAATACTGTATTTTGGTTATGGAATTCTCTAGACTCGTGCAATAGTGGTATAAGAGCTTGGATCAAACTCCATTGACCCAGAGAGTCTGGATCCTCCATTGTTGCAAACCAGCGAAGAATGTGTGCTCGCTGACCTGGCTCGAAGCAGATGATTTTGCAGAGTACATGACCGAGAGGCATAATTAAATATGACATGTTGGTTGGTGGTGGTGCAAGATGGTGGTGTTTGAACATTTTCATGGAGTGGCATTGGTTGGAGTCAGTAGTTTTTGAAACCACCGCGACACCATTATTGGTGTGTTTTGAAACCCACGCTTATGCCCCTGTAAGCCACAAAGATTTGTGCCAAAGATTTCAAAATACACTATTTGGGACCACTACCCATGATAAATCCCAGTAGGTGAAATGCCTTTGTGGAGCATTGGATCAGAGGACTTGCAAGACATATAGTCTCTGTTAGCCGACCACTAGATTGTTGAACTTGTGGTGCCATAATTGTCTTCCATTGTTGTTGACTGTTGACAGTTGTGACCACTATTGAATGTCATCAGTTGTGGACGTTAGATGATGATTTCTATTCTGGATGTCGGATTCTGTTGAATACGTTGATTGGATACGTTGAATGTTCGTTGATCCATTGAATGTATTAGTTTTTCCAATTGGATGTAGTGTCGTTAGATATAAATTGAATGCATGTTTTTCACCATTAAATTGTGCCATTGAATGCGTTGTTTTAACCATTGAGTTAAAGTTGATTTGCAACTTACTTCCTTTCTAAAATTCATTTACCCTGGTTATTCACACTACTTGGAATCTCTCCAAGCTAGTGGGAAATTGAAAGATTTAGATTTTGAAAAATTAGTAGGGAAAATTGTAGAAAGCGAAAAGCATTTTGGAAAGAAATAAACATTACATAATTCTAATACTGAAACCTTATTTCTTGCTCAAAAATACCAAAAACATAAGGAAGAATTCGTCAAAAATACTAAGGGTAGTAGAGGACGAGGTAGGAAAAAGTATAGAGGAAGGGGGCATAAATATTAAGGGAGATAAAAAGCAAAATGATAAAAAATATATATATATATATTTTTTATAAAACAACTGTAAAATGCTTTAGATGTGGTAAAATTGGACATACAGTTGCAAATTGTAGAATTACCTGGGAGAAAATTAATGAAATAAGAGAACAAATGCTTGGAAAAAAAGAACAAATAGTTCCAGAAAAAGGACAGTCTTCTGAGAATGCACATTATGTTGTTTCTCATTGTAATTTTAATATGGAAGATATATTTAGTACCTCTTTTTCTTCATGGCATGATAGTTGGATTTTAGACACAAATACCAATTGCCATATGACATTTAGAAGAGATTTGTTTGAAAATTTCAGTGCTAATATTGATGGACTTGTGTATTTTGCTGATAATTCCCAAATAAAACCATTAGGGATTGGTTCGATTGAGTTAAAAATTATTCAATTAAAAAATCCTAGATTTGTATCCTATACATCACATGATGTTCTTTAGATATGTCAGTTCCAATGGAATGTGTTATCTCTTGTTCAAATAAGACAACATGAACATTCCATGCATATATTTGATGGTAAAGTGGAAATTACAAGAGAAGCAGGAAATAAAACTGTAATGATTGGTATAGAACAAGAAAATTTGATGAAGTTGAAATCTATGTCATTTGTTGCATTACATTCTAATCATTTGGTCCAACAAAATGATATTCTATCATCTTTATTATGGCATGCACACTTCGGTCATATCAATTATGAAAATATTAGAATTATTAGACAAAAGGGGATTAAATGACTTCCAACAGTTCCAAGAAAATTGACTCCATGTAACGCTTGTATATTGGGAAAGCATCACAAGTAGTCTTTTTATAATTCTACTTCTAGAGCTACCAAGAAATTAAGTCTCATAAACTCATATTTGTGTGGACCTATGTCTGTACCATCTGCTAATGGAAATCAATACATATTGACTTTTATTGATGATTATTCGAGGATACGTTCAATTTATCTGCTTAAAGAAAGTCACAAGTTTTTGATGTGTTTAAAAAAATTCATCTCTTGATTACAAATAAATCTCAACTTAATATTGGTACTATAAGAACCGATAATGGGGAATAATATACTTCACGTGTTTTTGAAAAATATTTGCAAGAGAATGACATCAAACACCAGACCACAATGACCATATAATCCACTACAAAATGGTGTTGCATAACGAAAGAACAAAACACTGTTTAATATGGTGAGATAATGTTTTTTAAGAATGTAAAATTGATGTTTTGGGGAGAAGTATTGCTTTGTGCAACCTATATTAGAAATTAGTGCTCTTCCACTGTTATCAATAACAAAAATCCATAAGAAATGTGATATAATATACTTCCTACTTTTTAACATTTCAGAATTTTTGGTTCTCAATGTTATGCTTTCATTCCTAAACAATAAAGAAATAAGTTGAGTCAAAGAAGCATAAAATATATATTTATTGGGTATTATATGACTTATAAGGCATATAGATTGCATGATGAAGAGAAAAATAAGTTTATTTTGTCAAGAGATGTAGTTTTTCTTGAATTTGATAAAGATACACCCATTGTTGATAGGAAACTTAATCAGATTAGATCAGTCTGTGGATTTTTCTTCTCTCAATGATGATTATTCTGTTGCTGAAGAGAAATTGATTGATGCAAGTGTTTCTACATAGATGACAGGGACAAAGACAAGAAGAACTGAGACAAAGAATAATGAAGAGTCTGTTTCACAAGATGAGCAACTTCCTTCACAACCTCTACGAAGATCAACTTGTATTAGAACATTTCCAAAGAGATATGATGGGTTCGAAACATGAAATTCTTCAGGTAACTATTCTTATTGTGAATTTATTTTTTCTGTTGATTGTGAAACTACTTGTTTTGAAGAAGTTGTTGGTTATAATCAGTGGAAATATGTAATGAAAAAGGAAAATGATGATCTCTTAATAAATGAAACATGGAGGTTGGTGGATCCTCATGTTGGCATCAATCCTATTGGTTGCGAATGGGTCTATTAAACTAAGTATTGAGCTGATGATTCACTTGATAAGCACAAGGAAAGACTTGTAGAAAAGGGATATGCACAAAAAAAGGGTGTTGATTATACAGAGACATTTTCTCCTACAAATACATGGGGCACTATTAGATCTTTGTTTGTTATTGTATCCCTGAAAGAATGGAAAATTCATCATATGGATGTTAAAACTGCCTTTTTAAATGGAGATTTGGAAGAAGATGTTTACGTGTTTCAACCATAAGGTTTTTCTATTAAAGGGAAAGAACAAAAGGTATGCAAATTAATGAAGTCTTTGTATGGCTTGAAACAAGCGCCCTGTGCATGGTATGAGAAACTAACTGAACATCTTCTTAAGTTAAATTATAAGAATTTTTCCATACATGATGCAACTCTCTTCGTTAAGAAAGTTAGAATATCAGTTGTATATGTTGATGATTTGATGAACAAAAGGAGCAATGATGAATATATATGATCTATTAAGAAGGAATTAATTTTTTTTTTTTGATATGACAGATTTAGGTTTACTTCATTATTATCTTGGAATTGAAGTTGATAAAAAACCACAACATATTTTTATCTCTCAAAAGAAATATGTTGGAAAGTTATTGAACAAATATAATATGATGAATTATAATCCTATTGCAACACCAATGGAGCATAATTTGAAGCTCACTTCAGAAGAAGGAAAACCATTTAAAGATCCAACAGAGTATAAGCACCTTGTTGGAAGTTTGATTTATTTATCTATTACTCATCCTGATATAACCTTTTTTGTTGGAATATTGTCCATATTTATGCATGATCCTTGTGAGGGGCATTGGGTAGCAACAAAAATAGTTCAAGATTATTTAAAAGGAACCCAAACTTATGACATCAAATATTCCAATGTTTAGACTTTCATCTTGTTGGTTATTTAGATTCTGATTTTGATGGAGATAAGGATAATGGAGTTTCAACTTCTGGTTATTTGATGAACCTTGGATCAACAAAAATCAATTGGAGATCACACAGGAAATATGTTGTTGTTGATTCTGCAGCCGAAGTTGAATATGTTGCAACAACTCAAGCCACGAAGGAGATAATTTAGATTTGGAAAATACTTGAAGATTTGTAGGAGAACCAAAAGGCTTCAACTCCTCTATTTGTTGACAAATCTTCTGCGATTCAATTGGCCAAGAATCCAAAGTTTCATGATCGAACCAAACATATCAATACTAAGTATCATTTAATTCACCATCATGTAGAGGCCAAAAAAATTCATCTGACACATTGTCCAACTTCATAACAAATTGCAGATATCTTTACCAAAGCTTTGGGGCATGGAAAGTTTGAAAAGTTTAGATCTTTACTTGGTATGCCATATGTCCCCTCAGATTAAGGGGTAAATGCTGTAATCCTTCGGGACTTGTATATAGTTATGATTAGGAAATAGATTAGGAATTTCCAGTATTATTTTAATTATGGGGACATAACCGTCTCTTTCAATTTTGATTGTCTAAATGTGACATTCGGTGATTAACAAAGATATAGTAGAATACTACATTTTGATTATGGAATTCTCCAGACTCGCGTAACACTTCTATGTAGGTGAAATAGAGAATGACTAGAGACATTTAAGAATCATATTAAATCTTATGCCTGCATACATGATAATTTTTAGGTTCATGAGAATCCAAAATAAAAGGCTCTTCATGAGTTCATTGATGCTTTCTTTAATTAGTTATTGAGATGTTCTATGAAGACTTTTCCAACCAAATCTTCATTACGGCACATTAATATTTCTAGGATTTTTCATGTTAAAAGAGCAAATTGCATTCAAAGATTTATATCGAGTTTCCTTCCAAATTTTAACATTAAGCTATTCACACCTAAGATCAAATTCCAACCTAGCACTAGTTATAAAACACTAAATAAAAATATCATTTCATTAAGAGAAAGAAGTTTATAAACTTATTTGAACATAAGTAGCTTGTTGGAAACTAAAGAAGCTAGAGACACTCTCCAGACAACCGTACATACAACTACACCACATATTTCTTACCACTTGCCACCATCGAGCTAGTCAATATGTTATCTTTCAACCACATAGCAAGGCCCTTTTATCTCTCATCATGTGACCACCATTGGTCTGCAGAGCATAAGGGAGCACTTTTTTAGTGGTTTTTGTGCATATATTCAACAATATTTCTTAGAATTTTCATTTGGAATTCTAGCTTAGGCTGAAACACAAACTTCCATCACTAATCAGGTAGTCCATAATTCCACGCAAGTCTGTGTGACTTAGATGACTCTTTGTCAACCCTAAGAAAAGTCACATTTTCAACTCACATGTGTTTATGGTTTTTATTAAAAAATTCTAGTGGTTCACTGGCATACACTTCTCAATCTCGAGCTATCTTGCACACATTTCCCTTCCACTACTCACCACTATCCTCTACCCCGCTCTCCCCCATGCACACTCTCAACATGAAAATTTGGTAGTTGGGTCGTTCAAATTTGGTACTAACATTTCTATTCCTTCCCACAATTGTTGGTAGTTGGGTCATTGAAATATCAAATTAGACTTTTGGTACAATTAATTCAAATAAGGTAAGAAAACGTTACATGTTTTCCCATAAGTTATTTTTTGGTGGTAGAGTTCCAATTATTTAGAAACATTTATTTGTGAGATTTTTAATTTTAAAGATGAAAATTTATCTTAAAATTTTAAAATATTAACAAAATTTACGATTAAATATTTATAATTTAAAAAATAAAATAAAATAAAATCAATTCAAAATCCCTATTCTAAATATTCTTCAAATATTATTACTATTCAATTATAACCTCTCATTCAAAATAGAGTTATGGATGAGGTTTCCACGCTTACCCACCTTAATGTGAAAGGTGTGCATTTCCCACTAATTTTTTCTGACAAACCTGTTCCCAACTCAACACTTTTTAATTAGAAAATTTGTAATGATATCACTTTGATTGACCTGTGTGAGGGTTGTCGGTTTGAATAGATGCGTGTCAAGCTGTTGTCCATAAGATTCATAGTGGAGAACATGCTTTCGAGTTCACCATTTTGTCGGGTTCTGCCTTTTGCGCGTATTGTGCTTTATCGGATGGGGTACACGTCCCTTTCACGCATTGTTCACGGCATGTGGAAGGTGCAGCTGAGCCCCCCGAGTAGATGGATGCAGGCGAGCCTTATTTCCTCTGCCATAGATGCAGCGCACGCTGCACTAGAAGACGGAAAAGTGAGCATTGTGGGTCCCACACGTAAAGAGATCAAGATTCGATCCTGCAAACCATTAACAATGTGGACCCCACACGCAAAGGTTCATGACCCGAAGGAGAAAACTTGCTTTAGTTTATTAACCACGGAGGGTTTTATGTAAACGCTGCACTCCCCACTTTACTATCGCTACAATATCTCTGCACCTCTGAACCTCCTAAGCTCATCTCTTCCATTCACAGCATCCACCATCCACAGCTTTACAGCACCTACTTTATCCTTCTCTTTCTGTTTCTATACTTTTATAACAATTGCCAATGGCATACACAACGCCTGAATCCTCTATTCTCCAAACCCCCTGTGAAATAGAAGAAATTGAAATGGAGAATCAGAGATCTGCTCGTGCAACTTCTAATGGCGCTTCCTCCTCTTCCACCGCTGCTGATTCCAACAACAGCGGCAGCAATATTCCCTTATTCGATGTGTTTATCAACCATCGTGGGGAACTGAAGAAGAACTTTGCTAGCCATCTCTACCGTGCTCTCCTCAAACGTGGATTAAAACCCTTTTTAGATCAACAGGATTTGCAGGAAGGACTGCCTTTTCCTTCTCAACTGGAAGCCGTTATTAGTAAGGCTTCAGTCCATGTTGCCATCTTTTCACCAAAATATGCAGAATCCCGTTGGTGTTTAGATGAGCTCGTCCTCATGCAACAGTCTGGGGCTCCAATTATCCCTGTCTTTTGCCATGTCAACCCCGCTGATCTCAGGTGGACAGCTCACAACAAAACTGGAGTTTATGCTATCAGCTTGCTAGAGCTCGAATTGAAAAAAACGTTCGACGCTGGAACACAACAAGAGAAGCTACGGTATGATCCCGCCACTATTCAGAAGTGGAGAGATGCTCTTTCCTCTGTTGCAGACATACATGGGTTTGATCTCAACGGCAAGTTCAACGGGTAAGACCTCCAAACCCCTCTCTATGTATACACTATATAACATGTAATATATGATACTTTATCTTATGGTTTCATTTATTTTATGCTGGTGTTTTTGTGGTTGAATATCTAGTGACGAAGCGCACATGATAGATAAGATCGTTGAACGTGTGGATAAAATGATTAGAAAACCAGGGTTGTATGTGGCCAGACATCCCACTGGATTAAATGACAAAGTCACAGATTTTGAAGCTACAGTGTTCAAGCAAGAGCACGCCGGACAAATCCTGGTGGCGGGCATAGTCGGCCTTGGTGGGATGGGGAAGACAACGTTGGCTTTAGAACTCTTCAATAAAATGAGTTCGAAGTACGATAAGTCCTTTTTTTTATCTGATGTTAGAGAAAAGGCTAATAAAAGCTCATTATCTTTAGTGCAAAGGGAGCTTCTGAGGGGCCTGACTGAGAGCCTGCCTGAAAGAGAACTGGATATAAATAACATTTATGAAGGTATAGGGAAGTTTGAAAGGCATCTCAAATCTGCTCATGTTTTGTTAATTTTAGATGACATAGATCATGAGGATCAGCTAGAGGCACTTTTATCAGTTAAAAATGTCTTTAGATCGGATAGCATTATTTTAATTACATCCCGGTATAAAGATGTACTGGAAAGGTCAGGAGTGGAACACTTTTATCAGTTAAGGGGCCTCTCTAAAGAATACTCGCAACAGCTCTTTTGTTCATACAGTTTTTGTCAAACCTATCCATTTCATGAATTTGAAAATCTTGTAGATCGGTTTCTTAAGGTGTGCGACGGACTGCCTTTAGCTTTAAAGGTACTTGGAGCACTTCTCTTTAAAAAACATAAATCTTATTGGGAGGCTAAACTTGATGAATTAACAGTTCAAATGAAAGTTTCAACTGATATAAAGAACAGGTTAAAAATTAGTTACGAAGCACTCAGCGAAGATGAGCAGAAGATCTTTTTAGATATCGCCTGTGTTTTCATAGGAGAAAAAAGAACTAGTGCCATAGCAGTTTGGGACGCGTCAGGCTGGAACGGATTGTTGGGGCTCACAAATTTAGAGGGAAAATGTCTCATTGAAGTCGATGATCAAAATGTTATACATATGCACGATCAACTCCGTGACCTGGGAAGACACATTGCAGAGGAAGAAACGCCGCGCCGTCTTTGGCGT
Organism: Pinus albicaulis; assembly: GCA_034641835.2. Lineage (NCBI taxonomy): Eukaryota > Viridiplantae > Streptophyta > Pinopsida > Pinales > Pinaceae > Pinus > Pinus albicaulis. The sequence goes on from CM076572.1 coordinate 1,262,357,017, forward strand.
CCCACCAGGAACATTGTTGATTTGTTAAACATCAATGTAAGTTCTCAATCATTCAAAATTTTAAAATAGTTAACCATTTTCTGTAGAAATCTGTATACAGTTTTCCATTTATCCATTCTTTTTCACCTTCAAAATATTTAAATTTAAACATAGCAACCTGTGTACAGTTTCTTGATTCTCCAACCCAATGAACAGGTTTTAACCGAAGCACGCGGAATTATGATGCTTCCTCAAGGGCATAGCATCGAACGAGTGGAGACGAGCTCACAAATGTTGTCATGTTACCAATGGTCGAGTCAGCAGTTGTTGGGGAACTTCTCGATGCAGCTAATTTGTAATAGTCTGTACAATATACATTATTGTTTTCTTGGTTTTGATTTCATGAATTTGCAACTTGTTGAAACTGAAGGGCATATGTTGGATCGTATTCTACGGGTGCCTTCGCCAAATCTCACATGGCTTTCATGGCGTCATTGTCCCTACACTTCATTGCCTTCCTGGATTACAATTAAGAATTTAAGGGTTTTGAAAGTGGAGGGGGGTGTATTGAAAACATTATGGCAATCCAAATTGCAGGTAAATCTAAACATTTTGGGTTCAAGTGTGTGGTCGTTAGCTATTGATTTTACATGCCTCCATTGATTTCTACGGTTTTTCCATCTTTCTTACACTCGAAATGCTTGATCCTCCAGGCACCTTTGCAGTTGCAGGAATTAGAGATTATTAATGCGAGCTGCCTCTGGAGCATTCCAAAGTCCATAGGGCAGCTGAAGCACCTGGAGAGGATCGTCGTGTTAAATGCGGGTTCGTTGAAATCATTACCAGACTTTCTGAGTAAATTAACCAACCTCCACAGCTTGGACCTGGGACGGTGCGAGAAATTGGAGAGGCTGCCAGATTCCTTCGGCAGCTTGACCAACCTCCACAGCTTGGATCTGGGACGGTGCCAGAAATTGGAGAGGCTGCCAGATTTCTTCGGCAGCTTGACCAACCTCCACAGCTTGGACCTGGGATCGTGCCAGAAATTGGAGAGGCTGCCAGATTCCTTCGGCAGCTTGACCAACCTCCACAGCTTGGACCTGAGATGGTGCGAGAAATTGGAGAGGCTGCCAGATTCCTTCGGCAGCTTGACCAACCTCCACAGCTTGGACCTGGGATGGTGCGAGAAATTGGAGAGGCTGCCAGATTCCTTCGGCAGCTTGACCAACCTCCGCAGCTTGGACCTGGGATGGTGCGAGAAATTGGAGAGGCTGCCAGATTCCTTCGGCAGCTTGACCAACCTCCGCAGCTTGGACCTGGGAAGGTGCGAGAAATTGGAGAGGCTGCCAGATTCCTTCGGCAGCTTGACCAACCTCCGCAGCTTGGACCTGGGATCGTGCGGGAAATTGAAGAGGCTGCCAGATTCCGGAAATTGAAGAGGCTGCCAGATTCCTTAGGCAGCTTGACCAACCTCCGCAGCTTGGACCTGCTAGGGTGCGGGAAATTGAAGAGGCTGCCAGATTCCTTAGGCAGCTTGACCAACCTCCACAGCTTGAACCTGCGAGTGTGCGGGAAATTGGAGAGGCTGCCAGATTCCTTCGGCAGCTTGACCAACCTCCACAGCTTGGACCTGCGAGTGTGCGGGAAATTGGAGAGGCTGCCAGATTCCTTCGGCAGCTTGACCAACCTCCACAGCTTGGACCTGGGAGTGTGCGGGAAATTGGAGAGGCTGCCAGATTCCTTCGGCAGCTTGACCAACCTCCACAGCTTGGAACTGAGAGTGTGCGGGAAATTGGAGAGGCTGCCAGATTCCTTCGGCAGCTTGACCAACCTCCACAGCTTGGACCTGGGAGTGTGCGGGAAATTGGAGAGGCTGCCAGATTCCTTCGGCAGCTTGACCAACCTCCACAGCTTGGAACTGAGAGTGTGCGGGAAATTGGAGAGGCTGCCAGATTCCTTCGGCAGCTTGACCAACCTCCACAGCTTGGACCTCAGCGTGTGCGAGAAATTGGAGAGGCTGCCAGATTCCTTGGGGAGCTTAACTGCCCTTAAATATTTTGATGCTTCCTCTTGTGCAAGTCTAAGAATCTCAAGCGAAACATTTGGAAATCTAAGAACACTAGAGCATATAGATCTTTCCGGCTGTGAAAAGGTTGAAGTCTTCCCATGGCAACTGGCACATCAAAGGTCCCTGAAAACACTGAAGTTGACAGGCACAAATTTCAAAGAAATGCCAAGTGCTATTGAACTCCCCAGAGATTTAGAAGTTCTGTGGATAGGAAACCCTTTGCTGGACAGGGTGATGCCTTCTTCGCTGGGTGATTTACTGAACTTGAAGGAATTGCATCTCGAGTATCGAGGGGAATTGAAGTGTTTGTCGGCTTCAGTTGAACGGTCGAGTGAGTTGAATTGGTTGAAAGTGGCTGGTTGCCCCATAATCCACACATCAGAGGTATTCTGTGATAACGTTGAATACCCCAAGCTTAAAGAGTTAATCTTAGAGGAGTGTATTAATCTGGCGGAGGTTGGAACATTACCAAAGGCACTCACAAAGGTGACCTTGATCGGCTGTGATAATTTGAAGAGCATCCGGGATTTGCGGTGGCTAACAAAACTGAAGCAGCTAAAGGTTCACGGCTGCCCTGAGTTGGGCGAGTTGGAAGGAGTTGCAGATTGTACAGAGTTGCAAGGGTTTAGTGTCAAGGGGTGTCCCAAATTGCGGTTGGATGAGAGAGTAGTAGAGAGGCTGCGCCAGAAATGTTGGCCATTTGAGTTGGACGAACTAAGTCGAAGTTAAAATTAAAGTGTTCAATTCGCAATTTAAAACAAGACAGAGCATGCATGATTGTAATATAATATAAATGGTCTTTTCATCCGTTAAGAAACGGGGTTCATATATATTTTAAATTTATATTTAAAAAACATTTTCGTAAATGTTCTTTTTTAATTGAATATATTTTTATTAAATATGAGAATTATTTATATGTTTTTTAATTTTAAATATTAAGGTTATAACGTTAGTCGTTTGTAAAAAAGATTAGTATTTTTCTAATTAAAATATATATTTTTAATGAAATTAATTAAAATAACAGATTTTAAATTAGTTGATTTGTTTAAAGTTTTTTAAAAAAACTTGTTTTTCAATATTTATAAAATTTTAAAAATAAATCATAAATATGAAATTAATGTAATTTAAATAATAATAATAATTATATATAATTTTAAATATTTATTTAGTTTTAACCCGTATTATAATTTTGTTTTTTTTAAACTTTATTTTATATTATGAAAATATTATAAAAATTACATATATTAATAAATAGCTTTTAATAAATAAACAGAAATACAAATTATAGATATTGGTTTTTTCTTTTTAATTTAAATGTCTCTTAAGTTATATTTTCAAAAAAATTACAAATATTTATGAAAATAGCCTATAAAAAAACTAAATATATATTTTAACTAACATAAACATATATATTCATTGTTGGAAACAAAAATGTATTATAAGTTTGGGTAATTTATTAACTTAATTATATCAATTAATAAATAGTTTTTAATAAATAAATATAAATATTAACTATAGATATTGGTTTTTTTTTTTTTTAATTTAAATGTTTTTGACATTATATTCCCAAAAAATTACAAATATTTATGAAAAAAGTTTATAAAAAATAAACATATATTTTAATTGGCATAAACATATATGAAACATATTTTTTAATTAGCATATATGTTGATTGTGTGTAATAAAAATGTATAATGAGTTTGGAGAATTTATCAATTTAATCATATCAATTAAAGATTACATTAACACAAGAAAGAAAGTCAATTGAGTTATCTCAGAGTTCTATATATAAGCACTGAATTATTTTTATTATTAATTTATTTTTAAATGTTACATATCAACTCCATAATAAACATTAAGGGAATTACAAATTCTTAAATTAGAAAGTAACTATTAATGGAATAAAATTTTTCTCTATATCTATATGATATTAAAATATTTTACTCAACATGCATATTCAAATATTTGATTTATAATTCACATTAAAATTTTCCCTGTATTAAGTAGCTAAGAAATTGCAATCCCCTTCATACTAAAAAGTAAATTAAATTTTTTCACTTTCAATTACTTTATTTTTCTATATAGAGTTAAGGTGAAAATTGAAGTATTTATTTATGGCAGACATTATTCTTTTTTTGTTGTTACTATTATTTAATTTGTAAATGTAAGTATTATTTTATTATTTTTAAATGTAACTTTAAGAGACATTTCCCCTACTAAGTACTAAGATGTAGAGGAGTCTCTCTACCCAATTAGAGATGGGAGAGAGGAAAACTATATTCTAGGGGTTGATCAATTGATTGGTTACTATATGTTTTCATTTTAACATTGAGATATCATAAACAATTTTGTGAGTGATATCTTGTTGTAGAATATTGTGTTATTTAGCATTACTTTTACCATCTAGTAAACATGAGTAATCTGGTATAGTTCAGTTTCTAAAGTATTAAAAAGGGATGGGTCTTGAACCACACTTCCATTTCCATTTGAATATATTCTCCAATCATCTAATATTTTTCCTCAACTCTTTGATCCAATTATACCAATGGAGCTTTGTAAGCTCGAGGACCTTGGAATAGAAACTCTTTTGTTGCTAAGACTCCCCTTCAACTTACGATGTATAATTTGAAAGCCCCTAAACATCATTCTTCTCAAGGGAGATCATGAGCCTCTTTTTTTGACATCCTTTGCCTATGTAATTTCACTTTGTCACTATGCCTTCATGCATACATTAGTGTCAATGGAATTTGACGCAAAATACCAAGATGGAGCAAGTTATCCCCTCTATAATTTGACTTAGAAGACTAAGTTGGAGTAGGATATCCCTTATATTATCCAAAGTAGAAAAATGGTCACTATCACCACTCCATAAGAGCCTCAAATCCAACTCCTTACTCAAGCTCCCCAACCAACAACCATTTGGTGCTCGATTTGGTTGGCTATGAATCACACCTCTCATGTTTAGTGGCTTGAGACCACCAAACACGTAGAGAACCTAGATTAGGTTGAGAAATTAACCATGATTCAAAGTATGCTAGAAGAAGATGGAATGGTCAATATTAGTTTTGTACTTGTTGGACCTCACAAAAGGAATTATTCCCCTCCTTCTTTCCTTGATAATTGTTATGTTTTTAGGCAAGTTTACCCTTAATTTGTAATAATTCAAGAGAAAAGGATGGTAAAAGAAAGTTGAAAATCGTATAGTTAATGTGAGCTTTTACGATATCAAAAAGGTTGTAATTCGGGTAAATCGTTGTGCAAATCATCCTAAATGAACGACTATTGCTCCTCGAGATATTGGACCAAGATACTAATTGAGCCAATGCCGCATTTATAGAAAATTACAACTCGATGTCTGAGCGTGGTCGGAGAATGAAGGAAAAAGGAAACTAATCATTACTATACGAAGACTTGTGGTTGAAAGAGAAATCCCAAGAATCTTTCGATTCTCAGGATAGCTCTATATTTAGTTTTCAAATGTAATATATAAGTCAGCAAAGTGAAAGACAAATGTTGTTCATTCATTATTAATATTTCGTTTTATTATTTCACTTTTACTGTGTATTGCACACAACGATCTAAGTTAAACCTTTTGAGGTTATTCTGTAAAATATTTTGAAGTTAATAAGTTGAACAAGATTCTACGTTAAGTCTTCTAGATTGAGTTTATCTAGGCAGTACTTCTGGAGACCGTGGGCCCAGTCACAGGAGGTTTAACTATCTATTATGTATCATTGATAGTCAGATTACCTCTCTGTAATTCACATTAGTTGTATCACTTTTTACTTGTCTTTTCTTTTATAGTAGGTAGTTGATTGAATCTTGTATCTTGAATTCTGTTAAGCATTTCCAAAGTTATCGATTGGATTGTGTTACACAGATGAAAAGTATGAATGTGTGAATCTTAGAAGTTTCTTTTGAGAAGTAGAGATTTTTGAGCATTCGTGTGACTAATAGTTTCTCCTTATGCGTAGGATTCGACGAGAAATATACTCAAACAATTTGTGAGTTGGAATAGTTTATTTCTTCAGAATTGTAATTGTAGAAGTAATCATTTGTTGTTATCATTTATTTCTGCAACGATTTAATTAGAATAATGTTTCATGTAACTTTTTTATAATAGTTATTTTGCACTTTGCCATAGTCTAAGACTCTATTCTTGCATATACTTTGTCGATAGCCTTGAAATAAAAGATGAATCCCAGGTTGATAAAATTAATGAGATAGGATTAAGATTGATTCTTTAGGAGTCATCTTAGTGCCCAACATTTTGGTGTCGTTGCTGGGGAGGTTGTCAAATTATAGGTTGAGTCTGTGGAAGGCCGGGTATTGAAGACAAAAGGTAAGAATCTACGTATGCGTTAAGTAAAATGCTTGCGCTTAGCACCCACTTTCAGTGGATGTGATTTTTGATGCGATTAGGTTATGTAAGTGTGTATCTAGTTTATTTTTTTGATTTTCAGTTGAGTGTGTATTCATTTTTTTTTTTTGATTTAAAGTTGATGCAATTAGATTATCTAGTATCTTTTTCGATTTAAATTATTAATGCGCATTAAAGAGTTAATGTAAGTGTGTATGACTAAGAAAAAGAATCAAGTAGTAATAGAATGAAAACCATCACCAAAAACCACAAAAACCGAGGGACCGGTGAGCCTTGGGAATGACCTTTATTGATGAAATTATCCGAAAATTTGAGTCTCAAGCATCATTAGGACCCCAAATAGCATCTGGGAAGGGCTCTACCACAATCCCTCAAGCGATCGAATCACCAACTACAACTCACACTGAGATTCACAGCAAAATTGAAGGATCTGAGCAAAATTTTCAAAGTACATTTGTTTGACACTTTAGTACTTCACAAGAGGGAATTTCCTGTAATTTAAAAGAAGTAGAAGGAGAAACCAGTGGAGCAAATCCACGATCCTCAGGATCTAGATATCCTCTGATCTTGATAGAAGCGAAAACACCTAAGATCCCAAACTTAGGCAGTATGGTAAAACCCCCTATAGAGCCAAATAGTATCCATAACTCCCTCGCTCAAATAATACCTCCTGATCAAGAAATTCCTAAATATTACTGGCAGATGATTGATCAGATGGAAACTTAAGCACAAAAAAACTAGACTTCGACATCGGAATACTCTATTGTCGATCCGGTGGCTAATGCCCCAATGAAGGCCATCCCTTTAAAAAATATTCCAACCTTTCATGGGATGACCGCAGAGGATCCAGATGCCTTTCTATTCGAATTTTATGTCTTGTGCAGAGGGTATTATTATACCACCGATCCACAAAGATTGAAACTATTCCCTTCTACTTTGAAGGGGGCGACATTACGATGGTTTATGAGCTTGGGAGGGGGCACTATCAATTCTTGGGATGCAATGAAAAATGCTTTTGTTAAAAAATATCAAGATTACTGTCGATCCAGGGATCTAAAAGATGAAAATTTTAAAATGTATGCAAAGGAAAATGAAAATTTAGAGGAGTATATTGAGAGATTTCAGTACAACTTATAGAGATCCCCATATACTACCTTACCAAAAGAAGTATTAAAAGTTGCTTTGATAAAAGGCATGAAATACGAGTGGATAGAAACATTGAATTTAATGGGTCAAGGTGATATTTATCAAGAAGAATATGAAAATATTGTTAAACTGTGTATCAAGTGTTCACGTGGCAGTACACGTGCTAGATTTGGAGTACGGGATCCCCTCACTCAAATTAGCAAAACCACTGGAGGAGGTATAACGCGAAAAAAAATTGGTAATATTTTAGAATATTTTAAAACTGATATTTTGGGCACAATGACTACATAGTTAGATGTTTTGCAGGCTAAAAAAACAAGCTCAGGAAGAATGAGCATTGGCTATATTTTGTGCGCGATGCCGAAAGAAACACATGGAGAGGGAATGTCCATTGGACATGGTTCAAACCTGTGCTATTTGCACTTAAGAACATTCGATAGCAAAATATCCATCGCTCCAAGGATTAAAAGTTTTACTCAAAGAAGCCAAGGAGAATACAAAAAATGTATAACCGATGGCTCAATGTCGATCATGGCAATCACGTCCTCCAGGTATGATGCAAGATCCATCCTTTTATTCTGGAAAATAGATGCAACAACAAAATACTAGAAATGCATGGCAGGGACAATCATTTTTTAATTTCGTCTGGAAATCTCAGTCATATCCTACTTCACCATGGATGAATCAATCATTTGCTGGATTACCATCGCCAAATTCCCAATATCCTACCCCATTGTGGAAAAATACATCAGAGTTATTATTCGATGAAGTTGTATACCCCAACCTTCAAGATTTAATCTTAGAGGAGTGTACTAATCTGGTGGAGGTTGGAACATTACCAAATGCACTCACCAGTGTGAGTTTGAGTAGTTGTTATAATGTGAGAAGTATAGAAGGCCTTTGTGGTATTGCAACGCTAAGAGAGTTGCACATTGAAAAGTGTAATGAACTCGAGGAGCTGCGGAGTGATAAAACAATGGTGTCCTTAGAGAAGTTGTATGCAATCCATTGTGTGAAGTTGAAGAGCATCCAGGATTTGCAGTGGCTAACAAAACTTGAGTACCTAACGGTTGAGGGGTGCTCTGAGTTAGGCGAGATGGAAGGAGTTGCATATTGTACATCGTTGAAGTGGTTTAGTGTCAAGGGGTGTACTAAATTGCGGTTGGATGAGAGAGTAGTAGACAGGCTGCGCCAGAAATGTACACGGCACTTTGAGTTGGAGGAACTAAATTGAAGTTAAAATTAGTGTGTTCAATTCGCAATTTAAAACGAAAGATACTAAAACAGGAGCATGCATGATTGTAATATAAATGGTCTTTTCAACGGTAAAGAAATGGGGTTCATGTTAGTGTAAAAGTATTATACTGTGAATGAGTTTTTTCATATATTTTTTTAAAATCTATATTTGAAAAGCATTTTGGTAAATGCTTTTTTAAAATGATTATATATTTATTAAATATGAGAATTATTCATATGTTTTTTAATTTTAAATATTAAAATTATAACATTAATAGATTGTAAAATTATAAGTATTTCTTCCATTAAAAATTTATTTAATGAAAATAATTAAAATAATATTTTTTTAAATTAAATTAATTTGTTTAGACTTGAAAAAATGTTTTTCAATATTTATAAAATAAAAAAATAAATCAGAAATAAATATAATTTAAATAATAATAATAAATATTTCTAACTAATAATTATATATAACTATAACTATAAATATTTTGTTAGTTTAGATAAATGTCTTTAAGAGTTTGTTATAATCTTTTATAAATATTAATTTTAAATTAAAACCCTATTATGATAATAATTTATATATTATACTATATAATTCTCTTTTTATTTATCTATTATTAAATTAGGGTTTTCTTTTATTTTCTTATGACTTTTTGATTTATGATTTAGGTTTTAAAATGAATTTTATTAATATAAAATTAATTAAGCTAATAGCCCTCTTTTATTTAAACTATTATAATATTGATATTTTATATATAGTAATTGTAATTAAAATTTTTAAACAAATTTTCTAATTTTAGGTTAGTCTTTAACGGCTAGTTTTGAATAGCTAGTTTTTAACGGCTATTTCCGAGCACCTCACTATTTATTCTTTAACATCGATCTTCCTTTTTCACCTTGTCCCGACGATGAACCACAGGATGAACCACATTAGATGGCTCAAAACGTTTGACCAAATCCTAATGATGTGATTAATCCAAAAGACATTTATCTAAATTATGGATCACAAAAGTCTTAGATCTAATATTTAGTTAGTTTTAACAAATATTGTAATTTTTTTTTTTTAAATTAAAAATTAAAATTTTTATTCTATATTCTAAAATAAATAATAAATATTAATAAAAATATTTATAAAAAGTAGCACATATTAATAAATAGATTTTAATAAATAAATAGAAATATAAACTATAATTTTTTTATTTTTTTAAAATTATATTCTTAAAAAAAATACAAATATTTATGATGAAGGCATATAAAAAAACTAAATATATATTTTAATTAACATAAACATATATGAACACATACGTTCACTCTTGGAAACAAAAATGTATTATAAGTTTGGATAATTTATGAACTGAATTATATCAATTAATAAATAGTTTTTAATAAATAAATATAAATGATGATGATGATGTTGGATACCGTCCGTTAAGACCAATGCGGTCTATTATACCTTAAGAGAGGAGAAATAATCTAAGTTTGATTCTTCAAAATCTTGTTTCTATGGTCAAAGAGAAGGGAAATAAGTGCTCCAAACTCGCTATAGGTGGGTTGGATTAATAGGTCAAGAAGATTGGAAGTGTGGCAGATGGTAGAGAATTGAGAGAAAATGTGAGTAACAGTCGAGCAATCTAAAAGGAAGTGCTTTTCATCTTCCACCTGCTTAGAATCACAAATCTTACAGATTCTATCGTTCCAAGGGGTCTTGGGAATATACCACCGCCCGGTCTCACTCCGAAGCTCATGGGAATTAGTTCCTATCTTAGCGATGTTCATTTTTTTCTTACTGTTGGACAACACAGAGAGATAATTATGATTATCAAGGGTGGGGTTGATCACTTCCTTATAGTATCTTAGCTTCCTTTTACCCTCCAACTCCCGATCCTCCCACAACGTGTCCTTAAACTTGGAGGCAATAGTATTTTTGATATTATCTTTGCTTCCCATACTGAGCTCCTCCTTAATTCCTAAATGGTCGAGCTAGGACTGGGAATCCTTATAACACCTGTGATTGAGGTGAAGGTGAGGGTTTTGACTACAGTTAGAAGCAATTTTAGGGAGCCTTTTTTATTCCATGTTGTCAAGCTTATTCTTATACATCAGATATCTAAACATAGTCGTGCTTTTAATGGGCGGCAAACTAGATTCGATCAAGAGGATAGGATAGGGAGTATTTCCCTTGATCTTAAGGTTGTAGGTTATGAATTGCTTTAAAATAATCTTAATCTTCCTCCATGACTCTCTGGTATACTTCAACCCCAAAATTCACATCTATATAAGACAACAGGGGTGACAAGGGTCTCAAATAGGAACCTCGTTTTACTACAAATGTAAAGATCGACTGGCTTAAAATTGTTTTCAAAATCATAATAAGCTTTCCATTCCCTTGTTGGTGTCCAGATATGAACAATGTTCAACCATTTTTCCACATAAATTATCAACTCGAGGGCATTAGTTATTTCAAGACTAATGGCATAGTATATGCAGGAACAAGCACATGACTTGCTGTAGATCACAGGTTTAAATCCATAAACACAAAGACTACTGTAACAACAATTAAATGGATTGCAGAATTAAAAGACATTCACAACAATTAAAGAATTAAAGTATAACAACAGTAATGAAATCACACTAAAACATAAAACAATGCAAAGAAAGGAAAACACAGAACCTGATCAGAAGAGTGTGTTGTGGTTCTAGTGTTTTGGCCAGATTGGCAAGACCAAAAGACTAGACAACATCAAACCACTTTGGGATCCTAGGATCTAGCCCTCCTGGATCCAGAGAGGGATCTCTCTACAAAGGCAAAGAATAATATATATCTTTGAAGCTCAAAATGAGGTATTAGGCTAGGTATGAAGCACAGGGGTTTTTAATTGGTTTGGTTGTTGGGTTCGAGACCATTAACTGGGAAGGTTATGTGGAATGAAAAAGGAACAAAGTAGCAGGATGTTTCAGCATGGGAAGATAAGTCAAAGAAGTAACAATCCATTGGGCTATGGAGTCATGAAAGGGAGTTACTTGCATAAAAACTAACCAAGGGTTTCCACAGGGCAATTCATCTATACTAAAGGATATTTCTAGATAGATGGTGAGATGGAACATTAACAGTGGGTGAAAGATGGAAAGAAAACCCAAGAGCAACCTAAGATCAAGTAATTTCTTTGAAACTATCCTGCTTTTGACATACTTCAAAGGAAACTCTCCATAAAGACACAAAGGGTAGCTTAAGATCAGGTCAGATGTCATTTAAATCTAGGCCTACTTTCAGCATACTCTCAAAGAAAAACAATTAAGATCTAAACATAGAGCAAGGCCTAAGATCAGAGAAGGACCTTTAACCCTCAATGCTTTTGACACAAGCTCAAAGGGATCTTAGAAAGGACAACTATTGGAAAAGGACCCTAGTGGATAGGGCTAACTCTAGGCCCCCAGTATCCCAATTATTTTAGCCTGAAACCCAATAAGAACATCTAAGAAACAATTCCTAAATTCACACATCAGTAAGCATGGATAAAACCAACATCTTTGACTGGTTAAATTATGTGAATTTGCTCTCAGATAGAAAATCAGCAGAAAACATAGAGATGAAGAATTATAGTGAGACTTAGTGTAATTTAAGCAGTATATCCTAATCTATGCTTGCTGTTTCTTCATCAGAGAATGATGGACAGTGTGTAAAACATATAATGACAAAATAGCAGTAAGAGAAACATCACCAGAAATATAGACCAGGATCCTGTGAAATCTGTTTGTTCAATTGATGTGCAAAACTAGTCACATACTCTAAGCTCAATGGCTTTTACAATCCAGACATTCTCCTCTCAGCCTACTAAATTACGAACTACTAAACTACTTCCCCAATAACAGTTCTAATAGGGAATGAAGTCCCAGAAACCAACAAAAACCTTTACATTGAATTTTCGATGAATACTTATAGGTGAATGAGGACAAGGAGTAGTAGATGTAGACTTGATTGATTCATTTAAGACAGAGTGGAGGGAGTGTCCGAATTCCCATTTTGCATAATGGATCTGTATTAACATGTTTTATACTCTTTAGGCTGATCTAGAGGACTTTGTCAGGTTGACCATGACCTCCGGTGTGTTCTTTGAAGTACTCTAGCTGCATGGTACTCTGTTTTGCCCTTTGAAATAAGTAAAGTGGCTAGAAGGCCTGCAAGGTCTCCCATACTTCCATAATTGCTGTTCTGACATTCTTTTAAGGTCTCTGTCAGTATAATGACTATCCTGGTGTTTGATGGAGGATGGAGGGAGTCATATGGATGGTCCTTTCTTGAGAAAAATGTTATGTTGATGTTAAAACCAATATATGGCTTGTTTCATGTGTTTTAGGCTTCATTAAGCCTTTTAATCATCTCTTAATGGTCTTCAGCTGTGTCCCTTGAGTCTGCAACCATGGATCAGGCCTCTTAGCCTTCAAAAACATGTCTTTTAATCCTTTAAGCTTTCACTGATACACTCTCTGCTGCGTCTAACTTGTTTTGGTGCATAAACAGGTTTGGGAGGCGCAGGAGGGTTTTAATCAAGGTTAATAATGCTGATTATTAATTAAAACATGCCCTGGACCCTCTTTCTGGATGTTTGTCCTGCTATCTCTGGCCCTGAAAATGGCATTCTACGCCCTGAAAGACCTTGTCTGTGACTGTGAGACAGAGCACATTCGCAATCCTTTAACACTTGCAAAACCAATAAAATTGTTAAGAAAATCCTCAGGGAGTGGGAGGGAGTGCTCTGGTGAAACATGGAGATGGTGGCACAGTGATGGAACTGGTGGATGTAGTGGAAAAATGGCTAAAAATCACTATGTAATGGTGAGAAAATGATCTGATGGAGGTCCGGTGTGGAGACGGTTCTGGACCGTTAGATTAGTTCTAGCAGAGGTAATCGATGGTTGAGATTCATTGATAGGGTCATTGGGGAGGAGAAACGAATGGACAATGGGTGGAGTTAAAATCATATCACGATCGTTGGATCAGATCTTAACAGGGACAATCTACGGTCTAGATTGATCAATGAAGCTACTTGGAGGGTGAATGAGGCAGCAGGTGAGCGGGGGCAATATCGATTTAGGGTCGTCAGATCACGATAAATCAATGGTCATGATTTCCCAACGCACTTATTTGAAGGTTTGGATGAGCGGAAAAAGGAGAAGGGTGAGATATATCGTGGACCATGGGATTAAAGAAACCGACGGTGGATATTAGCGGAAGGGAAGAGGTGGGAGGGCTGATGAAAAACAAACAATGGGGAACGTGAAACAATGTAGGCCGTCAGATCACGATAAATCGGACGGCTAAGATCGAATTGAAAATACACTGCGGAGGAAAGAGTGGTAAGGCAGAAAACCAGGACGGTTTTCGTGGGGGGTCAGAGGCGGTAAGTGGAATTGGAAAAAATCACGTGATTCCATACACTGCTTGACGCGTGGCAAAACAAAACCACCTATATCTCGTTTTTTCAGAGCATTATCCTTCGGACATAAAAATTTTGTGAAAATCATTCTCGGTCGTTGGATCCGATGATTTTGATCGGATGGTGCGGAAAAATCCTGATGGGGAAAGGGGCACGAGGCAGAGGTTAAATCACCGGGTTGCTTATGAGCTGTCTAATCTTATGCATGGATGACTAAGATCTAAAACTGGCGCGATAGTGCTTTAAAGGAGGAAGAATGGTTATATGATTTGCGAACAGATCCTGACCATTGGATCTTTAGATCCGATGATGGAGATTAAAAATTAGGGTAGAGGACTTTGAACAGAACAGAGGGGGTATGGAAAGGAAAGGCGCTCGATCGACCGTTGATTTGCGTAGATCAACGGTTCTCGTTAATTCTGAATCAAAACGTCGGTAATGACATAATGAAAGGAAAAAATATTAAATCAGGGTTTCTTTGGCCCTTTAAGTGCCTGATCACAGTGTTTTAGGTCTCATGGAAGGGGCGTTAACTGAAATAAGCCCTCAGGGGCTTAACACTATAAAGGAGCAGAGAAAGGTTTTATAGGCCTTTTAAAGGGTTTTTTTTGGGATTTTTAGCGCCCGATTGCTGGCAGCGGTTATATGAAGAAGGGGGCTACAGAGTATAAGCTCTCGGGGGCTCAACTCTGTTATAGTGTAAAATAGAGGGTTTTTAGGCCAAAAGAGGGCTTTTTTAGGCCAAATGAGGGGTTCTGGTAGAGGAAAGAGGGGATTTTTAAACCAGATAAGTGGATAAGATGAGGTTTAAAAAGGGTTTTGAGAGGGTTAGAAAGTCAAATGAGGGCATTTTGAGGGGTTTGATTAAGGAAAGAGGATTTGAAATGAGGGATTTTGTAGGGGTGAAATGGAGGAAAATGGAGGCCTCTTTGACAGCAGTTTTCTTCACCAAACAGCAGGTTTCTTTCATGGAAATAACAATGAAGAATCTTCAAGGAACTGAAGACACATAGAGGCTTCAAGAATGAGAGATTTGCAAAGGAAATGTTTCTCTTGAAGGCTCAAAAACATATTTAGCCACTTGTTTTCTCTATCAAAAATTTATAGGTGGCTAATAGTGGCTCCACATGGGGATGACATCTTCTTGAAGGTGTCAAGAATCTCAGAAAATAATCTTTGGGTGTAGGCCAGATGCCTAGCATTTTGACCATCCCTTTCTTCTTTTATTAGCTGCCACAATCATGAAGACATTATATCAGTAAAACATTCTCCCAAACAACTACCTACCCAACCTATTGTCCTAACTTTTTGTCCTCAAGGTGCTTTTGGGCTTGCATACCTTTTACATCATCAATTTTTTACAAACAGGAAATTAAACCTATCTACTTCTACCCTTATTTCTCCATGAGACCAGATTAAACAGTTGGCCTCATAGCTTCTCTACCTAAACTAATATCTGCTAGGATTAAACTGTCTAGCAGATTTCTTTCTCTACATTATAAAATAGAAATTGAAACACAGTCAAACCAGGATTAGAATGTCTGGCTTGCTGTGGGTCCATGGCATAAAGGCAAGTTGCTCATGAACTGAAACTCTGCAGAAATTAAAAACAACTGACTAAATTCTCACAAACTAAGCTTTATTGAGATCTTCCTACCTACCCTACTCTAACTTGAGATATTTACATATCTAGCTGACAAACCTTCTTTTCCAATACATCCAGTCTATCAAATGATCCCATGACTGGTCTTTTCTACTTATCTCTTTAAGCATGCTGGATAGGCAGGGCCACTCCCATTCTCTTTGTTTTTTAACAGCAGCTTTTAAAATGTTTCTTGTTGTCTGCAACAAGCTGCTCAAACTGACCTTTGATCCTTCTTCAAATGTCTGCAGGAAATGAGCATAAGGATCTTGAAATGATACATGGTTATGAGCATTTGACAAGTAGTTTTTAACCAGGATTGCTTCCTCTTCCACTGGATTAAGAAAAAGGCTCTCTTGAGAAAGAAAATCTTCCTCATCTTCATTGCTTTCTGAACTGGAGGAATCATCATAGACCGTAGCTTTATCCTCTTGTAGCTTTGAAATCCTCTGATCTGATGTGCTGAGCTCTATGAAAAGACTAACATATTCTTGAGCAGGGGTTTCTTCAATTACCTCCACCCTTTCAGGAGAAGATTCATGGTATTCAACCTGCTTAAGAGTTTCTTCCTTGCTTTCCTCCTCATCCTCTGAGCTGAGAGGTTGCTGACTTCTACTTTCATGGAAATTATTATTGATGATGTGATATAAGGAAGAATGAAGATTCAATGAATCTTCATCTACTACTAGACTTTCATAACTCTCTTCATCAGTATCATAAATAGCCTGGCGTGGCTCATTAATTTCTTGCAGTTGATATACATGATCTTCCTCCCACAAATCTAATGATGATGGTCTTGTAGGATTAGCTTCTATTTGGAAAGAATCATCATCAAATAGATCAAAACTAGGAAAATCATAATTGTAAGCAATGTTACCTATCAAACCTACTGGATTCTCGGCAAGTCTTTCCTCAAAATAATCTGCAAGTTCATCTTCTGATTTAAAATCTAGTTCATCATACATGCTCTGCATGTCACTAATGTCTTGCAGTGATCTGGTTTTCCTTTCTTGAGGGCACAATGTGGGTCCCTTTAAACACGCATTTCTAGTTTCAACCTCATATTATTCTTCCTTTATGTTTATCAAGCTGTTGGTTGTCTCTATAAATTTTTTCATCTTGGTTTCTGTAGAGACCTGCCTTCTTTGCCCTGCTTGGTCTTTATTTATTGTTTTTAAGCTTTCCTCCCTGCACAATATGTTGTATTCGACAGTAATTGCTATGTTTTTCATTTCTTCCGGGCTAGAAGGCTCTCTTTCTCTTATATGGAATTCCACCTCAGGGTCAAAAGAACTTGGATAGTGCATTAGGTCCCATCCCAAAGGTGGTTTTATCTCTACAGGTATCGCATTGTACACCTTATTGAACCTATCTGAAAATCCTTGTACTGTCTCTCCTAGCTACCTTCTCAAATTCTGATACTCTTCTAGGACGAGGAAAATATTTCCGATGACTACCTATTTATCAAGGAAAACTTGAGTGAACTGATGAAAATTGATAATGCTTGCAGCAGGAAGGTCTTTAAACCAACTCTTAATCATTCCTTGTAATGATAAGGCAAACATTATCATACGCACATCCTATTCTTCTATT
This sequence comes from Pinus albicaulis, assembly GCA_034641835.2. Taxonomy (NCBI): domain Eukaryota; kingdom Viridiplantae; phylum Streptophyta; class Pinopsida; order Pinales; family Pinaceae; genus Pinus; species Pinus albicaulis. The sequence continues at coordinate 1,262,374,500 of CM076572.1, forward strand.
TCATATAAGTCAAGTAAATCCTCAAGTTTTTGAACATGTTGCTTAGCAACGATATTTTTATTTTCCCCATAAAAAAGAGGCAGGTTGTTTGTAAGTCCTGCAGGGCGGGGCTGGAAGATAAGAGGTAATACTAGAGGCTTATATCTTCCAATGACCTTTGTGGGTGTAGGCAGTGCAACAATAGGCTCATGGCTGCTTGAAGCTTCCTTAGGAGTGAGAAACACAACATGAGGCTCTTGTTTCGCTAGGGATTTCACAGAGGTATAGGTCTGCATATGGTCTGAAGACTGAGGTTTGATATCTCTCCCATAATCAGTGTGGATCTCATCTTTGTACACTTGATCAGGCTTAAAGTAGGACAGAACATGGTTGTAGATAAAAGCAATGAATTCTTTAAACCAAATCCAACCTGAATGTTCAATCCTTCTAGAATGTCTGGCCATGTTTTAGGTTGTTCCTCCAGTGGAGTCTTTAGGTCTATTAGGAGTTATGGAGTGTGGAGTCACCAGGTGGATGAATGTGAATGTTTGAAGCAGGTTGCTGTCCACCATTAGCAATCTAGATACCAATCTAACCAGAAATTTTGGGTCTTTTGAGAGCCTAAGGGTATCTAAGATGAAATGCACTCAAAGTCCCTAGTGGAGTCACCATTATGTTGTGGTTCCAGTGTTTTTTCCAGATTGGCAAGACCAAAAGACTAGACAACATCAAACCACTTTGGGATCCTAGGATCTAGCCCTCCTGGATCCAGAGAGGGATCTCTCTACAAAGGAAAAGAAGAATATATATCTTTGAAGCTCAAAATGAGGTATTAGGCTAGGTATGAAGCACAGGGGTTTTTAATTGGTTTGGTTGTTAGGTTGGAGACCATTAACTGGGAAGGTTATGTGGAATGAAAAAGGAACAAAGTAGCAGGATGTTTCAGCATGGGAAGATAAGTCAAAGAAGTAACAATCCATTGGGCTATGGAGTCATGAAAGGGAGTTACTTGCATAACAACTAACCAAGGGTTTCCATAGGGAAAGTCATCTATACTAAAGGATATTTCTAGATAGATGGTGAGATGGAACATTAAGAGTGGGTGAAAGATGGAAAGAAAACCCAAGAGCAACCTAAGATCAGGTAAGTGCTTTGAAACTATCCTGCTTTTGACATACTTCAAAGGAAACTCTCCATAAAGACACAGAGGGTAGCTTAAGATCAAGTCAGATGTCATTTAAATCCAGGCTTTCTTTCAACATACTCTCAAAGAAAAACAATTAAGATCTAAACACAAAGCAATGACTAAGATTAGAGAAAGACCTTTAACCTTCAATGCTTTTGACACAAGCTCAAAGGGATCTTAGAAAGGCCAACTGTTGGAAAAGGACCCTAGTGTACAGGGCTAACTCTAGGCCCCCAGTATCCCAATTCTTTCAGCCTAAAACCCAATAAGAACATCTAAGAAACAATTCCTAAATTCACACATCAGTAAGCATGGACAAAACCAACATCTTTGACTAGTTAAATTATGTGAATTTTCTCTCAGATAGAAAATCAGCATAAAACATAGAGATGAAGAATTATAGTGAGACTTAGGGTACTTTAAGCAGTATATCCTAGTCTATGCTTGCTGTTTCTTCATCAGAGAATGATGGACAGTGTGTAAAACATATAATGAGACAATAGTAGTAAGAGAAACATCACCAGAAATATAGACCAGGATCCTGTGAAATCTACTTGTTCAATTGATGTGCAAAACCAATCACATACTCTAAGCTCAATGGCTTTTACAATCCAGAAATTCTCCTCCCAGCCTACTAAATTACAAACTACTAAACTACTTCCCCAATAACAGTTCTAACAGGGAATGAAGTCCCAGTAACCAACAACAACCTTTACAATGAATTTTCGATGAATACTTATAGGTGAATGAGGAGAAGGAGTAGTAGATGTAGACTTAATTGATTCATTTAAGACAGAGTGGAGGGAGCATTCAAATTCCCATTCTACATAATGGCTGTGTATTAACATGTTTTATACTTTGTAGGCTGATCTAGAGGACTTTGTCAGGTTGACCATGACCTCCGGTGTGTTCTTTGAAGTACTCTGGCTGCATGGTACTTTGTCTTGCCCTTTGAAATAATTAAAGTGACTAGAAGGCCTGCAAGGTCTCCCATACTTCCATAACTGTTGTTATGACATCTTTTAAGGTCTCTATTAGTATAGTGACTGTCCTGGTGTTTGATGGAGGATGGAGGGAGTCATATGGATGGTCCTTTCTTGAGAAAACTGTTCTGCTGATGTTAAAACCAAGATATGGCTTGTTTCATGTGTTTTAGGCTTCATTAAGCCTTTTAATCATCTCTTAATGGTCTTCAGCTTTGTCCTTTGAGTCTGCAACCGTGGATCAAGCCTCTTAGCCTTCAAAAACATGTCTTTTAATCCTTTAAGCTTTCACTGATACACTATCTGCTGCATCTAACTTGTTTTGGTGCATAAATAGGTTTTGGAGGCACATGAGGGTTTTAATCATGGTTAATAACGCTGATTATTAATTAAAACATGCCCTGGACCCTCTTTCTAGATGTCTCTCCTGCTATCTCTGGCCCTGAAAATGGCATTCTGTGCCCTGAAAGACCGTGTCTGTGACTGTGAGACAAAGCGCATTCGCAATCCTTTAACACCTGCAAAACCAATAAACTTGTTAAGAAAATCCTCAGGGAGTGGGAGGGAGTGCTCTGGTGAAACATGGAGATGGTGGCGCAGTGATGGAACTAGTGGATGCAGTGGAAAAATGACTGAAAATCGCTGTGTAATGGTGAGAAAATGATCTGATGGAGGTCCGATGTGGAGACAGTTCTGGACCGTTAGATTAGGTCTAGCAGAGGTAATTGATGGTTGAGATTCATTGATAGGGTCATTGGGGAGGAGAAACGAATGGACAATGGGCAGATTTAAAATCATATCACGACTGTCGGATCAGATCTTAACAGGGACAATCTACGGTCTGAATTGATCAATGAAGGTACTTGGAGGGTGAATGAGGCATTAGGTGAGTGTGGGCGATATTGATTTAGGGCCGTCAGATCACGATAAATCAACGGTCACGATTGCCCAACGGACTTATTTGAAGGTTTGGATGAGCGGACAAAGGAGGAGGGTGAGATATTTCGTGGAACGTGGGATTAAAGAAACCGACGGTGGATATTAGCAGAAGGGAAAAGGTGGGAGGGCTAATGAAAAACAAACAATGGGGAACGCAAAACAATGTAGGCCTTCAGATCACGATAAATCGGACTGCTGAGATCAAATTGAAAATACACTGTGGAGGAAAGAGCGGTAAGGCGGAAAACCAGGACGGTTTTCGCGCGGGGTCGGAGGCGGTAAGTGGAATTGGCAAAAATCACACGATTCCATACACTGCTTGACGCGTGGCAAAACAAAACCACCTAAATCACATTTTTTCGAAGCGTTATCCTTCGCACATAAAATTTTTGCGAAAATCGTTCTTGGCCGTCGGATCCGATGATTTTGATCGGATGGTGTGGAAAGGTGCATGGGGCGGAGGTTAAATCATCGGGTTGCTTATGAGTCGTCAGATCTTATGCATGGACGACTGAGATCTAAAACTAGCGCGACAATGCTTCAAAGGAGAAAGAATGGTTATATGATTTGCAAATAGATCCTGACCGTTGGATCTATAGATCCGATGGTGGAGATTAAAAGGTAGGGTGGAGGACTTTGAACATAACAGAGGGGGTATGGAAAGGAAAGGTGCTCGATCGACCGTTGATCTGTGTAGATCAACGGTTCTCATTAATTCTGAACCAAAACATCGGTAATGACGGAATCAAAGGAAAAAATGTTAAATCAGGGTTTCTTTGGCCCTTTAAGCGCCTGATCATAGTTTTTTAGGTCTCATGGGAGGGGCGTTAACTGAAATAAGCCCTCAGGGGCTTCACACTATAAAGGAGTGGAGAAAGGTTTTATAGGCCTTTTAAAGGGTTTTTTTTGGGATTTTTAGCGCCCGATTGTGGGCAATGGTTATATGAAGAAGGGGGCTACAGAGTATAAGTCCTCGGGGGCTCAACTCTGTTATAGTGTAAAATAGAGGGTTTTTAGGCCAAAAGAGGGCTTTTTTAGGCCAAATGAGGGGTTCCGGTAGAGGAAAGAGGGGTTTTTAAAACTAGATAAGGGGATAAGATGAGGTTTAAAAATGGTTTTGAGAGGGTTAGAAAGTAAAATGAGGGCATTTTGAGGGGTTTGATGAAGGAAAGAGGATGTCAAATGAGGGATTTTGTAGGGGTGAAATGGAGGAAAATGGAGGCCTCTTTGACAGTAGTTTTCTTCACCAAACAACAGGTTTCTTTCATGGAAATAGCAGTGAAGAATATTCAAGGAATTGAAGGCACATAGAGGCTTCAAGAATGAAAGCTTTGCAAAGGAAATGTTTCTCTTGAAGGCTCAAAGACATATTTAGCCACCTGTTTACTCTGTCAAAAATTTATAGGTGGCTAACAAATACCATCACAACCAATAGTTCATGCCAAAATAGTAGCAATAGACCAATATTAGAAGACAATGAGAATCAGTTACACTACAAATATATTCACCTTCTTCTTTATTCTCACTTATAAGAAGAGAAGATGTGTTTAAGGTAAAGCTACAACCATGTGAGCGGGAGAATGGAAATATGAAGTAGATAAGTTACATGCAATACATAGTAGTAAGGTGGTAGCCATGGGAAAAATTCACAACAGAAATGAGAGATATCGTCAAGAAGGATGCTTGAATTTGGTTGGAAACTTTCAACAATGATGAAGAGGCCGCTCTCGCATATGACCACGCTACCTACAAACTCCATGGAGCTAGGGATCTACTGAAATCCCCCCTCCCTCTCGCTTCCAATTCAGATAATGTGTTGGTCATAGGTCACATGACACATAAGAGGAGGACAGAAAACAGTGGAAGTGGGAGATGGATGGATGTTGAATTATAGGAACCCTCAATCTCTAACCTTTACCCTTAATCTTGATAACTGGTAAAAGTCTAGTGATTTTAGCTGAAGCCCCCTACATCATCTCGAACCTTGGTCTCGGCCGTGTGCTATGCAAGACTCTAAAGAAAAGGGAACCATAAAATGTTTGGATTATAATTGTACTTGTCACAAAGGGCATGGATAAAAATAATGGTTCAGATTTGATTTCAAATTTAACCTAAGATTATTGATAATTGTACATATTTTGTGTGGTAAACTAATGACGGAAATGTATTTCATAAAATGTTTTTGAAAGAAAAACTTTACCTCATTTTATATATCAATCATAGAACTATATTGTGAGGTACCCATAATGTTCATTGTTTAGTGAAGCGTAAGGAATTTAGATACTTCGTGGAAACTATCCATAGTCAATTCGACAACCATAGAAAAAGTGGGTGATATTCCTTTAAGATTGGTAAATTATTCTGTAAAAAATGTTAAAAAAAATAAAAATTCCAAATGCTAAGTTTAAGAGATTTATGCTATAAATATATAAAATAAATGATATATTTACACCTGAGTTCCTAGAAAAGTGAGATAAAATCACATTAATTAATAAACAATTTAGTACATTGTGTGCAAAAGTAGTAATAAGTATCCATGGAAGAAATTAAAAAGAAAACATAAACTTGTATATGTAATATAACATATTTATATATCATAAATTAATTAGTTTATATGAAATTTGGTCTTCATTAAATTTCAAATTTAAATTTTATTTAAAGAAATTGAAGGTAGACAAAAATTATAAGGAAATAAACATTTAACAATATTTTTCATTTTTTAATGTTTGGATCATATGGAATGATCTCTATTAATATTGTCAGTTGGAATTTTACTTAATCATACTTGATATATATCTTTCAAGAAAGTATCTTTGACCGAGTACGATTTTTACGCCATTCGTTTATCTACTCATATGGATTTACATATACTTTTGAGGCAACATTTAGATAAATAAGGTATGAAAACAAAAATAAGATGTCACTATCCACTATTTAGATTTACATGATATTTTGAGACAAATTTTAGTAAAATAAGGTATGAAAACAAGAAAAACATGTCACGATCCACCATTTAGAGAGTTTTTTTTTTTTTTTTAGTTTTCGTCGCAAAAGATTCTTTTAAGGCGAATCTCTTTCATGATTCTAATTTAGTTATATAGGTTTATAAGTCTCTATAGTAATTAATTAATTATTTATAAAAGTAAATTATTATTACTTTTAATAAAGTATTTAAATATTAAATAAAAAAAATTATTATTCTTTAATTTAAAAAAAATAAAAATAAAAAATAATATTAAAAATGAAAATAATATTAAACCCAATACAAATCAATATATATATTTACATTTGGATTTCATTTTGTTTTCTATCACATTAAAATTAATCATAAATATTCAAAATTTGTTGAAGATATTCTTATAATTTGTTAAAAATATACAATTCTATCATATTTACAATTATAAAATTCTATCATTACATTTGGATTTCATTTTGTTTTCTATCACATTGAAATTAATCATAAATATTCAAAATTTGTTGAAGATATTCTTATAATTTGTTAAAAATATACAATTCTATCATATTTACAATTATTAAATTCTATCATATTTATATTTATAATTGATAGATATGATGCACTAACAAATGCATATTAATTATTTTTTATATACATTTTAATTAGTTTATATATATATAATTTAAACATGATCCTTACATAAATAAAATTTTATATCTGAATAGAAATTATATTCTCACGAATATAAAAAAAATCATATTATTTTTTTATTAATAAGCTATGTACAGATTATTCTCACTCTAGTTTAAAAATTCGACTAGCTTCTAAATATTCTTCTAAATACATTATAGACAATTATAATAATGCATTTTGTAAAATCATCATTTTATTATCCTCTGCTCTTACACATTATTTATCGTATTACATGTACGTTTTTATACTATTTATAAGGATTGTTATTTATAGTAGGACCATTTTTAATAGGTGGTATATTTGTAGTAGGTTTATTTTTAGCTAGTGTTTCCATGAGAATGTCATGTGGGACACACATGTTTGTGACATGGCATAAAGAGAACACTTACTTGGATATGTTTTTTCTCTAGATATGTGCACACTTCTTCTAATGTCTCTAGTTATATTCTTGGAGTTTAGTTCTATACTTGGAGTCCACTACTCACTAATAATTTGATTATATAATTTTTGAGACAAGTTTTGTTTCCAGAGTGCAAAGTTGCATGTATGAGTTCTCACATGAGTTACTACTTATAGTTAACTAACAAATTTCATGGAAAACTCTATGTATGGCTCTAACTCCATATCTCATTAGCTAATTCCATTAATAACTAGTTAATTGACACTACAAAGTAGCTATTTTTTGTTTGAGAGGCTGTGCACTAAAGAAACTTGACTAGTGTGCCTCTCTCTTTGACATACATATGTATGTGTAACTCAATTATTCCTTGTAATAGTATTAAATTTACTGATCACACTCAAATTAATCCAATAATGTTACATAGAAATACATGTAGTGTTGTCTCAATATAGACAAACTATATTGGACATATCATCACTTGGTTGAGTGCATATCTCAACCACAAACTAATTTAAGAATCATATAGATGTAAATAATCTCTAAAGAATAGGAACAAAATGATTTACATAGAAACCATCACACCTAATACAAGTAGAAATTATATTTTCTAAGCCTCCACCTTAATGACTAGTCTCAATCTCAATCAACAATGTCTAGTTGAGGTCCATCATGATCAAAATATATGTTGGTGTCCATGTAAAAGAACAACTATCCACTGGAATGTATGGGTACCTAACCACTACAATCATTAGTCTAGTAAAATGTCCTTCGTCTATTCGGTTTAGTCAGCCATTATATCTACATACATGTGCATGTACTAGCAATTTATCCTCCATCATCATCAATTTGGGTTTTCTTGAATTACCTTTTTTTTTCCGAGGAATAAACTCGTGGAGAACCCGGGCGGACTTCCCCAGAATATCTGGATGGTACGCGCAATAAACCGTCGGCGCTGATTACGACGCCTGACCCCAAGGGACTCAAATTCAGAATCGAACCCGTGACCTCCCTGATTACGGAGAGGACCCACGTCTGGCTCAGACCAGTTGAGCTATCCCTTAGGGGTTTTCTTGAATTACCTATAACCATGATCTAGTTTTTATCATCTTATCATAAACCATGCTCAAGGTTTTGTTTGATCAAGGTATACAAAATTTGTGTATATATGGAAGATACACAATACATAATATGTGTATATATAAATGTTGTGCGACTTTCGTATAGGCACATCTTTTATATATGCACTTATCTTATGTATATGCACAACTTCCATATATGTACATATATTTCGTATATGCGCAAATTTTGTATATGTGCAAATTTCATATATGCACAAATTCCATATACACACATATATTCCATATATGTGCTACTTTTGTTTATGTGCATATCTTCTGTATATGCACATATTGTTTGTATATTCACAAACATGTGCACAACTTCAACCTTCGTCTATACACAACTTCCGTATATGCGCAACTTCTGTATATACACATATATTAAAGTTGTGCATATACAAAATATATGCACATATACAAAATTTACGCATATATGGAAGTAGTGCATATATGGAGGCTATCGTATATGAATATTACAAAAGTTTCACTATATGTAGTATAAAGAAGACATTCACATATACAAAAGATATGCAAATATACAGAAGTTGTGCATATACAAAAGATACGTGAATATACAAAATTTGTATAGAACTTCAATCTTTATATAGGTGCAAATTCCGAATATGCACATATTTTGTATATGTGCATATCTTATGTATATGCAGAAATAGATATGCGCATATACGAAAGTTTCGCATATACATAAATTGAACATATATAGAAATTGCGCATATATGGAGGATGTGCATGTGCAATGACTGAAGTTGCACATAAATTATCTATTATGCATCTTCCATATATGCGCAACTTCTATATACGTGCATCTATCATATATGCACAACTTCAATACATGTGCATTTATGGAAGCTACGAATATACTGAATGTGAACAACTCAACCTTCGTATATACATAGTCTCTGTATATGCTCATATCTTCCGTATATGTGTAATTTTTGTATATGAAAATATCTAAAATCTATGCATTTATGAAACATATGCACATATATAGAAGTTTTTCATATACAAAAGATATGTGATACAAAATACGTACATATATAGAAGTTGTGTGTCTTCCATATATGCACTTCTTTCGTATATGTGCATAATTTCTATATATGCACGTATATGGAATTTGCATATATATAGTTGATGCACATATATGGTAGGTATATAGAAGTTGTGCACATACAAAAGATATGTGCATATACGGAAGTTACACGTATTTGGAGACTGTCATATATGCATACTACGAAAGTTGTGCACACACTCTATATATATATGCAACTTTTGTATATGTGCATATAATAAAGTTGTACATATATAGAAGATATTCAATACAGAAGATATACAATACAGAATATGCGTATATATTTAATTTGTGCAACTTCCGTATCTGCAAATATTTTGTATATGCACATATCTTCCATATATGCGCACATTTCATATATGCAAATATATTTCGTATATGCACAACTTTCGTATATGTGAAACTTCCATATACACATAAATTTCATATACGTGCATATCTTGCATATATGCACATATTTTTTGTATATGCACAACTTCTGTATATGCACATATCTTTTGTATATGAACATATATATGCACAACTTCAACCTTCGTATATACATGACTTCCATATATATGCATATCTTCTGTATGTGCGTAAATTTTGTATATGCACATATATGAAAGTTGTGCATCTATGAAATATATACGCATACATGAAAGTTGTGCATATATGAAGGTTTTTGTATATGCATATTACATAAGTTGCACTATATGTGCTATAAAGAAGATATGTGAATATGAAAAAGTTGTGCATATATGGAAGATATGCACATATATGGAAGATATGTGAATATACAAAAGATGCGTAGGACTTCAACCTCTATATATGTGCAACTTCCATATATGCATCTATGAAAGTTGCACATATACATAAATTACACATATCTACAAATTGTGCATATACAGAGGCTATACATACGATGGATGAAGTTGCACATAAATTATATGGGTAAAAATGTGAAGCTGGGTTACATTTTCTTGAGAAACGCGTCCAAAAATTTCACTCTCCAAACAACTAGGCCGGACTTTTAGGAAGTTTGGCCAAACTTTTAGAAAGTTCGACTGAACTTTGAAATTAATTCGGCCGAACTGTTTCTCCTGTTAACATTGATGACGTGGGTAACTAGATATTTTGGCCGAAGTATTAGTTCGGACGGACTATTAGAGTTCAGCCAAACTTTGTTTAAAATTTTGGCCGAAATTTTTCTTATAAATATAGCAGCCATCAGAACTGTAGAATTTTTCAGAGGTTTTCTAACCGTTATGCTGTTAGAGGGATAAGACTATTGGCTCGGTGTTTTCATCTACAATATTTTGGCTAGAGAGAGAAAAAATGGCAATAAAATTTTGGCCAAAGTATTAGTTCGGACAGACTATTAGAGTTCAGCCAAACTTTGTTTAAAAGTTTGGCCGAAATTTTTCGTATAAATATAGCGGCCATCAGAACCACAGAAGTTTTCAGAGGTTTTCTTACTGTTATGCTGTTGGAGGGATAAGAATGTTGGCTTGGTGTTTTCGTCTGCAACTCAGCGTTGTTGGCTCGACGTCCTCGTTCTCGGCTCTGCGTTTGTCTGCAACTCGGCTTGGCGTTCTCAACCTTGGCCCGACGTGCTCGTACTTCATTTTCGAGGTTATACTATTCACTGTTATTCACTGTTTTAACTCACTGTTATTCAGTGTTTTAACTCACTGTTATTCACTGTTTTAGGAAAATCTCCCTCTTTGAGATGTTTTGTGTTATGGATGTGGATTTTATGTGAATTAATGATGTTAGCTTACTGTGAGAACTTTCATGTATTTCCTAATTGTAATATGTTATAGTAATTCTTATTATAGTCTCTCACAGTTATTCACTATTTTAGGAAAATCCCCCTCTTTGAAATGTTTTTGTGTAATGGATGTGGAATTTTATGTAAATGAATGATGCTAGCTTACTGTGAGAATTTTCGTCTATTTCCTAATTGTAATATGTTATAGTAATTCTTATTATAGTCTCGAGCGAGACCTTATTCGCTTCTAAATATTTATATTGTAATATGTTATAGTAATTCTTATTATAGTCTCGAGCGAGACCTTATTCTCTTATCATGTTTCCAAGTTATACTACTCACTGTTATTCACTGCTTTTTTTTGTTGCGTAAGACTAATTTCTATTTTAGGGTACAAAAAAATTACATTCTAGCTTCTTGACCGAGATTGCTGAGTTAGCCAACCCCAGTTGGAAGGAGATAATTAAAAATTTCAAAAATGGGGCTACCCCTTGTGGGGAAACCAGCCATAAAGCATTCCAAAAACATACAAAGAGCTTCCCCTAATGGGGAAACCAACTTTTAATATAAGATCCAAGAAACTAAGTTTGTTGTGCAAAATAAAAGAAAACATAGAGACTATAGTAAGGCATGAAAATACTAGAGAAAGAGGAGCCATGTCTCTACAAATTCTTGTCCTTTGCATCTTGGAGTTGCATACGAGGAGGTTCTTCCACTATGTACCACCCATAGTCAGAGAGGTTTTCCTCCTTCTTAGAGAGCTGAGGATCCAGCTTTGGCGTGGAGGTGGAGCGAGCACCCATGTCTTCTGTGTTGCCTGGTTGCTTAGCGCTTTCGACTGAGCTGCTACCCCACTGTCAGAGGTTTCCTCCATGTGCTTGACGGGAAGAGCCACTATTTTTCTAGGAAACAGGGAGGAAGAATGAGAGAGAGTGGAATTGCACAACCTCTTCCTAAACCAAAAGCCAAAATTTCTTTGCAGAGCCTCCAGAATTCGAATTGAGAGACGGGCTGAGAGGAACTGAGGGTCAGAGACCTCCAGCGCATCCATGGCCATCGAGAAAGCCAAAATGTGCTCCGCCATGGCTAGAATTGGAGGGTGATAGGGTGAAACTCTACCTCCCACCCTACGATAGCGCATTCGGTGGTAGCGAGGCATGGGTTCAGTGGAATTATGGGGATGCACATGAGGCGGATGAGAAGAGGGAGACAGACGAGCAATGGATTGATGAGAAATGACTTGAAATGAATGAGTAGAGGGTGAATGAACAATGACGCGAGGGGCAAAAGCACAACACGGACCAGCAGAGCAGAGAGAAGGAGTTTGTAGAGAAATCTTGGGGGAAAAATGAAGGGAGGTGCAGGACAAATGCAGGTATGAGTCGACGCCATTTCCCATAAAATTCCAGAGCACTCTGCGATTTTGATGAGGCATGATTGAATGCTCAGTACGCGAAATTGAATACTGAGGAATGAACCAGGCCAAGAACCAACAAGGCATATTTATAGCTCTCACGTCGGAGGTAGGTACACCATCATGGAGAGGTCACCTGCGAGGCTATGGAGAGGCCATGTGGCTTGCCAAAAAAGTGCTTCTAATCACTCACATCCAAGGATTGAATACTTTGAGGACCAGATGAGTGCATGTTGTGTGAAGAAATTCATCATCAATAGTCTGAAGTCTGCAGGAGAGAAGGGTGGAATCATGGTCAGCCCCTTTGTTGGCTAGGAGGTCTGCAACAACATTGGATGATCTGCGAACATGCCTAAATGAGATGGCTTTATGGGAATGCAACCATTGCTCTAGGTGCTCCATCCGAGTATCTAATCTCCAACTCCTTGATATTCTAGAGAAAGAGGAGCCATGAAGAAGTCGATGAGTAGTATTAATGATGATCTAGGTGTCCCCTTCTACTTCTAGAGGGAAGAAGTTGTTCTCATGAGAAAGGTGAAGGCCTTGCAGAAGACCTTCTAGCTTCGTTGAGTTCTTGCCATATGTTGGAGTTCCATATCTGCTTCCAAATTATGTCAGATTGATTAGGATCGCTTGGATGAAGAAGGTGATAGGCCTCCTTGGTGGTGAAAGTACCTTTGGTTGTGTAACCCAGTATGAGGATGTCCATTCCTTCTTAACATCTAATTTTCCTTTTACTTAATTCCCTATCAATGTCATCATGGGATTCCTCGTGCAAAATTTTCTGCCACTGAGTTGTAGGAAGCCATTTTCGGAAACCATTGATGTTTGGAAATGCCCAAAAATGTTTAACTTGATTTTTCTCCCTACCCTGGAGAATGGAGTTCCATCTGGGATTTTGAAACACAGTAGCCAACTTAGGATGTTGTTGCCAAGAGTCTTCCCAGAGACGATATTGAGAGCCTGAGCGAATTTCCCAGAAACTATGGGATTGGATGAGAGATTTGTGTTGTTTGGCTGATTTCTAGATTTGGGATCCCATGTCAAATGAATTATATCGAATGAGTTCTTCCTAAGGCTAGATTCCAGAATATTTGGATGCACATAGCTGAGCCCACAAATTTCTCAGATTGAAAACCCATTTCCACTAGATGTGCGCTCCCATGATGGCGTTATTTTGGCCAAGATCCCTCAGCCCCAATCCTCCTGAGTGTTTGGGTGAGAAAATCTCAGACCACTTGACTAGGGCCCATTTCTTATTGTATTTTTTTCTAACCCACAAGAAAGTGCGTTGAAGGTTTCAGATAGATTTCAGAAGCCATTTAGGTGCAGCTAACACTGAGAAGAGATACATAGGCATATATTGAAGGACAAATTTGATCAATACAATATGGCCCACAATATTAAGAGCTTTGTGGCTCTAGGAAGAGATTCTGGCTTCTAGCTTATCCAGAAGTTCCTTCCAAGAGGAGTTCTTTATGACAGAGTCTATGAGTGGTGCTCCAAGGTATTTGGAGGGAAGAGAGGCGATGGAGAAGCCAAGGATCCTAGAAATGTTGCGCTAAGTGATAGTAGGAGTGTTAAAGAAGAAGAACTATGATTTTTCAACATTGATGGTAGTTTAAAACACTTTAGAGAAGCTATCTAGCAGAGATTTGAAATATCGAGCTTCTTGAAAGGAAGGATGGCCGATCAACATGTTGTCATCCAAGATTTGCTGACGGGAGGGGGGGGGTTGTTATGAATGGATATACCTTTGAGGGACTGAGAGCTGATTTCATGGCGAATAAGACATCCCAAACCTTCTTCCATGAGGAAAAACATGAAAGGAGAGAGAGGGTCACCTTGGCGGATACCACTTGAGAGAGTGAAGGGCGACGAGGGTGAGCCATTGACAAGAAAGGAGAAGAAGGGGGAGGAGATCAAGCTCATGATCCATCTGATCCAAGTAGGGCTGAATCCAAAGGCCTGGAGCATGTGTCTGATATAGGCCCAATCGAGCTTATCAAAGGATTTGGAGAGATATATTTTGAGGAGAATACCTGGCTTTTTTCCTAATTTCAGCGAGTGAATGACTTCATGGGTTAGGATTATGCCATCCAGGATTTGATGTCCTTCCACATATACCATTTGTTCTGGAGAAATGAGCAGTGAGAGAAGCAGTTTTAGCCTGTTGGCGATCACTTTTGAGATGAGTTTGTAGATAACATTGCAGAGGGAAATAGGTCTGTACTTGATAGGATTAAATGCTTGTTCCTCTTTTGGAATTAGAGTTAGGAAGGTGGCATTGAGGGCTGGAAGGATCTAGTGCATACTTCTAGATTCCTCAACCAGATCCCATATTTCCTTCTTGATGTCCTCCCAAAAGAAGTGAAAGAAGTTGGAGGTGAATCCATCCGACCCAGGGGGCTTCCTGTCTTTGAGCTGCGACATTTCCTGATCCACCTCTTACAATGTGACCGGTCGCAACATCATTTGATTATGATCCTCCGTGATGATTCTAGGGATATCTTGAGTAACTTTGTTGATGGCTAGTTGGCGCTTTGTGTTGGGCTATTTGAGAGCATCCTTGAAGTAGTTTAATAATCCCCGTTCAATGTCAGTGTGTGCCTCGAGATTGTCTCCCTATTCATTTTTGAGGACTGCGATGTGGTTGAGCATTTGACGTTGGATAGTGGAGCGATGCAAGAATTTTGTATTTTTCCCCTTCTTTGAGCCATTAGATTCTGGATTTTTGTTTCCAGATAATTTCTTCTTGTAACCTTTGATCTTCCAATAATCCCATTAGCTCCTTCTCCTAGAGCACATGATCAGCAGTGTTCCCTTCCTGGATGATGTGTTGCTGAAGTTCGTCCATCTAATTTTCTAGCTACTTCTGATTTTTGAAGATATTGCCAAAGGATAAGGGATTCCATCGCTTGAGAAGGTTTTTTAGAGTCTTCAGTTTCTACTGGAATTGGAACATTTTGGAGCCCTCCGGCAGAACTATAATTCTCCACCAAGCGGTGACCATATCCTTAATGTTAGGACGGGTGAGCAAGAACTGCTTAAATTGAAAAGGTTTGTTGCTTGCTATGTTGGGACGCGACCATTGCAACTATATGGGTGAATGATTAGAGCCTAAGGTTGGAAGGATGGTGGAGATGATATCACCTCCGAGATAGATGGAGTTGTTCGAGGTGAGGAATCTGTCAAGGCGCGAAGCAATCTGATGGGATAATCCTCTGCAAGTGTTCCAGGTATGGATTCCATTGGAAGTCTGGAGATCAATCAGTGTGTTTTTATGTATGAATTCTTTGAATCTATATATGTCTGCCTCAAGCTTGAGGCACCCTCCTCTGTTCTCCTCCAGATTTGGGATCATATTGAAGTCACCTCCTAGTATCCAGAGAGGGTGGGTATGATGAGAATTAAGATGCTCTATGGAGTTCATAATTTCAATTTTTTGGGTTGTGGGTTGGGGGAAGTATACATTGGTGAGATGGCTGTGAATGTTGGTACCAAGTAGATGGAAAGAGGCCTGAATGAAGTTATGAGAGGCATGGAGATTGGTCAGGGTAATTACAAGAGGGTTCCAAGCAATTTATAGAGCTCCTGAGGCCCCAGTAGTGTCAACACAATTGTGCTGCAACCATTCCATAATCGAGAAATAATAGAGTTCAGAGTAGTGCTGGAGCATTTGGTTTCTTGCATAAAGAAAATAGTGGGTTTTTCTTGCGTGATTCTATTCTTGATGAGTCGATGCTTTGATGGGTTGTTGAGCCCTCTAATGTTCCATGAAATGAGCTTCATTGAGAAAAATGTGGAACGAAACTATAGAACCTTGTCAACTTGGGTATCATATCAATTCAACGAGTTGGCCTCCAAGCATGATAAGGCATTGCAGATATGTGAATCACCCTGTTTTTTTGGACTCTTTCATGATATTTTTTGTGTTTAGCATGGTGCCCCCTTGGATGCCAAGAGTTAGAATTTGTTGGGCTCTGGTGAGGACTTCCTCAAGGCATTGGATCTTCTGAGAGGGTATCATGTGATATTATGGGCTTTTACATGCTTCCTCCAAGCATAAGATATAAAGCTCACCAAAGTCAATGCTTTATGGTTCTTCCTCCATGGCGGATGGTTGCTCCTGTTCAAACTTCTTCCCTTTGTTGGATTTATTTCCGTGCAATTCCTCGGTCAGATTTGTGTTAGGGGGAGGGGAGGTAGGTGGATGAAGGGGAGTATACTGGGCCTAGTTTGAGTTGAGAGTGGGATTGACGTGCTTTAAGGCCTGCTTAGGAAGATCTGAGGAGGGGCATTCCTTAGAGGCTTTATTGGCTAGAACATCAAAATTTTTATTGGTGGCAAGTCGTGAGGCCTTGGGAGCTGAGGTGGACTTTCTTGCATGTCGCTTGTGGTTTGTAATCTTGGTGAAACTGTCAGGATGTGTATTGTTCGAAGTTGAGCAAGGTTTCAGAGGCTAATTGAGAGGAAAATATCTAAAGAGGTGCCCATTCTCATGAAATTTATGACAACGAAAAGTCACATGTTCATAATCAATAGTTTGAACCCATTCATAACCGTCATGTAATAGACTTACCGAATCCATGAGGGCTTTGGCTAAGTGAATGTAGACTCAAATCCTCGTATAAGATGTGTATCGATTGATCTTGGTTTCTTCTACAATTTTGATGAATTCCCCTAGATGATTGCCAATGTATTTGAGGAATAGTTCATCCCAGTAATCCTGAGGGAGTGAATATAGTCTGATGCAGACTAGAGCCCAGTTAAAGTCCTCTTTTTCTAGGTTGAACCTTTCCACCTAGTTCCTGAGGAAGAAGCTGGTAGAGTTGAAGAAGTATGGTCGTCCATCCATGATTTGGTTTTTGTCCTCTAGGCATGTAAAATTGATATTGAAGAATCCTTTTCAGCCTAGTTGGAGGGATATTTGTCCTTTCATCTTCCATTTTGAGGCGATCCAGCCCAGGAGCACTTTCTCTGTGGGCCAGAAGCCAATGAATTTTCCAATTAGTGCATGGTGCTTCATCTATTATATTTTTCTATTGATGCGTTGAGCAGGGAGATAGATCTTGGGCCTCTCAGCTGTGATAGGAATACATGTGGAGGATGATGCTTTCCTCTGCTCACTTTTGTCCTTTTTCTCTTCTGTCAGGGGTTTTGCTGTTCCTACAGGGTCAGAAAGCTCTGTCTTGTCATTTTCAAGGGTAGAGTTAGGCCCCTTAGATTCTTTTCTAGCAAGTGAGCCGTTAGCAGATGGGGTTGCGTCTGCCCCCCCATCATGATCTGCCATGAATGTTAGCCTATGCTCTTCTCGCAGCGTGGGGATGACACCACAGGAGAGAGCGGAAGGAGCCCCGATTGGATCCTGTCACTGGGTAGAATGAAACCCTAGGTTTCCATGGATAATCATCTGCACTCGCTCTGATTTCTAGGTGTTGTTTGTTATTCATTATTTTAACTCACTGTTATTCAATTTTTTAACTCACTTTTATTCATTGTTTTAACTCATTGTTATTCACTGTTTAAGGTAATATTCCCTAGTGGTATGTCTGCATATCATGCCCATAATTTATTGATGATCAGGTTATATAGGATGGATGGGATGGGATCAAAGGTTGGGACGAGCTATTGGCTTTGGATCCACTAGTTGGGCAATTGCATGCTGCCAGGTGGCTCATAGAATCAATCTGCATTAACCATAAATATATATATATATATATATATACATACATACTCACTGGGTTAATCAATTGGAAATTCTCTATAATGAGATATACCATTTATGATTGGCCACCACCCTGATTAGAAGCACTGACTATTTGAACCTACTCGAATAATGCTAGTTGGACAACTTGCTAAGGGGCGAAGCGAAATCCCTCCTTTGGAATGTATTAAGATCAGAGTGCGCACTTCGTGGAGTTGGTTATGTCTATAGGAGAATAACTTAATTAAATGTATAATATAACAAATCTCTGACCGAGGACAATTTTTTTATATCTATAATTGGATAGATGGAATTGATTGCTTTTAGGTTGAGCGGGGTGCTGCTTTCCTTGGATACTACACTTGGCTCTCGGTTCTAGAAAACATTCTCATTCAATATTCTCTTCTAATATAATATATTCTTCGGGTCGAAGAAATTCCTCATTGTGGTGGTGCGATAAAATCCCCATAAATCTGTTTGTATCTCATCTTAGCAGTGAAAGCCTAGTGATGGTGTTTGTGTGTGATGTGATTCCCTGCACTGTTTGTTGGTGTAGTGTTTGGATGTCCTGTTAAGGTAGGTTGGATTGTATTGGCTGTTAGGAAGGAATCAATCGCCTCCTTGTCCATCTTGATCCCTTGCTAGTCTGATAACCTCGATTGTTAGGAAGGATTTGATCCCCAGGGTGTTAGGAAGCATGGATGCAATTTTAGGTTCAGTAATACCTACCTTCATTTCAGTATTTTCCTGAATCGGCTCTACTTCTCTTTTAGGGCATTGAAAAACAAACTCAACCCACATGAAATTCATAGTCTTAGGAGAAGACACAACATCTTTAGAAAATCTATTTTGAAACTCCTTCAAGGACCTTATTTGCCCTTTATTTATTCATTCCCGATATTATAGTAACCTCTTATTAGTGATACAACTATAGCCCATTTCTAATATTAGTAACTAGTAATCAAAAAGCTCTACTTCTTTGAACCTGATTGAATTGATTCTATGTGGTGTTGTAATGCCTTCTATGAATAGCTTCGTGCATGTAGTTTATGAATAACTTATTGTTAGTTTTTGAACCAATGGATTTATTCTTTTAATTGCCTCTATGTTTGCCGTAGCATGTGTTAGAGCGTATCAGTTTGCCAGACATCGGTGATCAAATGTGCTCTTACCAAGTGTGTTGATTGGGTCCTTTTGCAAATTTTTGTAGTTTCAACTAGGGTTTCAATAATAAAAAAATTGTTACTCGTTAGTGTGTCTAGGTTTCCAACTAATTCTTTACAAAATTTTCATTTTTTGGTCACTCCCATCTAAAGTGTTATGGTCCTCTCAGTCTCAGTATCATGGTTTTCATTCAGTTCATTGTTCATCCATTAGGTCACTAGGGTTTCAATAATTTCCTAAATATTTAGTTTCCCCACACTCCACTACACTCCCTAAACCCCTTACACTCTCTCACACTCTATCCCTAAGCTTCTAGACTAAAAATCTAGTCCCTACACCATGATCGCTATCCTACGTTGCATTTTTGGGCAGTTTAGGGTTTGGGAGTGTGTTTTACTTCCCTACACTAATTCCTATACCATTTTCATCACTTTCCACCCCCTAAGCCTCCTAACACCCTCACCTACACTCCATATACCTCCCCTAACCTTTTCCCATGCCCATTCTTCTCATTTCCATCACTTTCCCACAAACCCTAGCCTATTGCTACACTTTTGACACCTTTCTAGGTTAGGGATGTGTTTTCCCTTTTGGCTACCTACCCCTCACTCATTTCCTAAAACTATACTTCCCTACACTCCCTAACATCTATCCCTACCCCTCAAAATTTTCCTAATAATTTAGAAGCCCTCTAACCCCTTCATCTCCCTCCATTCCTAAAACTGCCCCAAAATCCTCTGCTTTCCCCAGAGAAAACCCTAATTTTTCTTCCTAGTAAGATAGGATTTCACCATGGAAGCAAAGACTACATACAATGAAAAGAGAAAATAAAATAATGGAGGACATGCCTAAAAAGTTGAGCCATCTAACATCAAATAGAACAATGCCTCACATACTCATCAAGAGGTCATTTGCTGCACATAAGGACAATTATGCTTTAAAGTATGTTTCTGACCAAATGGAGCTGAATTTGACAAAAATGAAAGTGGTTTTTATCAATAATAGACCAGGGAACAAAACCTCCTTTCGTTTATACACAAGTGTTATTATTTGGGAGAAATTCCCAAAATATAGTTGTTATAGGAGATTTGTTGAACTTCTGGGGTACTCTTGGGAAAATGCATTGTTCTCTGTCATGAAGTGTCCAAATGACTTGTTTTATGAGTCAAATGATATCTAGATAGAAATAGATTTCCAATGAGCTATAATTAGCCTAATTGGGAGTTCATGAAGGCCTCCAAAAGTTACCTACAACTTCACGCTGTGCTTTTCTCAAGGACACGCTACACTTTTTGACTAGCCTTAGGAGAATTGATTTTTGAGGGGCTATAATTTATCATTTTCAATGTTTGAGGGCTCCATTTTGTATAATACAGAGAGATGTTTACAATGAGCTATCATGATCTAAATGTGGAGTTCAAGAAGGCCTCCAAAAGTGGTCTGCAATCTCACGTTGCACTTTTCTCAGGGGCACACTATGCTTTTCCTTTTGGCGCTGCGATTTTTGACCAGTTTTTGAAAAACTGGTTTTTCAGGGGCTTTACTCCATAATTTTCTGTGCATAAGGACATTTTGGACAACTAGAAAGAAACCTCTTTCCAATGAGATATCTTGAACTCAATTTGGACTTCCGTAAGGAAACAAAAATCAGCTTGAAGGTCACGTTGCGTTTTTTCTAGATTACCTGTCATCTTCAGAAATTCAAGTTTTTCTCATTTGGATGATAAATTTCATGAAGTTTTACTAATGAAAATGTGAAAATGAAATTTAATTATGTATTTTAGAGTTAGTATAGGTATATACATCAAGTAAAATTGTATTTTTGGGTCAAATTAATCAGTTTCATCAAGATAGGGATGAGTTTGTTGACCTCCGTAGTCATTAGGATTCTAGTTGAGCACTTTGGGGATAAAATCCACAAGTCATAGATGTGACCCCTCAGAGTGGGAAAAGCAGTTTTTGGTCTATATATTTCATATCCTTTGTCATTGCAAGGGTTTGATGCTGTGTAATTGATCTTTGAACACTAGTGTAATTAGACAATTTTTCCAGGGAACTAATAGGAAAAGTTGTAGCTTTTTTGGTGGGATTCATGTGGTATGTGTTTTAGTAGTGTTGCCTCTTATGTTTTCATATTTTTGAATGTATTATGCTTTCCATATTCATGCCATCTCTCAATGTGATTGATTCCTAAGTTAGATAAGCACAATTCATTATTTGATGCTCTGTTTTGGAGGAATTATCATAGTTGTGTTTCACTTTCTCCTGATTGAAAAGAATTCATGATTTCCATGCTCTTTCCTGAAACCATAAAATTCTGTCATACCCATCTTGATACCTATATGTGTTAAATCATAGGCCTACCTTTCCCTATCATATCTCTACAATTTTGATCCTTTTTTTTCCTTGACCTAGTTCTTCCTTGACCTAATTCACCATCCAACACCCAAAATAAATCAATCAAAACCCTAGAGCCAACTATACCTAGCCTAAAATATTCATTATCCAATAAATTTGTCTTTTATCTCACGAAGAGAGCCCTCTACTTCCTAGTATATCTATCTACTAGGCCAAAGCAGTCTGTGGTTACCTTTGCTGGTCTCCTTCTCAGCCTTCAGAGGTCCAATGGAGTGATAACATCTTGGAAAGCATACTGGGGAACAAAGTGACAGATCTTCCCTATGAGAGAACGAAAAGGATCAAATATTATTGTTGATGGTGAACAACAGTCATACATAAAGAAGGTTGTGCATCATTCACCTAGTGAATCCAGTGTTGAAGAATCCAAAGGTTCACAATTTTCATAGCGACTCCACTATTCAAGAACCGGTAGTCTGAAGGACTTCTTCGTGACTTCATTGTTTTCAAAATGAATTCAACTGCTCGAAGGTATGTTCTGATGAATCGTTATCACATTCTAGGTTTTCTAAACCGCATGCCTTATGTAGATTGGTAGACTTATCTCCCAAAGGTCAAAGACGAGAAAGGAGATGATGTTGCTCTGCATCTCGTTAAATTTCACATGCATGCACGCAAGTTGAGTGTTCAATTTCTTGATGGTTGTATGATGAAGATGTTCATGGAAACCTTGGAGGAACAAGAAAAATCATGGTATGAAGGTTTTCCACCTGGTTGTATTTATTCACTTGCTGATTTTCATATGATGTTTTATGAAAATTCTAAAGAAGAACATCTATCTTAAACGCTCGTAAAAGATTCTTGCAATATTTACGAGGTTTTATTTGTCATTTGGAAAGTGTTGATGGTGATGAAGAATTGATGGATGAGGAACTTTAGGAGGCCTTCCTTGAAATTCCCTTCCAACATCATGAGAAAGAATCATATCCTAGCTGTCATTCATTTCAGGAAAATTTCCAGCAAAACCGTCTTTTCCTTGACTGAAGAGAATTTGAATCAACCATCAATTTGTGAAGAGCAAGTTGTTTCCACTTCAACATATGAATATGATAAAAAATCTATTCAAATTGCAGAGGACCGGGACATTGAGGACTGTCATTCAAATTTTTCTTCTCATGTTTCATGTCTTGAATTTTTGTTTCAAGAATAAATTTGCTCGCCTACTTGTCCATAATTTTTTGAAGACCAGGAACACACTCTCGTTGAGGCACATTATGAAAAGAGATATTATTCAAGAGAAAAGGCACCTTGTTTCTTCTATTCCAGCAAAAGGTAAATTTTCATGTTTTTTTCAGGATCCAGTGGAAATTTTGTTGTAGTAAATAGGGATGATATATTTTCTTGAATTTATGGATCATGACACTACTACATTTGGCGGAAATTCCGACACCTGTTTCCGACGCTTTTGACCAAATGTCGGAAATTTTCCCAAATTTTTTCCATCCCGCCCGAAACCGTCGCTATACCGACGTCTATAGAAAGGTGTCGCAATACCAACACTTAAACTAGTGTCGCAATTACGACGTTTAAAGGAAGACGTCACAATTGAGACACCATGGCCCAAAGCGTCGCTATTGAGACGATTCTAAACGTCGCAACTGCAACACAATATCTAGGTGTCGCCATTGCGACGTTTGGAGGCACCGTCCTAATAGCGACGCCTTTTCCGCCGTCGGTATAGCGACAGTTATTTTCGCGCTACATAAAAATACCAAACTTATATGGGCCCTACATAAAAATTCGAAACTTATATGCGCGCTCCATAAAAATGTTTCGTATTTGTCGCAATAGCTACGTTTGATATCACGCGCGCATTCGCTCTCTGCTCTTGCAGAACAGCATTTTCCCTCATCATTCGCGCTCAGCTCTTGCAGAACAGCATTTTCCCTCAGCATTCACCCTCAGCGTTCGCCCTCAGGTCTTGCAGAACAGCATTCGCCCTCAGCTCTTGCAAAATGGTAAGTTCTTACTGCAGGCCCTTCCTCCTATAGTAGGGTTGACTCTATTTGGGTTTTTTGGTCAATTCCATTGGATTGTGTTAGGCTGTATGGTTCTCTCTAGATGTCAAGAATCAAGATTCAATACCCTCTATTATCTTCATCACCCAATACAAGATTTAAATTTTTCCCAAAGAAACGCTTATTAATTTGGCAGCCATTATTTCTCCTCGCTTTAAAAACCCTACATTTAAATGAAAACAAGCATTGCATTTCAACTACAAAAATCTATTAGTGTTCAAATGTACATGTGTGCTACATTAACGTCGTGTGATATCACGCGCGCATTCGCGTCCGCTCTTGCACCATTCGCTCACGTGCATCAAGATTCGCTAGCATTCGCCTGAGTTTGTAGAACAAGATTCGCCCTCGCATTCGCCCGAGCTCTTATGTATCAAGATTCACCCCGGATTCGCCCCTCGCCTCTTTCAGAACAATATTCACCCCGCATTCGCTCGCCTCTTGCAGGTAATCAGCCTTTGCCCTCGCATTCGCCCCCGGCCGTTCGCCTCCTTAAGTTTCGTAACAACATTCGCCCTCGGCCGTTTCCGCCTCGCCTCTTGGTGTGTAACAACATTCGCCTCGCCTCTTGCAAAATGGTAAGTTCTTACGCAGTTCCCTCATCGTCCCTCACCGCCCCCTTTTAGTTTATGGTTTCGTGTTAGAAGTTGATGTGCCACTTAGCATATTTGAGAATCCAAGTGATTCAGATTCAGATGGTGACATGGTTGATCTTGATATATTCGTGCGGAAGTTGGATGCAGAGACTAGTGGGGCATTAACTTGAGCATTTATGCTCATTTATCAGTATGATGATATCATTTGATATTCATATGTTATGTTTTATGTTTTATGTTTCAGACATAACTTATTTGCGTTTAAGTTTTATGTTTCAGACTTGAGTTGTAAACTTCAGTTTAAACTCTATTTTGAATCTTGATATAAGATGTCATATGATATCTTAAACTTTATTTTCATTGTACATTGTTAGTAGTTACATTAATGATTATATAGTTACAAACTTACAAACTTACATGCATGATTGTATGATGTATGTTTTAACTTTTAACTTTTAAATTTGTTTCAATTATATGATTTATCATTCATCGATTTGTAATTTTATCATTTATGATTTATCTTTCATGATGCAAGTGTATGATGACCGTATATACATTCCTTGCAAAAATATAGTTACATTTTAAATATTAAATTTTATAATTTTTATGACCCCGACGTCCCCCCACGTTTCCTGAAAATTGGTAGGGAGCTTTTGCATAAGCCGCTCCCGCGCTCCCTCGTCCCCTCGCTCCCACCTCCAGGGGACTTGGTGGAACATTGCCATAAACATATGCAAACATATATCATGATCTTGGAATTCCATTACATATGTATGTGCCAATGTTCCATAATCTTGCCCCATCATCAATTTAAGAAATTTCCATTGAATATCAAATTATGGGAGGGGGGGACTTTTTGCTGCAACATTTGGCTCAAAATCAGGGACCATCTTCGTATGAGGTGAATGAGAACTATAGATATTTGAAGAAGTAGATTAGTGCCTTTTCCTCTGGCCATGGAGTCATATACAGTTATCCATCACAAAAATTTGTCTTTGTTCATTCTCACCTTGAAAGTTGCAAAAAATCATGCCCTAATTGAAACGACACTAAATTTGAAAGATATAATAAAAATGCAAGCTAGAAGTGCCCTATTAATACAAAGGGGAAACCTTCCTACCTACCCTAACTGAGATAAATTTTGATTGAATAGGAAACATGATATTTCCTATGGAGTTGATCCAACAACTTGTTAAATGTATGGGACTAAATCATGCATTTGATTTCCAGGGAAACATGCGCATGAAGAGAAAAAGTGCATAATTAATGGAAAATCCATACATGCCACTTATAAAAACTACACCGAAAGGTCAAAAAATACTTAAGGCCTTAACTTAATTTGAATCCAAAAATGACAAAATAGGATTAGTGAAAACACGAGAGTGGTGTGGGTGAACAACATAAATAAAAAGTGAAGATACCTTTCCCCAAGATGCCTTTGTCACCGTTGTATGAAAACATGTTTTCCTTTTCCTTTATACATGCAAGTGAATGCATTATAGGTATGGTGTTTTCCCAGAATAGGAGAAGCCTACTTAAATATATCATTCGTGGATTGAATGTTTGGGTGCCTTAATGTGCAATGACATGTTTCCAGGACTGAATTCAATGCAAGGCATATTTGAAACTCTAACTCTGTCTTCCGGTGTCTTATTAGAAATTATTTCACTTTTCATTTTGTGTTTTCAAGTTAGATATTGTTTTCAAGTTTTTACATTTATAATTTTATTGCAATGTGGTAGACTGATCAGAGCAGTGCAGGAACAACCCCGAGACGAGATGATCGCGGAAAGAGGCTAGCGGAAGAACATGTAAAGTGCCAGCATTGCTCTATCTTCAGGTATTTTAGTTATTTACATAATTGAAATAATATTAATTTTGTTCAAATATGCAGACACCTAGCCATGGTACGCCTGATGATTCCCTCTTTGAGGAAGAGCTTTTTTCATCCCTATCTCCAGTGTTGTTGTTGCAAAAAAAGGCATGAGATGCAACGTCGGAATTTAATGCTTTGATAGATGCGCCTCAAACACCTGAAACAGAAGAGAGGATACAACATCTTATGAGGCAGCTAAATAGATATCATGTAATAATAAAAAGTCAAAAGGATATTTTTTTTGTTCTGCATGAGATGAATTGTGATAGTTTGATTTTTAATTTTTACATTGACTAAACTAACAAAAAGTTCTTTTGTATGTAGCGTTTTCTGGCATTTGCTGAACCCCGTGTTGGTGGTAGTGGGACACAAGGGCAAGAGATTTCCCAACAACCCTCTCGTACACCTTCTACTCCTTTAGGTGCTAGCCAAGAAACACACCCTGCCCAAGCTGACACCCAGCCAACTGCTGAACGTGTTGGCAATGATGAGGCTGATATGGCCAGCTACATTATTGCGTTTCCTGGAGCTACACGTGTCAGCTCCACAAGGACCATTAATGGCACGTTGTTGGTGAACGATGAGGGTGTCCCTATAAAGCATGTACAACTCCCAGGTAAATTTTAATATTTTAACTATTTCATGTACTTTATCTAAAACATATTTATCATGATTTTTATTTTTAAATTAATGATAATATCTTCTTTTTCTTTTGGTTTTATTCTGTGTAGGAAACAATGAGTTCTACAGGATTCTCGAGAGCCATGCGTTGGTAATTTTTGGCCCAACCATACGTACAGGGTGGAATTCCCAGAATTCCAACCTGAAAAAAGAACTTCTAGATTATCTAGAAGCCCTTTTTGGGGTCGGCACATTTGACAGAAAAGCGGTGGCTCAGGTAGCCGGCAAATAATTGAAATATACCAGGGACACCTATAGGACGCAATTGCAATTTAACCCTAGATATGAGCGTCCTCTCGCAGTTTCAGAGAGTGAGTGGAGAGCACTCATCCATGACGGAAAAGAGAAAAGGGAAAAGAAAGAAGGAAAAATGCCAATTGGACCTGCAAGGTAAATTACAACTTTAATTCAATAGCTTTAATTTTCCTTATGTCTAAAATAAAAGTGTGCTACGTCATATCTGACTTCAATCTTTTGATGCTAGGTTGCCTGACACCTCAAAGGCAACCAAAGCTAGGATTGAGAAAAAGGGCCATCACAAGCTCGGCCAGGGTGGCTACTTGAAATTAGTTGCAAGAATTGTAATTAAGTAGCTAAACATCTTATAATTAATTGTATCGCCTTCCAACGTTTTTGTCATCCTATCAGATATGATTAAAAATACACAATCATATATAATGTAGGGTGATGACTTTGGAACAATAACTACAGAGGAAGATAAAAATATTGCTTTCCGTTTTGGCTATCAAGCTGTAGTTGAACGTCGCAGAGCTTGGGGCAGTCCCAAGATCTACAATGCCTGATAAGGTAAAACATTAACCTTTCAATATTTTTGTTTTCGTCCATAAATTTAATGTCTAACAACTTTGTTTAAATCAGGGGAGCAACACTACCAACGAGGCAAATAACCCAGTTTTAGAGCCAGATGTAGATGATCCTCTCGTGCAACCCGATCATTGTAGTGGGGACCAGGCCGACAATGCTGCTATCAGTGAGGGCCGTGACGGTAATTAATTTCCACTTATAATTTTTTCTAATTATACCTTGATGGTTGTCCTTATAACGTTTTTTGTTTAAATGACAGAAAATGTTTCCCTTGAGGATCTTACCACCAGAGAGGAAGACAGGGCAACAGTCCCAACGGCGACAACTGGTGCACCAGGTAAATAATCTCATTGCAATTTTTTTTATTAATATTACCGAACTAGTTCAATGATATTTAAAAACTGATAATTAAAATTTAATATTATTTGTTTTTGGAGGTGATGCCCCGTCACTGGATGAGACCAGACATCGTGACAATGCAACTAGGTCAGCGGCGACAACTGGTGCACCAGGTAAATAATCTCATTGCAATTTTTTTTATTAATATTACCGAACTAGTTCAATGATATTTAAAAAACTGACAATTAAAATTTAATATTATCTGTTTTTGTAGGCGATGCCCCGTCACTGGATGAGACCAGACATCGTGACTACGCAACTAGGTCAGCAGTGCGGGTCGAAAGGCACGAAATAGGAGCAAAGCACGATGATATTGATGATGTAATTAGGAGCTTTAGAAATAGGAAGAAGAAAAAGAAAATTTGATAATGTAAAATATTGTATTATTATAAGACAAACGTTACCATACTTGGAAATTTTTTTGCGTTATATAAAAAACTCATTTATCATACTATTTTTATGTCAAGCATTAATTGCAATGTTTCCTTGCGTACTTTTTGTTGAATTGTTTTTTTACTAGTTATTGAATATTTTTTTTTTATGCTCATGAAAGTAAAAATTGAAATATAGATTGGGTATTGGGGAATTGAGAGTGATGTGAGGGGGGGGGAGGGGCCATAAGAGCTTCCACCTTCACGTGGTTGGCCCTGTTTAGTAGAGAATAATTTATTGGAGCGATTTAATCTTGGAGCAAACCTCCCTTGATCCAGCGTAGCAACAAAAAAGTCATTGTTGACTTAGTTGCTACTCTTTCAGATCGTGGGAGGCTTGTTCCAAGTTCATGCGACTCCAACAAATTATTCTTGAAACGAAGAGGAGCTTATTCAGGTATGTTTTGACATTTTCAACATATGTTCTAACATTATCATAAGAATGCATCTTAGAGTAAAAATACTACATCAATTACTTGTATTTATTGTATAGATAATGATGGATTTTGATTGACTTGGCAGTGCAGATACAAATCCTCTTGCATCATGAGCAATACAACTTGTCAACCAGGGTCATGTCCAGGATATTTTTTCTTGTGCGCTTGACCAGGTTCGTAATGTCACATTTTGTAAGTTCCTTTACAGTTCATAATTCAATATTAAGCTTGTGCACGATTATTATCTAGGTTTTTTGTATGTGTTTTTTCATCTATTTGATTGTAAGCAACTATGCATGTTTCCTGTTGTTCACTAAGATTTCTCCCATTACCACTCCCAGGATGAATCCGACTTTATTGTTACATAGGTTACTTTATTGTTACTATGATTTCTCCATTTACGATTTCATAGGTTACATCATGTAAAGTTGTCAATCTCAGGTTGGTGATGAGCTTTAGTTCTCCAGATTTTGGGTTTTTCTGATATTTTCTCCCTCATGTCATTCCTGCATCACCTCGTTGTTTGAGCATGCCAATTGTCTACCACTTGTACCAATTGGCACATGTCAATCTTTGAGTGGTGCCACATTTCACCTATTTTCAGTGAGATTTTAGGGTTTCTCTAACATAGCTTCAGAAATCCGATTCAGTGCCTGCTTGAATATTGTCACATAATACTTATGGTTTGGATTGATGAGCATGTTCTAAATGGTTGGTTGATTCATAAGAACCACCCATAAATCTCCCTTCCTATAACACACAGAAAATAAAAATTTCTTTGACAGGAGATAGAGTTTCAATACTTTGAAAACAAACTTCTATTCCCTTCAATAACTCAAAAAAAACTATTACACTACTTCCTCACTGAGAGGGATTACAAAATTATGACTGCTACAAAACGCAGTGCATAAAACCAACTCACTGTCTGTTCAAAACAAACATACTCGTCTCTAAGACACTCTGCTGTGTTTTTCCCTTTCGCGCTGCTGTGCATACACACTTAAAAAGTTACACTCAATTTTTCACTTTTTACACACTGCTATGTAATAAAAAATTTACGTACTGTCTATAAAAAAAACTACCAAGATTTTTCGACCTTTTTATTTTTATATGCCGGAACATATAAAACATATTATAATAAACCCTCTTTTAAAAAAAATAAAATTAAAACTAAATTTTATGGCCCACCTTTCATTTCGCATATGATATATATATAACATATGTATATATTAAACTATCAAAACATTAAAGAACCCTTTCCGTCGGACTTCAAAAGTCTAAATAGATTGAATTTCAAACCAAATTCGTGTTCCAAAATGGGATGCTGACGTCTGCCTAATTTTAACTCGAATTCTCAATCCAATGTGCCCTATAAAAAATTCGGGTCCGGTTTTCAGGTTTTCAGAATCCCTTCAATTTCATGTGATCCAATATTAATGCTCCACGTGTTCTCCATTTGAATTTACAAAACTGTCGGGTAAATTTCTGTTTGTTTAATTTCTAGTTGGTGAACTGCGTTAATGCTGGCTGTTGTGTTTAAATACAATCCTGTACAGAAAT
Organism: Pinus albicaulis; assembly: GCA_034641835.2. Classification (NCBI taxonomy): domain Eukaryota; kingdom Viridiplantae; phylum Streptophyta; class Pinopsida; order Pinales; family Pinaceae; genus Pinus; species Pinus albicaulis. Next base: position 1,262,405,120 of record CM076572.1, read on the forward strand.
ATGGTTGTGGCCGTCTACAAAAAAAACTTGCAGGAATTTTAAATGCTGAATTAAATTTCTGGATGGCGTGCAAGCAACCTCCAAAAAAAATGTTGCTGCTGCATCCGTCCTTCTGCTGCAGCAGTTGAAGTTAAAATTCAACAGCACAGGGTTTAATAAGTGAGGGTGTAAAGGTAACTTTTTGTCGATGGTACCGGATTAAGATCATCTATTCATTTTTGTAGGGTCTTATGGTGTTTGGTTTTTTAGTTTTGGGTTGGGTTTATTGAGTCTAAGATAGTTTTTGAGTGAAAAAATTGCTATCAGGTATTAAAAAAATTTGGTTCTTTTGTCAAAATTTATGAGTTTGTTAGGAAATACAAAACTGACAATGGTTGTATCTTAAATTTGTAGAAAATAATTTGAAATGAAACCTTTTTGTTTAGGTTGTTGCAGCAGGTGCAAACCCCATTCAAATTACTAGGGGCATTGACAAGACAATAAAGGCCCTTGTTTCGGAACTCAAAATTTTGTCAAAGGAGGTAAACGCTTGCCTTTTGAGTAGGCTTGTTTTCCTTTTTGCTGATGGTTTGGTGTATCTAATTGAATTAGTTGCCTAAGGTATTTTTGGTTGCAAACTCCTTTTCATTTTTCATACAATATTGGCCTTGTGGAATACATTTGATTGTGTGGTCTTGTTAGATCTACAACATTTGTAGTTGTTTAGTCTTATGGCCGAGGTGCACTTTTATTATGGAAATAGTTGATGCAATATTGTCATTTAATCCTTACTGCAGGGTAGCATGTTGAGAAGTTTTTTGTAAAACATTTGGTATTCAAAATGACACTTGATCCTATACAGCATCATGCACTTGACTTCAAAATTTATATTCAAAGTGTGCCAGACAATTCTTGCAAAATTTCAAATATTTAGGTTGTTTTAAACCATTATCTTTTTCATGTATTGGATGCTGAAAATATGAAAAAGACTTTGGTATGAAACCAACTGGTGAATAATTTCCAGCACAACAACCACTTCCAAGACATGATTTAGAAGTAGAACAAATGTGCTTATGAAGCATAGAAAGATATCCTTGATGCATTGTCAATGTTTGGCTAGGGTTAGTTTTGGAGAAAATAACTCCTTATTCCTAGAATAGTGATCTTCAATACAAGTAAATGCCAGAGAAGAGAGATCATCGTGTGACGCAACAAAACTGAAATTGGACCCCCAAGGAGAGCTGGTGTGTCTACAATCGCTGTGTCAGCATTTTCCCTTGGTGTACCCCGGTCTTTTCCTCCAGCCTGAGTCTTAATTGACTTCTTCTTTCTTCGGGTTTATTTATCAAATTCGTAGAATTTGATAAATAAATACTATCCACAATGGTTGGAATTTAATTTATATTCCCGACTTTATATTATCTCCAATCCTTATAACCAATGTTTAGCTTTCAACACTTTGTATTTATACTCCACGTTTCTTTTTAAATAAATAACTTGTAGTGAACTTTCGGCTCTATATTTCACCACCCAGCCTTACAACAATCACCCTCCAAACTTATGCTAATTATCCGCCAATCGTTTAATTAAAAAATTTCATTATACTCCGGCCCCACCTATATATATCAATAACCAATCAAACACTCGTATCGTACCTGGCTATCCTCCGCACACCTTAGTTAACCTCCTGGCAAGTTCAACGTGCGACCACCGTCCGATGGCCCTTCTCCAAATCAACGACTCTTGGCAATTTCGCTCGGCTTCCAACGTCGGGCTTTAACGTGCGATGGCGTGGGTTAAACGGTTGTTTTCCGGGGTCACTTCGCCACGTGTCTCATTCCCTATGGAATCGCTCGCGAATAGGAAATACCGCCTACTCCGCAAAAGCGGTGCGATATGGGCAACCCGCTTTTGTGATTCCGCTCGTGGTTTTGGTAGAGGGCTTGACCACGGGTGCATGTCCGGTTCCGCTATCCTTTTGTTTGTTAACTCATGTCCAATCCTCGGGTCAGGTTCCGAAAGCACAACAATTTTGTCTCTTTATTAAGCGAGATTTTAATATGTGTATTATCAAAGAAAACCAACACAAATTTTATAAGAAAATTGTTCAAAAGTCGAGCCCGCCGGACTTCAAACGGCGATAAACCATAATTAAAACCAAATTCGCGTTCCAAAATAGCCTGCTGACGTCGGCCAATTTTGTGACCCGAATTTCTTATCAAATTCGCCCTAATATTTTACGGGTCCGGATTTCCACTGCGCGAGCGGCCCAAACAAAGATCCGCTCCAATCAATTTCTGCCACGTGTCCTCAATAAAACTTGCCCTGCTCCCGGCTGCGGGTGCATTCGATGGCGTTTAAGGTGATGGGACATGGATATGGCGATTTCATATCATTCGCATTAACATTTAACGTTGTTCAATTAAGTTTTCACATCAAATCTAGATTAATTAATTTTTAACACTATTCAAGATCGGACCTCCACTCCTCTGAGCGATTCCGCACGCTCCAATTTGATCCGGCCTTCAGCTCTCATTATTAATGATCAGAGATTCATTATGACGGCCGTCCTTTGATTGCATTGCAGACGGGTCGACATAAAAAATGGCGTTTAGCCATGGTTTTTCAGACAAGCCGGTTGCTGGATTACACTGTCTGGTAACTGCGATGATAAGGAGAAGTGGCCAGCGGAACTTCTGCCTAGACTTTGCTGCATATTTCCATTTCTCTCGGTTCTGTCTCTATCTGTCTTCCTCTGTTAATTGGAATTCTGCTTCTTCGTCTCTTGTGCCCACTGCGCCTGAGATTGCACCCATGCCTCGCGTGCGTCATAGGATGCGTTGTCGCAGGGGGAGCACTAGAGGTCAATCCCGGCGCGCTCCCTCCAGCACCTCAACAGAGATGACCTCCGGCCAGTCCAGTGATTATTACTTAGGTAGATATCCAAATACTAGGAGTGGGCGGGGTCGGCTTGTAGCATCTGGCCACCATATGGATTCCCCTGCTCCTGGCTTCCCCACCGCTAGTTCACCTTCTCCCACGACGCGCACTGCGCAATTTTCCTTTGATTGCACTCTCAACCGCCCGCGAATCACAGCTGTAGTCACTGTGGTCTTCCGCGAGGAGGCCCAAATGGAGGAAGAATGCACCCGTCCGGCGGGTCTGAGCTCGGAAAAAGCCGGCCAGCATTCGGGCCTTCAGGAGGGGAGCCGTGGCATGCATGTGGAGGTAGCACCTAGCGATCCCGGACCTTCCGAATTAGGATGGTGCCGAATCGTGGAGGAACCAGCGGTGGATTAGTTTGGTTAATTTGTTTTTCTTGCTTAGCAGGCCCAGTTAATTGGGCTGCGTTTAGTTTATTTTACTGTGCTGGACCTTTAAGTAATATTTTGAATTCTGTAAATTAAACGTTCAAGACTGGTTTCCCCGTATGAGGGCAGTCTTCTTAATTTTTTGATTTTTTGATGACAAATTTGCCATGAGTATGGCGAGGCAATGTTTTTGACTTCGGTGTAATTTTATTCGCAATGTTAATAGATTAACTTTACTTTGAATTCTCACATGATTAGCGTTTTTCTTGATCTGTTCAAGGATTTTGGGTACTTTAATTTGTATTTGGAACAATGGACGTCGGTACTCTCTCTGTTGCTTTACTGTTCTACATACTACTATTTCACTTTCTTATAGATGCCTCGGGCATATTTGAATGCTTTCTCAGATTGTCGATAATCTCCATGTGAACCGTTACTGGATTTTATATCATGTCCCTGTATGTGACATGGGGTATTTTTCTATCATTGTCTGGGGTGGGACTTCCACTTTTCTGGATGGATATTTGGGTTCCAATCTTAAGATGTGAAAATGTAATGACTTCATGGACTGTTTTACTTCATACAATATATTCAAAACATCGTTTTTTCTCTTGTGAAAAAAAAAATGATTAATGTTTATCACTCTGCCTTCAAAACTAGCGATGCTGGTCTATGTTGTTGGTTTATTGATATGGTATGATGGTCTTTTTATATTTTGGACATATCACACTCCTCACATGATTAGCGTTTTTCTCTGTTCAAGGATTTTGGGTACTTTAATTTCTATTTGGAACAATGGACGTCGGTACTCTATCTGTTGCTTTACTATTCTACATACTGCTATTTCACTTTCTTATAGATGCCTCGGGCATATTTGGATGCTTTCTAAGATTTTCGATAATCTCCATGTGGACCGTTACTCGGTTTTATATCAAGTCCCTATATGTGACATGGGGTATTTTTCTATCACTGTCTGGGGTGGGACTTCCACTTTTCTGGATGGATATTTGAGTTCCAATCTTCAGATGTGAAAATGTAATGACTTCATGGACTGTTTTACTTCATATAATATATTCAAAACAACGTTTTTTCTCTTGTGAAAAAAAAATGATTAATGTTTATCACTCTGCCTTGAAAACTAGCGATGCTGGTCTATGTTGCTGGTTTATTGATATGGTCTGATGGTCTTTTTATATTTTGGACATATCACACTCCTCACATGATTAGCGTTTTTCTCTGTTCAAGGATTTTGGGTACTTTAATTTATATTTGGAACAATGGACGTCGGTACTCTATCTGTTGCTTTACTATTCTACATACTGCTATTTCACTTTCTTATAGATGCCTCGGGCATGTTTGGATGCTTTCTCAGATTGTCGATAATCTCCATGTGGACCGTTACTGGGTTTTATATCAAGTCCCTGTATGTGACATGGGGTATTTTTCTATCACTGTCTGGGGTGGGACTTCCACTTTTCTGGATGGATATTTGGGTTCCAATCTTCGGATGTGAAAATGTAATGACTTCATGGACTATTTTACTTCATATAATATATTCAAAACAACGTTTTTTCTCTTGTGAAAAAAAAATGATTAATGTTTATCACTCTGCCTTCAAAACTAGCGATGCTGGTCTATGTTGCTGGTTTATTGATATGGTCGGATGGTCTTTTTATATTTTGGACATATCACACTCCTCACATGATTATGATTAGCGTTTTTCTCTGTTGCAGGGTTTTGGGTACTTTAATTTGTATTTGGAACAATGGACTTCGGTACTCTATCTGTTGCTTTACTATTCTACATACTGCTATTTCTCTTTCATGGACTGTTTTACTTCATATAATATCTTCACTTTCATGGACTGTTTTACTTCACTGTTGTAGGGTCTTGGGTACTTTAATTTGTATTTGGAACAATGGACGTCGGCACTCTATCTGTTGCTTTACTATTCTACATACTGCTATTTCACTTTCATGGACTGTTTTACTTCACTGTTGTAGGGTTTTGGGTACTTTAATTTGTATTTGGAACAATGGACGTCGGTACTCTATCTGTTGCTTTACTATTCTACATACTGTTATTTCACTTTCATGGACTGTTTTACTTCACTATTGTAGGGTTTTGGGTACTTTAATTTGTATTTGGAACAATGGACGTCGGTACTCTATCTGTTGCTTTACTATTCTACATACTGCTATTTCACTTTCATGGACTGTTTTACTTCACTGTTGTAGGGTTTTGGGTACTTTAATTTGTATTTGGAACAATGGACGTCGGTACTTTATCTGTTGCTTTACTATTCTACATACTGCTATTTCACTTTCATGGACTGTTTTACTTCACTGTTGTAGGGTTTTGGGTACTTTAATTTGTATTTGGAACAATGGACGTCGGTACTCTATCTGTTGCTTTACTATTCTACATACTGCTATTTCACTTTCATGGATTGTTTTACTTCATATAATATCTTCACTTTCATGGACGGTTTTACTTCATATAATATCTTCACTTTCATGGACTGTTTTACTTCATATAATATCTTCACTTTCATGGACTGTTTTACTTCACTGTTGTAGGGTTTTGGGTACTTTAATTTGTATTTGGAACAATGGACGTCGGTACTCTATCTTTTGCTTTACTATTCTACATACTGCTATTTCACTTTCATGGACTGTTTTACTTCACTGTTGTAGGGTTTTGGGTACTTTAATTTGTATTTGGAACAATGGACGTCAGTACTCTATCTATTGCTTTACTATTCTACATACTGCTATTTCACTTTCATGGACTGTTTTACTTCATATAATATCTTCACTTTCATGGACTGTTTTACTTCATATAATATCTTCAATTTCATGGACTGTTTTACTTCATATAATATCTTCACTTTCATGGACTGTTTTACTTCATATAATATCTTCAATTTCATGGACTGTTTTACTTCATATAATATCTTCACTTTCATGGACTGTTTTACTTCATATAATATCTTCACTTTCATGGACTGTTCTACTTCACTGTTGTAGGGTTTTAGGTACTTTAATTTGTATTTGGAACAATGGACGTCGGTACTCTATCTGTTGCATTACTATTCTACATACTGCTATTTCACTTTCATGGACTGTTTTACTTCATATAATATCTTCAAAACAACGTTTCTCGACTTTTAAAATTTTAATTTTTTTTTTTAAAATTGAACCCTCCGTCGGTCTACTGACGCCTTGTAGATGTCGGAACTGCGACAACCCAGAAACGTCGGAGGAGAGACAGCATGAAAACTTCGGAAGAGCGACATTCCAAACGTCGGACCAAATATCGTCGGAATTACGACATCTTCCAGACGTCGGAAGAGTGACGTCCGAAACGTCGGACCACGTTTAGTCGGAATTGCGACAGTTTACGAGCGTCGGAAGAGCGACGCAAAAACGTCGGACCACGTTTAGTCGGAACTGCGACGGTTTATGAGCGTCGGAAGAACGACGTCAAAAACATCGAACCACATTTCACTGGAAGTGCGACAGTTTTCAAACGTCGGAGGCGCGACGGTTTGTGAGACGTCGGAAGAGTGACGCCAGTTCGGAACGTCGGAAGAAGTGTCGATAGTGCGACAGTTTTTTCTTGTGTCGGAACGGCGACGGCAGGACAAACCATACCTACCCCTAAAAATTTTCCGAAGAATTTAGAAGCACTCTAACCCCTTTATCTCCCTTCATTCCTAGAACTGCCCCAAAATCCCCTATTTTACCAAAAGCAAACCCTAATTTTTCATCCTAGTAAGATAGGATTTCACCATGGAAGCTGAGACCATATACACTGACAAGAAAAAATACAATAATGGATTACATGCCTCAAGAGTTAAGCCATCTAACATAAAAAAGATCAATGCCTCACAAACTCATCAAGAGGTCATTTGTTGCACATAGGGACAATTATGCTTTAAAGTATGTTTCTTACAAAATGGAGATAAATTTGACAAAACGGAAAGAGGTTTTTGTAAATAATAGAACAAGGAATAAAAATATCCTTTAGTGTATATATAGGTGTTATTATTTGGCAGAAATTCCCAAAATATAGTTGCTACAGGAGAGTTGTACTTCTGGAGTACTCTTAGGAATATGCATTTTTCTTTGTCATGAAGTGTCCTAGTGACTTACTTGATGTGTCAAATGATACCTAGACAGAAAGATATTTCCAATGAGCTATCATTAGCCCAATTTGGAGTTTAGGAAGGCCACCACAAGTGACTTGCAACTTCGCGCTGCGCTTTTCTTAGGGACACGTTGCGATTTTTTACCAGTCTTGGGAGAATTGATTTTTGAGGGGATATACTTGATCATTTTCAGTGCTTGAGGGGTCCATTATGTATCAGACATAGAGATATTTCCAATGCGCTCTCATGAGCTCAATTTGGAGTTCAGGAAGGCCTCCAAAAGCGGTATTCAATATCACGCTGTGCTTTTCTCAGGGGCACGCTATGCTTTTCCTTCTGGTGTTGCGCTTTTTGACCAGTTTTGGGAAAAATGGGTTTTCAAGGGCTTAACTCCATCATTTTCTGTTCTGCAGAAAATTTTGGACACCTTGATAGGAAAAAATTTCCAATGAGCTATCTTGAGCTCAATTTGGACTTCAGCAATGCAGTCAAAAATTAGCTTGAAGATCACGCTGCACTTTTTGCACTCACACTGCGCTTTTTCCATATTGCCTATCATCTTCAGAAATTCGATTTTTTCTCAGTTTGCTGATAAATTTCATGAATTTTTACTGATGTAAATTCAAAAATCAAATGTAATTATGTCTTTTAGAGTTAATAGAGGTAGATACATCAAGTAAAATTGTATTTTTGGGTCAAATGAATCAGTATCATCAAGATAGGGATGAGTTTGTTGACCTCCCTAGTCATTAGGATTCTAGTTGAGGGCTTTGGAGATCAACTCCACAAGTCATGGATTCGACCCCTAAGAGTGGGAGAAGTAGTTTTTGGTCTATATCTTTCATTTCCTTTTTTATTGCAAGGGTTGGATGTTGTGTAATTGATCTTTCAACACTAGTGTAATCAGTCATTTTTGGCAGGAACTAATAGACATAGTTGCAACTATTTTGGTGGGATTCTTATGGTATGTGTTTTAGGAGTGTTACCTCTTATGTTTTCATATGTTTGAATGTATTATGCTTTCCATATTCATGCCATATCTCAATGTGATTGATTCCTAAGTTAGATAAGCATAATTCATTATTTGATACTCTATTTTGGAGGAATGATCATAGTTGTGTTTCACTTTCTTCTGATTGAAACGAATTCATGATTTCCATGATATTTTCTGAAACCCTAGCAGTCTCTCATACCCATTATGATACTTAAATGTGCTAAAGCATATACATACCTTTCCCCATAAGATCTTTGCAATTCTGATCGTTTTTTTCCTTGACCTATTTCTTCCTTGACCTAATGCACCACCCAACACCAAAAATCAATCAGTGAAAACCCTACAACATACTATACCTAGCCTAAAATCTTCATTATCCAGACAATTTAGCTGTGACCTCACAGAGAGAGCTTTATCCTGTCTAGTAGGGCCAGCTACTAGGCCAAAGCGGTCTGTGGTTACCTTTGCTAGTCTTCTTCTTAGCCTTTGGAGATCTGATGGAGTGATAACATCATTCACTTTGAGGAAGGATAACATTGTCTGCGTGCCTCGCTTTTATCCCACTGTCAGTAAGCCTAGATTGAATTGTGGGTATTGGGATCATGAGGTCATTATTTTCTATGTATTTTTCACCTAAGGTATAATGTGATAACACTTAGATTCTCTTTGTTAGAAGCAGTACTTCTCCACAGTAGAATCATTCCACGTACCCAAACAACATAAGATCTCTTCACTCCTCATTGAAGACCATAATTTGGTGTTTGGTGCATTCTACAAATTGATATCCTGGATGTCAGGGAATGAACATAGATTTGGTATTCGAATTGATACCATCAAAACACAACATGTTACAGACCTTATTTTTAAATAATATAGTATAAATCACAATATCAAAGTCTTTTCCTTGTGAGCCCATCTGTTTGTGATTTTTTTGCAACTTTTGTTAATTATATATCCCATTCCCCTTCTCTTGTCCAAGAATTTATGATCTAAGCATACCATATGTTCTCCGATTATATTTCCCTATATTGATTATATTATTGTATTATTGAGAACAAAATAGATTTAGTCCGAAATGTTTATTCATATATTTTTGGTTTTTAGTTGACAAGTTAATATAGTGCATGCGTTGAGAAAATATATGTGCTTGTATTGATTATATTATTGTATCATTGAGAACGAGATAGATTTAGTCCTAAATGTTTATTCATATATTTTGGGTTCTTAGTTGACAAGTTAATATAGTGCATGCATTGTGAAAATATTTCGAACAAAAGTTAAGATGGTTTTTTGCCTTGAAATATTTTTTTTGAAAGGAACAACAGAAAAGTGTTTTTCATCATTTTGGGGCTTTAACTGCTGATTTGTTGGGAGTTTCAAGGTTTTTTTTGGTTTATCTATTTATCTTATTGTATCATTGCCACATGTTCTGATCTGGAAAATCCTCTCCACATTGGCATACCTTTGTTGTTCTAAATATGCAACGTACAACTGACTTAGAGATGCACAAACTAGACACTCAATATGTTACATGTTAAAGTTTTAATGGCAACAATAAAAGAATCCTAATGTCTAGAACACAACTGATCTGCATCATCAATCCATTCACTAATATTTTCAAAAGTATTAGACAAAGAATATAATGTTATCTATATTTGATTTTTTCCTTGATATTTATGCTTGGAATATTCTCAAGTAATATTTTATTTTTTACTTCCAAAATATTTATTTTGTCAAAATATGTTGGATAATTCTTTCATTCTTCAACTCGAATTTATATTTTATTACAAATATTCAGTAAATAATATTGATGGTGTTGTCATTTACTCAAGTTCCTATAGAAATATTCTTGAATATCCATTAGTTTAGAATTAATAGATAAAATCTTGTGACCAAAATATCTTAATATGACTTTGATAATATTTGGATTTTTTAACTTGTGATTCTAGAGAATATATCTTGATATTTACCAAAAAAATATTTTAAATTTAACTCTTATTTCTCATGAAAAAATAGTCATTTCCTTCAATTTTTTTTGGTTTAATTTCTTCATTTCTTGTTTAAGTTGATTTTTTCTCCTCAATAAAATACTTATGATTTATTAATATTTCCTGTATAAATGTTACCTAAACCTTTTGGTTTTCAAATCCACTAACAAATTCATTGATCATCCAAGCATTACCATTGGAAAACCATCCCAATGTTTTGGTTTTTACCCATACCAACGTTTTTATAAGTATCGATCATTATTTGATTTTCATTTCAAATGATTGTTTATCACTGAGTATTTTATGCCTATATGAATTCTATACATATTTTCTAGTATCCACTATATAATACCCACATAAATACCCTCTAATGTATCCTTCTATGTAGGTTTATCATAAAAATAATCGACCTCTACAAAAATAGAAATGTATGTTTGGATGGATCTGACTTCTCTAGCTATCTCTGTCTCTGCTATTGGATATGGGACTGGTTCTATAATGAATTGATCAGTAAGAGATACTTGGAAAGATTGTGTTGAGTCAACTGAAACTTGCCAGCCTCTGTTATGTTGATATTTGCACAAAACACCCCTACTACTCTACAAATCAACTGATCATGATCTGCTTGTGTCTTGCTTATGACTTTTATGTGCTTGATACTAGTGGTAGGTTGCAAAGTAGAATTTATATCAGTGGATGGATTTATTTCTATAACAGTGCAGTGGACATCATCCTTTTTTGGCAACAAAAATTATTCCACTCTTTTTTAATATGATAGTGACAACTCTAATCTGGATGATAGTGATAACAATATGTCTATAGTATTCTTTGATAGTGATTTGGAGACTTGTGTATACTTGTTTGTTGGTGGATTGGTCCAAGGTGGCCTAATGTGATTAATGTCTCATGATATATGTGAATTTTGCAACCTTAAATAGTTTTTTTAGATTGTAATTGTCTTATGGATGGTTTTTTTCAAAACTGATATTTACTTTCGAATAGTTAGGATATTTAATTTAAGAAAAAACCAGTGGTGGTATGGCTATTCTCAGCTAGGATAGGCCAACACTATAATGTGTGACTTCTACAATTTTAAGGACTCTTTTTGATATGACATTTACAACTCTAATCTAAATGATAGTGATAAAAATATGTCTATAGTATTCTTGTGACAATGATTTGGAGACTTGTGTATACTTGTTTGTTGTTGGATTGATCCTAGGTGGCCTAATGTGATTAATGTCTCATGATATATGTCACTTTTGCAATCTTACAGAGTTTTTTCAGTTTGTAATTGTCTTATAGATGGTTTTTTACAAAACTCATATTCCCTTTCGAATAGTTAGAAGATTTATTTTAAGAAAAAACCAGTAGTGGTATGACTATTCTCAGCTAGGATAGACCAACACTATAATGTGTGAATCCTACAATTTTAAGGACTCTTTTGATATGACAGTGACAAATATAATATGGATGATAGCAATAACAATGCATATGTCTATAGTATTTTTGTGACAATGATTTGGAGACTCGTGTATACTTATTTGTTGTTGGATTGGTCCTAGGATTCCTATATTGATTATATCATTATATCATTGAGATCGAGATAGATTTAGTCCAAAATGTTTATTCATATATTTTGAGTTTTTACCTGACAAGTTAATATAGTGCATGCATTGAGAAAATATTTCAAACAAAATTTAATATGGTTTTTGGTATTAAAATGTTTTTTCTGAAAGAAAAAACAGGAAAAGGTTTTTCATCATTTTGGGACTCTAATGGTGATTTGTTGGGAATTTCAAGGTTTTTTTTTTTTTTTTTTTAAATTATATATTTATTTTATTGTAACATTTCCACATGTATTGATCTGGAAAATCCTCTCTACATTGGAATCCCTTTGTTGTTCTAAATATGCAACGTACAACTGACTTAGAGATGCACAACATAGATACTCAATATGTTACATGTTAAATTTTTAATGGCAACAATAGAATAATCCTAAAGTCTAGAACACCATTGATTTTCACCATCAATCTATTCACTAATATTTTCAAAAGTATCAGACAAAGAATATAATGATATCTAGATTTGATTTTTTCCTTGATAGTTATCCTTGGAATATTTTGAAGTACTATTTTATTTTTTAGTTCCAAAATCTTTATTTTGTCAAAATTTGTTGGAGAATTATTTCACTCTTCAACTCGAATTTATATTTTATTTTAAATATTGAGTAAATCATATTGGTGTTGTTGCCATTTACTCAAGTTCCTATAGAAGTCTTCCTGAATATCCATTAGTTTAGAATTAATAGATAAAATATTATGACCGAAAAATCTCAAGATGACCTAGATCATCTTTAGATTTTTTAACTTGTGATTCTAGTGAATATATCTTGATATTTCCCAGAAATTTATTTTAAATTTAACTCTTATTTCTCATGAAAAATAGTGATTTCCTTCAATTGTTTCTAGTTTAATTTATTTATTTCTTGTTTAAGTTGATGATGAAGGATGCAAATCTATGTATTATGTTTCTCTAATATTTTTTCTCTTCAATCAAATACTTATGACTTATAGATATCCTTTCTAGTATCCACTATATAATCCCCATAGAAATCCCCTCTAATGTATAATTCTGTGTATATTTATCATAAAAATAATCGATCTCTAGAAAAATAGAAAATTGTGTTTGGATGGATCCAGCTGCTCTACCTATCTCTGTCTCTTCTATTGGATATGGTACTAGTTCTCTAATGAATCGAGTAGTAAGAAATACTAGGCAAGATTGTGTTGATTCAACTGAAATTTTCCAGCCTTTGATTTGTTGATATCTGCACAGAACACCCCTACTACTCTGAAAATGAACTAATCATGATCTACTTGTGTCTTACTTGTGACAATTATGTGATTGATATCAGTGCCAGGTTTCAAAGTATAATTTATACCAGTGGTTAGATTTATTTCTATAACAATGCAGTGGACATCATGGTTTCTGGAAACAACAATTAATCTACTCTCAATTATTCCACTCTTTTTGAATATGACAATGACAACTCTAATTTGGATGATAGTGATAACAATATGTCTATATTATTCTTTGATAATGATTTGGAGATTTGTGTATACTTTTTTTTTGTTGGATTGGTCCTAGGTGGCCTAATGTGATTAATGTCTCATGATATATGTTAGTTTTGCAATCTTAAAGAGGTTTTTCGGATTGTGATTGTCTTATGGATGGTTTTTTTCAAAACTGATTTCCCTTTCGAATAGTTAGAAGTTTTAATTTAAGAAAAAACCAGTGGTGGTATAGTTATTCTCAGCTAGGATAGACCAACACTATAATATGTGACTTCTACGATTTTAAGGACTCTTTTTGATATGGCAGTGACAACTCTAATCTGCATGATAGTAATAAAAATGTCTATAGTATTCTTGTGACAGTGATTTTGAGACTTATGTATACTTTTTTTTTGTTGGATTGGTCCTAGGTGGCCTAATGTGATTAATGTCTCAAGATATATGCCACTTTTTCAATATTAAAGAGTATTTTTATATTGTAATTGTCTTATGGATGGTTGTTTTCAAAACTGATATTCCCTTTCGAATAGTTAGAAGCTTTAATTTAAGAAAAAAACTAGTGGTGGTATGGCTATTCTCAGCTAGGATAGACCATCACTATAATGTGCGACTTCTACAATTTTAAGGATTCTTTCTGATATGACAGTGACTACTCTAATATGGATGATAGTGATAACAATACATATTTCTATAGTATTCTTGTGACAATGATTTGGAGAATTGTGTATACTTGTTTGTTGTTGGATTGGTCCTAGGTGGCCTATTGTGATTAATGTCTCATTATATATGTCACTTTTGCAATCTAAAATAGTTTTTTTAGATTTTAAATATCTTATGGATGGTTTTTTTCAAAATAGATATTCCCTTTCGAATATTTAGAATATTTCATTTAAGAAAAAACCAGTGGTGGTATGGCCTTTCTCACCTAGGATAGACCATCACTATAATGTGTGATTTATAAAATTTTAAGGACTCTTTTTGAACTTCAATATCCCAAGGAAGACCTATTTTTGAATTCATAAATCCTATGAAAAATGTACCTCAATACAAACCGTATGAACACTATTCCTAAATTCAATCTGAAACTTCAATATCCCATGCAGTTTCATGTCGATTAGTGATATGGGTCATGAACTTTACAATTATGCCCTTATAGAAGAAATAAAAAACTCTCTTTAAAGAAGTCACATCCAAATGCATATACTTGTTCTAGTGTCAGTGTTTAACCATATTAACACTATTCCTAAATTCAATATGGAACTTCGGTATCCCATGTAGTTTCATGTCCATCAGTGATCTGGGTCATGAACTTTACAATTCTTCTTAGAGAAGAAATTAAAAAACTCTCTTTTTAAAGAAGTCACATCCAGATGCATATACTTGTTCTAGTGTCAGTGTTTACTATCCAATGTATAACCATTTAATGAATATTTAAATGACGATATTGAAATTCTCTTGATGATAGAGACTAACCTCGATGAATGACAGGACAATGAACTTTATATGGTCTAGTGACAACTCTAATCTGGATGATAGTGATAACAATATGTCTATAGAATTCTTGTGACAGTGATTTGGGGACTTGTGTATACTTTTTTGTTGTTGGATTGGTCCTAGGTGGCCTAATGTGAGTAATGTCTCATGATATATGTCACTTTTGAAATCTTAAAGAGTTTTTTCAAATTGTAATTGTATTATGGATGGTTGTTTTCAAAACTGATATTCCATTTTGAATAGTTATAATCTTTAATTTAAGAAAAAACCAATGGTGGTATGGCTATTCTCAGTTAGGATAGATCAACACTATAATGTGTGACATATACAACTTTAAGGACACTTTAAGAAATATCTTGAAGAGTACATGGCACTTTTACAACTTACTTTTTTAGTAATATCTGTCCTTGAGTTTCCAAGTCTTGAATGACTGTTTGAACCATAATCTGCTTAAAGAAATATCTTGAAGAATACATGGTACTTTTCCAACTTCTTTGTTTAGCAACATCATCTTCCACATTGTCTCTTTGATCTGGTGAACTCTAATGTTTTCCAACTTATTTGTTTAGGAACATCATCTTCCACAATGTCTCTTTGATCTGGCGAGCTCCAATGTTTTGAAGGAGGTTTTTTGGATTTTTGTTAAGGATTTCCAATAGCTCCTGTCCTTTTTAATAGCAAGGATGCTTTCAAAATCACATCTGTCATGCTAGTCTCTTTTTCTTTGCTCCGAGGCAGCAAGGATGTTTTCAAAATCATATCTGTCATCCTAGTATATTTTTCGTTGCTCCATGTCCATGTCATTTCTTCCATAAACTTGAATGCATTTGCAATAAATGTTCATTTAATAATTTATTGAATTTATTTTTTTTCAGGGAAAAAAAAACCCACTAAACATGGTTGAAAAATGGACATTACGCATAGATGTTTCTTATTATCCCAATCCAGAGAAAGAAGTGATTACATATGTGCTATGCAATATTGGGACTAGCAAATTCCTCCAAAGGAAAATGAATATACTTCGAAGAACAAAAAAAAATAAAGAATATTATATTGCATTGATAGAAGGCTTGGGTATAGGTAGGGAGTATGTATGAAATGGAATTGTAGTTTTCACCAATTCTAAACTTGTGTGCAACCAGATGAAAGGCGTGTACTAAGTTAATAAAGGAGAGGCTAAAACAACTGCATGGAAAGCCAAACAATATTGTTAGACAATTTCAATCATTTACTATAAGGCATTGTGAAAATGTTAATAAGATGTCTGGTGACCTATTGTATGAGGAAATTCCAATTCAATATTCATCTGTCAAAGATGAATTAGTATTGTATGAGGCAATGCCAATTCAAGGTTCATATGTCAAAGATGAATTAGTGTTGAGACGCTCTCCTTCAAAATTTATTGATGGACATTGTGAGATATCTTTGATATGTGTGTGTTTTTTACTTATAAATGCGTCATTTTTAATGACCATGTGTTTTTTTCAATTGTATACCAAGAGTGCTCCCACCATGTAATCAAAACTTGGTGAAATTCATGTTTTAGAAAATTTTGTATTTAATTTTCAAAATATGCACCCACTGTGTAAGCACAACACAACTTGGTGAAATTCATGTTTTAGAAAATTTTGTATTTAATTTTCAAAATGTGCAGGACTTCAACAAATTTTTGTTTAAATAGTCAAGTGAGTTTTACACATCAATTTGTTCTTTGAAATTTTTGTGTTTCACATAATTTTTGTTCAAGTTGTGCTCCAACATTTGTGTAAATTACATCAATTTTTTGAATTCTTTTGATTTTTTTTAAATAGTAATTTTAAAAATAATTGTAAATGTATGAGGTAACTTTTTAAACATCATGTATCTATGTATTTGTAGATATATCCATATATATCATGGATGATCATTTTCCACATGATTATTCGAGGCTTCAAACACTATGTGTATCTATGTAACTGTAGATATCCACTGTGCGTGTGTATATATATATATCATAGAGGGTGATCATTTGGCACGTGATTCTTCGAGGTGAACATCAATAGAGTCCCATGCCTCTATGAGAGAGAGGGATCATGGACCGGGGGATGTTCATGGTATTTATATTAAATGTGCATGTTTTTAAATGACATTTGAATATATAATATTATCCCCATACATACATGTATACATATGGAATTGAATTTTATTGAATATATAATTTTATCCCCATACATACATATATACATAAGGAATTGATTTTTTTATCAATTTTGTGAGTTAAATAACTTTTAATAAATTTCATTTTTTAGGAGTTCGAAGGAAAATAGTATATACTCAATCAATGGAGCCTGACCATGGTTCACGCAATTGTGGTATGGTTCACATAATATACTCAATCATATGTATTTATTTATATGTATGTATGTATATTTGAATTGATTAGAAATTCATATTTTTTAAATATGAAGCTTCCCTCTCGTCGCGTGTGGGTGGTGTTGGTACACATTCCACTGGTGGCCAATCAATAGGTGGTGGTAAATCACGTGAGGGTGGTGGTACACATTCCCCTCGTGGCCAATCAATGAATGGTCATCTTGGTTCTCAAGCAATGGGTGTTGGCCAATCAGCAGGTGGTCATGCTGGTTTTCAACCATCTTAGGGTAGGCATGATGTTGCTCAGCCATCTTGAGGTGACCATCAGTATGAATATTATTGTCTTTCAATTATTAATTTTTTATATTATTTATATAATTTTTTATGGTTAAAAATAATATTTGTAAAAATTTGTTCACATGTTTTTTTATTTATACATAATTTTATATATTGATGCAGAGGGTGAAAATTTTGCTTGAAAAAGATGTAGGCCAGATCACATTATTTAAGAAGAATATTGTACACCAACCACGACTTATCCTTTTGAAATTCCTGATTTTTTACCTTGCGAAACAAACATCCAACAATACACATTACAAAGGTGCAAACATACTTTTTCAAAATTGAAGAAAGATCTTATGTCATTGAAACTCCCTACTGAGAGTCGATAAAGCTTACAAATAGTTATGCAGTCTTTAAGAACACTTATATATGTTTACAAAAATCTTGGGCCAACCAATGATAATTTTTTAGAAGTGATGGGGAAAATAAAGAAAACACTAATGGGTCCTGATACATGGAACGATGTTAAAAAAAAGTTGCAAAAGAAATAGCAAAATCTATGTTTAATTTCAAAGAAGGGCTGAAAAGAAAGATTCTAACGGTGAAATATTTCAAGCACCCTAATATAGCATACCATTTGTATGATATACACCTTGCAGCCTATGGAATAATACCATGGAATGACGAGGTTCCTATTTATTTTGCAAAATTATTTTATGCATAATTCTTTTTGGGAATGAAACCCAATTATAATGACCTTAATTTTGAATTTTTTGGTGCTGAGAAAGGTCAATTATGTGCCCATAGGGGCACTAAGCGTGATGCTAAGGTGCCTCGACTCAAGCCATCATTGGTAAGCCTACATCCTCATGTGGCAACTTTGCGGTCAGAGATGGATGCCACTTCTCAAATTACTTCAGAAGAAAGGGATGCCATCATAGACAATGTTCAGACTCGACTTGGTGGAATCGATATTGGTTTGAATCAACAAAGAGCACGAGAGAATGCATGTGCTAATTTTTTTTATATTACAGATTATGAGATTTACAACATGAGTATTTTAGAGCTTATAACATATGCAAATCATTGTCGCAATGGTTGGCAGGACTTAATTCTTCATGATGAAGATGACATGGGATTGATATGTGTTAATGGTTAGGGTTAATATTTTAATGTAATTTGTCATTTAAATATACATGTTTATTTCTATATGTTAATCTAACAAAAATCTATCATATGTTCACGATTTGCACTTAACATGATTGTAGAATGAAAATTTTGATAATATCACAGTCCAAGGTTTAGGTTCTGGAAATAAAGATGATATTTTGGGAAAAGTTAGTGTTTTTTAAGAGTTCATGATGTTGATGTATAATTATTATTCTATAATTATATCGGTATCATGATGAAATGTTTTTAAAAGAAACAATTGTGTACACACATGTATATAATTAAATGTTAACATATTTTGATTTTATCTGATGTTTTCACAATGGAGCCAGCTTCTTCTTCTCTGTTAGGAGATGTGCCAAATCCACCATCACAAGTATTCAATTTTTCACTTATGTTTCAAGTTATAAATTGAAGTGAAAGTTTCATTAAAAAATGAGATCTAGATCTTGAGTTATTTTACAGCTTTCAAAATTTTGAATTTTAGGTTTGTGGAGATGACTTCCATTCTCTAATGAATTTAGCGACAGAGTGTATGATGGAGATAGGAACATCCAAACAATTTGAACAAGAAGTTGTCTAACAATTTTTTTAATATTATTGCATTAGTTTATGCATTTTCATTTGAGTGGTTAAATAGGTATATGTTTGAGAATGTGAAGAGTTATAAGTTTCAAAATTAATCCACGTTGCAATGCATGTTTAATAAGTTTTTTTTTAATTTCATTTTTAACTAATTAGCATATATGGTTATCAACAACAGGCACAATAAATTTGTAATCGTGTTTTGTAAAAAAATAATTTAAGTATGGTTTAAACATGTGATTTAGACATGCAAGGAAGTTATCACTTTTAATTCCATTCGTTGATTGAGTGGCGATGACAAGAATATACTAGCATCATCCAATTTACACCATCCGATCAAAAAGATTAAGTAGAAAAATGATTAAAGTAGCCACTTCCAACAGGGGGATGCCTATCGGCGTAACTAGCACAACCATACTTACCAATGTAGTTGATATACGCCGATAGACATATATGAAGCACATATACAACCACATTTACTAATGTGATTGATATATGCCAATAGAAATTTATCAATCACATTAACAATTATTAGAAGTGTAGTGTTAGTGTGGATATATATATATATATATATATATATATATATATATATATATATAGATATATAACAATAACAAAATTAATATAATGTTTTAATAGTACTAATATTAATTATTTATCTCTCACCATCATTAGTATACATTTATTAACCTATTAATTTTATAAATACATTAATGTGATGTTGGTATTAATCACATAAATATAAATATAATATAAACATAAATATTTATAATTAATAGATAAAATTAATATTAATATTAATATTAAAAATAAAAATTATAATATTAATAATTAATAGTTATAAACTATTAGTAACTAATAGTTAACAGTTAATAATTATTATTAATTATCAATGATTATAATTATTAACAATTATTACTAATTATTAATAATTAATAATTATTATAATTATTATTTGTAAAAGGGATAAAAATTATAAAAAAAATGGATTGATACTATAAGCCCAAAGGATGAATATTATAAATCCCAAGGAATATTCATATTAAAAAAAAATAGATTAAAATCCGAAGGGATTAATATTAAAAGCCTATGGGATTAATAAACCCAAGGGATTATAAAGTAAATTGATTTATATTAAACACTAACATTAATATTATAAACCATAGGCTTAATATTAAATCGTAGGAATATAAACTCTATAATTAATATTATAAACCCTATGAACAATATTATAAACCCAAGGGATTACTAAACCCATTGGATAAATATTAAAAACCAGAGGGAATATAACCCTAAGGGAATAAAATTAGATCCTAAGATTAATATTATGAACCTTAAGATAAATATTATAAACCTAAGAGATTAATGCTATAAATCCAAGGAATTAATAAACCTAAGGGATTAATATTATAAAATAAATGGATTATAAACTAAGGGGAATAATTTTAAACCCAACGGATTAATATTATAGGCCTAAAGGATTGATAAACACAAAGGATGAATATTAGAAACCCAAGGCATTGATAAATCCAACAGATTCATATTGAACCCTAAGACTAATAATATAAAATCTAGTACTACAATTTATAAATCCAATATTAAAATTTAATATTATAACTTGAATATTGAAAGGCCCCAATATTATAAACCTTGTATTAAACCCAAGTTTTGTAATTTAACAATGCAACATTGAATAAATTACAATGTAATGTAACATTGTGATAATGATTGTTAGACTTATTTTCATATTGGGACAATGTTTTTCACAATGTGATGTTAGATACATTTTTGTACCATTCCAATGTTACAATATTAAACCGTTGATATTATAAGCCCAAGGGTCTAATAAACCCAAGGTATTAATACTAAAAATGCAAACAATTATAAACCTAAGGGAATAATATTAAACCCAACGGATTAATATTATAAACCCAAGGGATATTGACCCTAAGATAAATATTATAAACCATAAAATAAACATTATACCGTAAGATTCATATCATGAACCTTACGATTAATATTATAAATGAAACTGATTAATATTAAAAACCCATGGAAATAACATTAAACCCTAGGGTGAATATTAAACCCTAGGAATATAAACCCTAAAATGAATAAACCCAAGGGATCAAGATTGTAAACACCAGGCTTAATATTAAACCCTGGGAATATAAACCCTATGATTAACATTATAATCCTAATGGATTATAAACCCAAGGAATCTATATAAAACCCTAGGATTAATATTATAAAATGTATAAATAATATTATACCCTATGAATATGAACCCTTAGATTAATAAAGCAAAAAAATTGATATTATAAACACAATGCACTAATAAAAACAAGGAATTAATACAAAAAACTTAAAAAACCTAAAAAACCAAAATTATTAATATTGTAAACCAAGGTTATATAAACCCTATGATAAATGTTATAAACCCTAAGAAAAACATGGTTGGCCATGGTTGATTTTCATATTGAGACAATATTTGTCACAATGTGATGTTGGACCATGGTCCACCATGATTGTTTTTCATATTGAGAGAACCTTTGTCACAATGTGACGTTAGACGATTGCTAACCATGATTGACCCAAGGGATTACTAAACCCAAGGGATTATAAACCCAAGAGATTACTATAACCATTGGATTAATATTAAAAATCCGAGGGAATATAAACCAAAGGGAATAACATTAGACCTTAAGATTAATATTGAACCCTAAGAATATAAACCCTAATATTAATATTATGAACCCTAGGATTAATATTATAAACCCAAGTGATTAATGCGATAAATCCAAGGAATTAATAAGCCTAAGGGATTAATATTATAAACTAAATGGATTATAAAACATATTATATTATTATATATATTAGGTATTAATATAATAAACATGGTATTGTTAAACCCAAGAGACTACAAACCTCATACTATAAATACTAATATTAAACCCACTATAAATATTATATTACAAGATATGTGATATTATAAACACACTATATTATAAACTACAATATATTAATATTTTTAGTTCCATACACATCATAAAATATACTATACTAATATTGTTAACCCTTGGGTCCTAAGACCGCTTAACATGGTATGAGCTGAAACCCTAGTGGAGCTCTACACTAGGCCGACCTCCATGACCTAGGGTTTGTGTGTTTCAGCATTGGCT
Organism: Pinus albicaulis; assembly: GCA_034641835.2. Lineage (NCBI taxonomy): Eukaryota > Viridiplantae > Streptophyta > Pinopsida > Pinales > Pinaceae > Pinus > Pinus albicaulis. The sequence continues at coordinate 1,262,427,687 of CM076572.1, forward strand.
GCCTGAGGTAGACCTCTACCCCCAGAAGGTAAGGTCGTGATCCCTCTCCTGGATAACTTAAGGCTCACCGATGACCTACTCCAGCGGGGGGATTGATGCTCCCCCGATTACAGGCCAACCTCCCACAGGGGCGACGGTAGGGGCTGATACCACCAATCAACACAACTCTGACCTATCTCATGAAACTATAGGGGCGACTCCCACATCGCAGCTGAAGAATATACCCGCAGCAAAAGAAGTGAATACAAAGTCAGCAACATGCATACCAAATATTTCCAAGAAAAAAATGATCGATCTCCCACCGCATCACATCAATGGCAGAATCCAGTTCATGAAGGATCACACACTGATAGGCAAGTTCATGAGCTTCTGGCCCACATAAAAAGTGTTGAGAGGATGGATAACTTCGAAATGGAAACCCAAAGGCCACATTAACCTATATTTGTGCACTAAAGGCTTCTTCAACGTGCTCTTCACTTGCACTGAAGACAAATATAGAATCATGGACGGAGGCCCTTATTTCTTCAACACTGTGAGTCTATACCTCCAACTCTGGATAGAGCAATTCAACCCTGACAAAAAATATCTTACGTTAGCTCCGATCTGGATGCTCTACTCCCTCCCCCAGGATTACTGGGATGAGATGATCTTGAGAGACATCAGCAATGCCCTAGGGGAGTTTGTCAAGATCGCAGAGGAGACAAGGATCAACCTCTACGCAGCATATGCTTGCATATGTGTCTACACGAACTTGGCGGAACCGTTACTAGGCAAGGTAAGTATGCTGCATGAATATTTTGAATGGACACAAACTGTAGATTATGAGCACATTCCTTTCAGATGTAGGAAGTGTCACCAACACGAACATCTCAACAGAGACTGTCCCCTAAACAAGAAAGCTATGGCTGAAAAGGAATCCAATGATCAAGAAGCAGAAGGATTCACGAAGGTAGCAAGAAAAAAAAGCACAACAAGAGAGCTACCCCTTAGCAGAATAAAAATAGGACTTGCGACTAGCAACAACTTCGCGACCTTAAATCAGCTAAATAAAAACTAAAATTAACCACTCATCAAAGTCGGGCACACCCCCACGGAGCAAGCCCAGTCCTCAAAGGATCAACATGACAAGGTCCCCCTTGAGACCTTCCTGAAATCTCCAACTGCAAGCTACATAGGGGACAACAATGCATTAAAAGGCAAATAACATATCACAAAGTTGATCCCAGAAGCCATGGAGGAAGAACCAGAAGCATTGATCTGGAAGGCCTGGATATTATAGGGTTACAGGATGACTGCAATAAGAAAGACTTAAAATCTATCCTGGAGCAACAAGTCCAAAAGATGGAAGAAATCCTAGCCAGAGCGCAGCATCTGCCCTCTTTGGGAATCCACAGGTGCATGCTCATTAACACCAAATAATTCATGAAATAGTCCCGCAAAAGGGGCATGAAAACAAATTTGCGAAGAACTATAGAAATTGGGAAAGAAATAGTGGATTTGGGGTGATTACCCAAGCTGACAAGATTCTTCGCCTATATCACCAATCCTATCCCATGAAGATCATCTCTTGTAACATAAGAGGGCTCAATAGCCCCACGAAGCACAAGAAAATAAAGAAAATGATTACTGAGGAATGCCCTGTAATATTCTACATGCAAGAAACCAAATGTTCCAGCTCCACTCTGGATACAATCTTCAATTTTTTTTGGAAAAGTAGTAATACAATAGCGTTTGATGCCAACAGAGCGTCTGGAGGCCTGGAAATCATCTGGAACCACAAAATCATCTCCTTAGAGAATTTTCACACCAATAGACACTTCATCCAAGCCAACTTTCACCTGATTAGCACGGATATCCATGGTCTTCTCACAAATTTCTACTTTCCACAAAACACCCATAAAAAAATGGAGCTCTTGGACAACCTAGTGGAACTCAATAAACAACGAGCCTTCCCACTCTGGCTCCTGGGAGGAGACTTCAAAATGATAACCAATATTCAGGAAAATAAAGGAGGAAGGATGCATCTGGACTTGGACAGTAATGGATTCAAGAACTTTATTCAGGGTCACCACCTCATCGATCTACAAACCTCCAATGGATTCTTCACATCGAACAACAAAAGAGGAGGTGCCCATCAGATAGCCTCAAGACTAGACAAATTCCTCATCACAGAAGACTTCATTCGGCTAGGGGGTGACATAGCTGCTACTATCATCCTTGCGGCAGGCTCTGACCACTGGCCAATACAACTTCAATGGTTACAACCAGGTAAGCATTCTCCTAAACCTTTCCTCTTTGAACACTACTGGTTCCGGTACCCAGGGTTTAAGGATATGGTCTCCTAATGGTGGACCTCCTTAGTACCCCCGCAAGGCTCTAAAATGCTCCAGTTCCAAACAAAATTGAAACTGGTCAAAGGAAAATTGAAGGTCTAGAACAAAACAACCTTTGGCAATATCTTCACAAACAGAAAGAACTGGAGGAAAAAAATTAAGAAGTTGTAACATACTATTACCAAGGAAGGACGCTTAGTTGAGTCAGAAAGTCAGGAGAAGACCTTAAATACTCAGACGAAAGAAAGACGGAACTAGGAAGAAGCTCTATGGAGACAAAAATCAAGAGTCTGCTAGCTCAAAGAGGGAGAACAAAACACTAAATTATTTCATCGTTCCACCATTCAACACAGGATGCATAGCAGAATTACCATTCTCAAGAACCAAACTGGGCAAATGCTAGAAACACAAGAGGCCATCACTGAGGAGCTGCACAATCACTTCAGGAATATTATGCAGGAACACAATCACTAGAGGCATGAGGCCATTAGGGAAACCACTCAACACATTCCAAAGCTCATAACAAATAATCACAACAGGATGTTGCTCACAGCTACCACTCTGGCTTAGGTGGAATAAGAAGTATTCCAACTAAAGGTAGGAAAAGCTCTAGGTTCTGATGGATTTACCACCAAATTCTTCCATTTTTTCTGGGAGATTATTCAAAACAAAGACTAGGACGTGGTGGAGGAATCACACACTACCCACTGGCTTCTACCAGCGCTAAATGATACCTTCATCACTTTGGTTACAAGAAGACAATGCAGCCTTGCCAGGTAAGTACAAGCCCATAGCTCTATGCAATTTCATTTACCAAATTATCTCCAAAGTTATTGCTAATAGGCTGAAGCAACTCCTTCTCGTAATTATCTCCCTGGAGCAAACAAGTTACGTGGAAGGCAGGAAAATTCTTGATGGCATCATCTTAACCCATGAAGTCATTCACTCTCTCAAAACCTCCAAAAATCCTGGCATGCTTCTCAAAATAGACTTATCCAAAAATTTTGATAAACTCAGTTGGGAATACATCAAAAAATTTCTCATAGTCTTTGGCTTCAGCCACACCTAGGTTCGCTGGATCATGAGTCTCATCACCTCCCCTTTTCTCTCCATTTTGGTCAATGGTATCCCATCTACTACCTTTAACCCCTCGAGAGGCATCAGACAAGGGGACCCTCTTTCTCCCTTCATCTTCATCATTATGGCTGAGGGATTGGGTCGCCTTCTCAAAAGCTCCATTCAATCAGGTGCCCTACTTGGTTTAATCCTCCATAAACTGCCCCCCTCCTCCCACAAAAAAATTATGGATGACAATATGATTATGGGTTACCCCTCGCTCCAGGAAGCCCGCTCTCTCAAATCCATTCTTGACTCCTTCACTGATGCCTTCAGCACGAAGGTCAACCTTGAAAAATCGCAGATATTTTTCTTTCATACCCCCCCTCTCACTCAACCCAACATTGCCTACATCCTAGGATTCTCCATTGCTTCCCTGCCTTCCACCTACCTAGGAGCTCCTCTGACTGACTCTGCCATCAATCACTCCTCCTGGTGAGCTCTGCTGGACAAAATGGAAACCCGGTTATCCAACTCGACCCATCGCTCCCTCAATATTGCAAGTTGCTTGGTCCTCCTTAAATCTGTCTTGCAATCTCCCCCCATATACCTCTTATCAGTCCTGGCAGCCCCCAAATGGGTCCTCAAGGCAATGCACAACTTGAAAATATATTTCTTATGGGGCGGCACCAAAGAAAAAAACAAATGGGCCTTAGTCAACTTGAAAGATGTTTGTACCCTTAAAATTTAGGGGGGATTAGGATTGCACGATCCTGAGCATAGTAATAACATAATGGGAGCTAGCATCTAGTCGAAATGGGTCTCCAATCCCAACACTCCATGGGCCAACCTATGGGTGGCCAAGTATGCACACTCCTGGCCTAAGGAGGACCTCATATGGTACAACTTAGAGTCTGGGGGATCCCAAATCTAGAAAGCTGCAAGTACCAAAAAAAGGATGATACAAAGTCACAACTTCTGGGAGCTACGAAGTGGTACCCAAGCAAGATTCTGGGAGAACTCCTGGCAGTAGATTCCAAACCTTTCCTCCATCTTCCCCAGACCTATATGGAGTGCAGCTCTCCAAGGAAGGCAAAGAAAAACTGCAAAAGAATTCTGGAAGGACGACACCTCCCAAGGATATAGGAAATGGCTACAAAAAAATAGATGGCAAGACATCTGGAAAAACGAGGGCCACACAGACATATGGGAGGATCTCAGCACCAAAATAAAAATCAGAGTAAGGACATCACCTGACATCCTTCATTAGGGGCATATGCCTAGTGAAAACTTCTCGACCAAGGAAGCTTACAACATACTTCATCAGCAGAACCCCAACCCAACAGATCTCATATGGAAAAAAATATCAATGGCCAATCTTTGGACTAAAGTAGCCACCTTCCTCTAGCTTCTCAGTAAACGATGCATTCTTACATGGGGTACTCTTTTGAAGAGGGCGTTTGTAGGACCCTCCAAGTGCCCTTTATGTCAGGAAAACTTGGAAACCATCGATCACCTATTGGACCAATGTCCCATCGCTAATTTACTATGGGATAGAATTGTAGTCTTATGTCGTCATTCCAACCGAGTAAGGGGAAATATCATCAACACCATTAGTAGCTGGAAGAACAATCCTTATACCAACACTCTCCTAAATAGACTCCAGTAGATCATTCTGGGCATCCTCATTTGGAACATCTGGAAGGAAAGGAACAACCGCATCTTCAAAGAGAAAGCATCCACATTAGAGAAGCTCTGGGACCGGATTCACATCAACCTCTCTGAAACATTAGCCTTGGACACTTGGAGTCAGGAGGACATCCCCACCTCTACAGTAGAGTGTCACAGATGGAATAATTGGCAAATGATTATAAATATGCCCATGGATATCAATCCTAGAAGCGCAGGCATAAATCTTGCCTCTGAAAAATGGTACCCCCCCCCCCCCCCCAAAAATGGATTTTTCAAATGAAAATTCGATGGAGCATCCAAAGGAAATCTTGGAAATGCAGGATTCAGAGGAATTATCAGGAAATCTTAAGGCAATCCTCTACGGATTTACTATGGCAAAATAGGTTGGGACAATAATAATTCTGTTGAGTTGGAGGGGCTTATACAGGGTATTCAAATTGCAATTGAGTATCATTACTTCCCCCTGGAAATGGAGGGAGACTCGCAAGTCATAAATATGGAAGCCACAAGAATCCTCCCAGGATAGACTTCCTCAAAGGTATCCAAAAGTTGGAGGCTCCCCCATAAGCTCAAGGTTCTGGAACAACTGATACACAACCATAGAGCCATTAATTTTGGTCATGTGCGCAGAAAGACAAACTCCATATCAAATCTCCTCGCAAACATAGGGGTGGAAAGCAACTGTGAGATGTATCATTCCAACCTAACTAAGGTTGAGGAGGAATCACTCAGACAAGAATGTCACACTCTCATTTAGAAGGATATTCTCCCCACGGATTCGGGTTACAAAAATGACACGAGTGACAATCATTTCTCACATACCCCAGAGGACGAATATTTTCTGCACAGAGCCTCACCTGCTCTGGATCCTCAAACCATTAGCCATCCACATGAGACTAATAGAATCAGGTATGATGATGAGATGCTGGGAACTGCATCACCCTATCTAGGGCACCCTTCTGCATCTATCACTATTAATGATTATCATGATTGATCTGTATATCACCCATCCACCTTCCATCGAGCCTGCTCAAGCGATCGATCATGGCATGCAGCTGCATGCGAGGCATACTCATTTCCACCCTCCTTGCATGTGTCCAAGCCCCTTTAAAAGGATGATCTCTCAACCCTGAGCAACCCACAATATTTCCCCTCTGCCTTTTGGTTCTTTCACTCTACTCTGGCACTTCCTTGATTTCAGAAGGCTGCACATTCCTATTCTCAGCGCTACACTGCATAGTCCCCTCTAGGATGTGACATCCCAATATGCGTGCCTCTTCCCTAGCCCTTTCGACCCCCCAATCCATAGCGCGGTTTGTCCCCCTGCTGCATATCCCTTCCGTGACATCTCCCACTCGCCTCATTGTGCGCGGCCCCCAGATTACGCCAGATAACCATCTAAGGTGGACAGAGAGGGGCTCTCCCTGGCTATTATCACCGTGGCAAGGACAATTGACTAGAGTTGATGGAAGGCTCCTCTTCCAGCATTTTTGCGCGACAAAGCCCCGAACCTGAGCAAGAGGAAGCTACCGCTGTACAAGCTGCGTAGAGAGGTAGGCGCAGCCCAAGGAAGTCCACCATAGCGCACCATACGCACCCCCATCTCCGCAAGACTGACCTGCTGCCAGTTTAGGAGAAGAAAGATGATGAATCAGATGTTTGGGTGATGGGTTCTGATGGAAAATGGACACGTGTCCCTTATGGAGCATATCCAAAGTCCCCCATCCTCTACGCACCGGTCCATAAACCCAAGCGTTCAGCAATAGATTTGGAGGAAGCGGCTTCACAGGCACATGCTTGCCCCATTGAGGAGGAGGTCCCCAACAGCAATGATGAAGATAATGATTGAGGCCTGCGCAGCTGCACAACTTTTCCATGTTTTTTTTCAAGCATGCCACCATCAGTGTTTTTTTTCTTATGCATATTTTGTGCCAGTTAGATACATCAGCGCTACTGCGCATATTGTAATTTTATGTTTTAAGTTTTGTTCGGGTTAGTTTCCTCCTTTGAGGTAGCCCCGAAACCGAGTAACTAAGGTAGGGATTGGCTAAGTGCAACTTGCCAACCTTGCCTGTAGCATATGTAACACTTATTTTTTTGAATTAATAGAATAGACTAACTTACCAAAAAAAAAAACCTTGGGTTGATAATATTGTTAACCATAATTTTAACAATATTATACTATACTATATTATAAATACTATTATAAATCCAATACTATAAATGCAAATATTAAACCCATTATTATAAACACTAAAATGAAACCCAATATTATGAACCCAAATATTATAATACCCAATTTTATAAACACTATATATTAACACAATATTATAAACCCTAATATTAAACCTAAATATCATAAACCAAAATATTAAACCCTACTTATAAACCCTGTATATTACAACCTATATTATAATTGTATATATTAAGCCATAATATAAATCATAATATTAAAACCAAATATTATAAACCCTATATATATTAAACATTGAATATTATAAACTATAATATTGAACACAAATAATATAAACCCTAATATTATACCCAAATATTAAAAACCCTCATATTATAAACTACAAATATTATAGTCCCAAATGTTATAAACCTTACAACAACCACATTAGTAAATGTGGTTCATATATGTTGATTAGTGTATACTAAGAAGATGCATAACCACAATAATCAATGTTCTTTCATAATTTTATACTAAATAGTATATTATAAACCCAATAACCCAAAAGATTAGTAAACCTAAGGGATTATATCATAAACCCTAATAAGATTGACATATTAATATTATAAAACCAGGGTATTAATAAACACAAGGCATTAACATTATAAACCCATTGTAGTAATAATGTTATAAACCCATAGGATTAACATTATAAACCTAAGGGAATAATATTATAAACCATTGGAATTAATATTACAAACCCAAGGATTATTAATATTACAATATGAAAGGATTAATATTATAAATCCAAGGCACTAATATTGAAAAACCAAGCGATTAATAATATAAACCCAAGGGATTAATATTATAAAAACAAGCTATTAATATTAAAACTCAAGTGATTAATATTATATACCCAAGGTATTAATATTAGAACTCCAGTGATTAATATTATAAATCCTTTGTATTAATATTATAAACCCAAAGGATACATTAATCCTAAGGATGAGTATTTGAACTGAGGGAATAAATAAACCCAAGAGTTTAATATTATAAACCCAAGGGATTATTAACATTATAAACCCATGATATTAATAATATTATAAACTGAGTGGATTAATAAACCCAAGGGATTAATATTCTGGACCCTGTAATTATAAACCCTAAACCCGATATCATAAACTAGAATATAAAACCTAAATTTAATCATTGTCACAATGTGACATTGATTAAATTGCAATGTAATGTAGCATTGTGAAAATCATTTCCGCACTCTAATATTCGATAGATTTCCCTACCATTCCAATATCTCAATACTAATCCCTAATATAAATCGAAACATTATTAACCCTAACATTATAAAATAAAAGAATATAAACCCTTATATTAATATTACAATCCATAGCAATAATTTTATAAACCATATGATAAATATTATAAACCATGGGATTAATATTATAAACCCTTGCATTAATATTTTAAGCACTAATACTATAAAACCCAATATTCAAAACCCAATATTGTAAATGGAATATTAAACCCAAATATTATAAACCTAATATTAAATACAATATTATAAACTCCAATATTATATACCCAATTTTAGAAACCCTAACATTAAACACGAAATTTGTAATTTCACATTGTGACATTGAATACATTGCAATGTGATATAATATTGCAACAATCATTGTGAGATTGATTGTCGCATTGAGAAATTGTGTGTCACAATGCAACACTGGAAATATTCCTATATCATTCTAGCATCACGATATTATAAACCCCAATATTATAAAGTCATAAAATTATTAATATTATAACCCAAGGGATTAATATTATAAGCCAAAGGATTAATTTTATAAGCCAAAGGATTAATATTATAAACCCAAAGCATTAATACTATAACCCGATCAATTAGTATTATAAATCTAAGGAATGAATATTATAAACCCAAGGTATTAATAATTCTATGGATGAATATTATTAACCCAATGGTCTAATACTATAAACCCAAGGTCTTAACATTATAAACCCAAGGGATTAATATTATAAACCAAAAGGATTCTTAACCAAGGCATCAATTTTAAAAACCCAAGCGATTAATATTATAAACCCTTGGTATTAATATCATAAACCCAATGGATTAATAAACCCAAGGGGTAATAATATTATAAACCAAAGGGATTATTAATAGTATAACCCAAGAGATTAATAAACCTAAAGGATCAATATTATAAAACTAAGGCATTAATATTACAAAACCTTAGGATTAATGTTATAAATTCAAGGGATTAATATCATAAACCCACGAGATTAATATTAAACACTAGGAGTAATATTATAAACCCTACAATTAATATTAAATCCTAGGAATATAAACCCTAACATTAACATTATAAGCCAAATGGATTATTAACCTAGGGGATTAATATTAAAAGCTAGGATTAATATCATATGTCAAAAATATTATAAGTTCCCTAGGATTAATATTATAAACCCTAAGATAAATATATGAAATCTAACATTAATAGTATACACCATATTATATTATTATACATATTAGGTATTAATATCATAAACCCAAGGTATTATTCAACCCAAGAGACTACAAACCTAACACTATAAATAGAAATATTAAACCCATTATAAATATTATATTATTGAGATATGTTATATTATAAATACACCATGTTATAAACTACACTATATTAATATTTTTAGCTCCCTACACATCATAAACTATACTATATTAGTATTGATAACCCTTGGGTTGGAATATTTTTAACCAAAATGTTAACAATATTATACTATACTATATTATAAATACTATTATAAATCCAATACTATAAGTACAAATATTAAACCCATTATTATAAATACTACAATGAAACTCAATATTATGAACCAAAATATTGTAAGCCCCAATGTTATAAATTCTAAATATTAAACACAATATTATAAACCCTAATATTAAACCCAAATATTATAAACCCAATATCAAACCCTAATTATAAACGCTATATATTATAACCTAAGGGATAATAATATTATAAACCTAAGGGATTATTAATAGTATAACCCAAGAGATTAATAAACCTATGGGATCAATATTATAAAGCCATGGCATTAATATTACAAAACCTTAGGATTAATATTATAAAGTCAAGGGATTAATATTATAAACCCACGATATTAATATTAATCACTAGGATTAATATTATAAACCCTACAATTAATATTAAATACTAGGAATATAAACACTAAATTTAATATTATAATCCCAATGGATTATAAACCTAAAGGATTAATATTAAAACCTAGGATTAGTATCATATGCCAAAAATATCATAAGTTCCCTAGGATTAATATTATAAACCCTAAGTTTATATATGAAATCTAACATTAATATCATAAACCATATTATATTATTATACATATTAGGGATTGATATCATAAACCCAAGGTATTATTCAACCCAAGATACTACAAACCTAACACTATAAATACTAATATTAAACCCACTATAAATATTATATTATGAGCTATGCTATATTATAAATATACTACGTTATAAACCACACTATATTAATATTTTTAACCCTACACATCCTCAACTATACTATACTCATATTGTCAACCCTTGAGTTGGTAATATTTTTAACCATAATGTTAACAATATTATAATATACTATATTATAAATACTATTATAAATCCAATACTATAAATACATATATTAAACCCAATATTATAAACACTACAATTAAACTCAATATTATGAACTGAAATATTATAATCCCCAATGTTATAAATTCTAAATATTGAAGACAATATTATAAACCCTAATATTAAACTAAAATATTATAAACCCAATATTAAACCCTAATTATAAACCATATATATTATAACTTATATTATAACCCAACATATTACGCCATAATGTAAATCATAATATTAAAACAAAATATTATAAACCCTATATATATTAAACACTCAATATTGTAAACTGTAATATTTAACCGAGTATTATAAACCTTATTATTAGACCTAATAATATAAACCTAAATAATATAAACCTTAATATTATACCCAAATATTAGAAACCATCATCTTATAAACCACAAATATTATAGACCCAAATCTTATAAATGTTACAACACCCACATTAGTAAATGTGCTTCATACATGTTGATTAGTGTATATTAAGCATAATCATAACCACAATAGTCAATGTTCTTGCATGATTTATACCAAATACTATATTATAAAATATACTATATTATAAATATAATAACCCAAATGATTAGTAAACCTAAGGGATTATATATTAAACACTAATAATATTGACATATTAATATTATAAAACCAAAGAATTAACATTATAAACCCAAGGTACTATTATTATAAAATGACGGGATTAACAAACCCAAGAGATTGTGTATATTATAAACCCAAGTAATTAATGAACCCAATGGAATAATATTATAAACCATTGGGATTAGAAAACCAAAGGGATTAATAAACCGAGGGGGTGTTATAAATTCAAGGGAGATTAATAAACTCAAGAGATATTATAATATTATAAATGCATTGCAACATTAAAAAAACTTTCATGTTGATTATGGTTGATCATGGTTGACCATTTTCAACCATGATCATGTTGATTATGGTTGATTGTGGTTAGTCAGGGTTGACCGTATTCAACCATAGATGCCTTGATCATGGTTGATTATATTCAACCATGGATGATCATGGTTGACTATGGTTCACCATTTTATCATGGTTTATCAACGTCTTCCATGGTTAACCATAGAGATAATGACCATGGTTAACCATATTCAACCACGGTTAATCATGGTTGACCATAAAAACATTGATTTACCATAATGACCATGGTTGATGATGCTTGACCATAGTTGATCATGGTTGAAAATGGTTCACATTAAATGACCATGGTTGGCCATGGTTGATCATGGTATAAAATAATTGTTTACCACACTCAAGCATGGTTAACCAAGTTCAACGAGAGAGACCTTAACCATGGTCGATAATGGTTGAAAAAATTTAACCACAGGTAATCATGGTTGACCATCGCTGACAATGGTTGAATATGGTCGATACTCATTGACTTTTATTAATAGTGATTGATCATGGTTGACAGTAGAGACATTGTCCATGGTTGACTAAATTTAGCCATGATTAGCCATGATTTACCATGGTTGACTATAGAGATATCGATTAACCATGAATAGGGAATTGTACCATATTCAACCAAAAATATCTGCATTGACCACAATGGATGACCATAATCATGCATAGAGACCTTGGCTGACCATGTTTGACCATTATAACAATAGTTAACTATGGTTGTCAATGAGGAGTCTATAAAACATGAAATGTTCTTGGTTAACCATGGTTGACCAAGATGACCATGTTGATCATGGTTGACCACTCAACCATATGGACCTTGATCTTGGTTGACCATAGTTGATCATGGTTATCAATATTCAACCATGCATGATCATGGTTGACCATAATCAACCATATATACCTCGATCTTGGTTGACCATAGTTGATCATGGTTGCCTATATTCAACCATGCATGATCATGGTTGACCATAATCAACCATGATCGACCATGCTTGACCATGGTCGATCATGGTTGACAATCTTTATCATGGCCGATCATGGTTGGCCATGGTTAACCATAGAGACAATGACCATGGTTAACCATTATATCCATGGATGATGATTCTTAACCATGGTTGATGGTGGTTCAACATTGTTTGACAATGGTTCACATTAAATGGCCATGGCTAATCATGGTTAATGATGGTTGACCAAATTCAACCAAAAAGACCTTAATCGTGGTTGATGAAATTCAATCATGATTAATCATGGTTGACCATGGTTGACCCTTTTTTTATCGTGGTTGATCATATTTCACAATAAAGTCATTTTCCATGGTTGATCATGGTTGGTCATAGAGACAGTGATTAACCATTAATATGGAATTGTGTTTGACTGAACTTGAGGAGTGATGACTACCAAACATATTCCAAAATAGTCAATTGTATTAGTAAATGTTTTTGACTAATGTAGTAATGTTGCATTGTGGCGTTGGATAAATTGCAATGTGTAACATGGCGACAATGTTTGTCACATTGCAACGTCTAATAGATTTATTTACCATTCGAGCATCACAACATATTTAATTATTAATATTAATCAATAATATTAATAGTTTAATTATCAATATTAATCAATAATATTAATAGCAAATTATTTCTGAGTAAAGTTAAATATTGCTGATTGTCAAACACAGTCAACCATAGTCAAGGAGTCACCCACATCCTGAAATGTGGTTGACCAAATGTTGTAATGTCACATTGCGATCTTAGAAACATTTGTTTACAATTCCAATCCTAATAAATTCATATTAATATTAATTAATATTAATATATTTATTTAAACATTTTTAAATTATTGGTTCATGTATTTTGTGTGTGTGTGTGTGTGTGTGTGTGTGATCCTTTAGACTTGAGGAGCCACAATCGAGGGGCATCTAAGTCATCAAAGTAACGTGGGGATTGCACCTAGCATGGGCCACAAGAGCCCTTAGCTCACTTGTTTTTTTAGCATGTCCCCTCCACCTAGCATAAGCCATAACCACCCCCCGTGAGGTTTCATCCATGGTCACCTTGCTGACGAAGCCCATCCTCAACTCGCTGTGCTAGTGAGACATGACTTTTATATAAATATTTTAATTAATATATTGTCAAGTATTTTAATTAATTTTATTAAATATTTTAATTAACTTAATATTACTATTAATTAATATGAAAATATTAATTTACAAATTCAAAAATTAATGTTTATTGTAATTGAACATTTTTATATAAATGTTTTAATTAATATATTGCCAAATGTTTTAATTTATGTTCTTAAACATTTTAATATTTTTATTATTGTTATCAATGTTTCATGTAACGTTAAAAATTAATTAATTACAATTGAAATTAATTAATGTTAATGTTATCATTAATTAATATTAATTTTAATTATTGTTTTAATTAATTAATTAATTAATGTTGTATTAATTGAGGACTTCTTTGATTGAATAAGGTCGATTATTGTCAAATACACTAAACATATTGTCGATCTAAACATGGTCATATTTGACTATGTTTAACAAATGTCATTACCTATTATAATTATTTATTAATTATTATATTTTAATCATGTATCAATGCTTTAATTACTATATCAATATATTAATGATAATAAATTGGTAAATTCATATTATTATTAATTAATATTAATTAATTTCTTTAAACACGTTTAAATTAATGTTATTAAACATTTTTATATAAAAGTTTTAATTATATATTGTAAAATATTTTAATTAATGTTTTAATTAATAATGTTTAATGCTCAAATTTATTAATATTTTAATGTCTTAAATAATTAATTAATGTATATTAATTAAGGATTGCATTATTGTCAAATACAATAAACATAGGGTTGAACAAGTGTTAATGTGATTATATTTGGCTATGTTTAACTAATGTGGTTAACTAATATATATTAAGTAATAATGTTTTAATTAATATATCAATATATTAATGTTAATAAATAAATCAATTAGTATTAAAATATTTTTAATCATATTTAAATTAATTTAATTAATTAAATAATTAATCTATTTAATTAAATAATCAATAAGTTAATTTCATAAGTAGTATAATATAAAAATTAAAATATAAAAATTAATTTAACATATTTAAAAAATTACCAATGCTTTTCCCTAATTTTTTTTTCCATTATTAAAATTTCGAGAAATCTTCTATTTTTATTTTTTTATGTATGTATCTTTGGATATAAAAATATAACTATGATATAGAATTATTATCCACATAAAAACTTAAATGT
This sequence comes from Pinus albicaulis, assembly GCA_034641835.2. Lineage (NCBI taxonomy): Eukaryota > Viridiplantae > Streptophyta > Pinopsida > Pinales > Pinaceae > Pinus > Pinus albicaulis. The sequence continues at coordinate 1,262,442,871 of CM076572.1, forward strand.
GTGTTCCCCTAACTTTATCACATCAAGAGAGAAAGTATAAAAAATATTTTTCTCTCTTAGAGACAATGGTTCTTGTGCATTGATAGTATCTAAGGACAAAGTCATTAGTTAATATTAAGTAAACATGCAGAAACATATTCTAAAATAGAGATTGTTTTTGAATGTGTTGTAAATATGCTAAAACATTTTTTAAAATGTATTTTTTCCAAATTTTTTATAATGAGATTATTATGTCTTTTTTAGTGATTAAAGTTATATATCCACAAAAGTTCAATATTCTGGTTCAAAGAATAACACTTTTCTCTTTCTATGATGTACACTAATTTCAGAACTTCCCCTTCGGGGCTAGTAACATTTAGCTGTCAATCAGCATGGTATTCATCTTAGATTGTGCCAAAGTAGTTCCTTCATTTATCTAGAAGAGTGAGATACCTAGTTTTATAAAGACAAAAAACTCTATGTCACATAGAGCTTTCATGGATTTTATGAAAGTTAATTGAAAAAACTTGCATTTAAATTTCTTCAATTTCAAATACAATTTACTCATCTCGAGTTATCAAGCATATTTTTTTAACACATATGTTGAATACAACAAAAAAGTATAATTACATTAGTTAAGTGATATATGATCACATGTGTTGGTACTATTTTATTGCTATCCTTCTCTTCTAAAAATCCATCATTTATCTATCATTTTCTTCCATAAACTTCCCATAATTCCATTGAAATTGATTAATGAAGCATTATAATTGTTATTTTACATTAAATTTAATTTATGGGTTTTTATGTTAAAAATTGGAATTTTTCAACAAAATTACGAGATGTAATGACTTCCTGTAATCAGTTTATGTTGTGACATGTGGCATGGCAGGAAAATCGAAAAAGAAGGCAAGGACGTGATCTAGGATGTACATACATGGTGGAAAATCTATTTAGCATCGAATTTGGAGCTCCTGAATATATGGTCAATGACGGTCAAACTCAGCCTATTCAGCAGAAAAATCAGAAGTCATAATGAATGTACTTAATATTTTGCTTAAGATTAGGAACTCTAAACTGATTCGAACTGTTTTGGAATCAGTTAGGATGAGGGAGGAACGAAAATAGCCTTTTTGGTTGTAAATTTTAATAAATAGGAGGATTTTGATTAGAGAAGAAGGCTAGTGAAGACATTGAAGAAAGCAGACTCAAGGCTGTAAGCGTATTCTAGAACTCTGTTTTGAATGTAATCCATTCTCAGAACTTAATGAAAGGAAGAATTTCATTAATTACGGTGTTTATGAGTTAACGGTATTATCACTTGAAGTTTATCAAAGTGTGCCATCAGAGCGTGGAAGGGCCCTACGTGAGGATTGGTACACTTTCTTTTATGTTTTATGTTTCATAGAATTTAGTATTCAGATCTGAACAACGTTTTATTCCATTTCATTGCTTGTGAGTTCATTAATTTAATTAGAAGTTCTTGTGATTGTTATTTTATGATTCATAGTAGTAGCTTGAAAATTTAATTGCAGAATTATTGAATAAGTCCTTGTAAAAGGTTTAATCGAGCATTGAATTTCAAAACATTTCTATGAACTCTGTTTTCATGAATTTTATTTTTAGTATGCTTAGTGTGTTATCTTGAAAGATTTTTTGTGGAACATATCCTCGTAAGAGGATTGAAAGCTCAGACTAGTAACACTCTGTTTTTTTTAGATCAGTAGATTAAATTTGATAATATAAGTGTTTAAATTGTGAAAAGGAAACATATTTTAATCTCTTGTAAAGGAGCGCTGGAGCCTGTCACAATTAGACATTTATTTAGACAGATTAGATTCTTTTAGGTCTATAAATATTAGACGTGTGCCTCTAAGTTTACCTACCTTGGTTGATATTAAATTTAGTCTAATCTAGAACCCTGGATTAGTCTTTACATTTTGGCGCCATTGCCGGGAAGGCGCAACTAGAGGATTTCTAAAAAAAAAAAAAAACAAAAAACAAAAACAAACAAAAAGATAGATTTAATTTTTATTCATCATTTTAGAAGTCATTTTTACTTATGTCTAGACCTAGAGATGATAAAGGAAGATTCATAAAAACACCCCATCCAAAAACTAATCCACCACTTGGAACAGTCCCTTTAGGAAAAATTGAACACACAACACCAGCTGGGAAAGTCACCATACAAGAATTAGAGGATAAACAAAAATCAGGGCAAAGACTTACACTCATTGAGAGACAAATCCTATTAGCATACGAAGCAAAGAAGAAACATCTCCCTGAATCCTCTATACAAAGAGAAAGTAGCAAAACAACTCAACAATCTCTCCTTGAAACTACCAATTTTGAAAAATCTCAAGAAAGAGAAAAATCACTAGAACAACTTCTCTTTGAAACAAGTGACACTGAACAAGAACTTAAAACAACAGAGGAACCTATCAAAATGGCTGAGGAAGGAGGAGGATTAGCAAGAGGACCCACTCCTGAACAACTTATAGAATATGAGAGACAACAAGAGGAAAGAAGAAGACAAAGAGAGGCTGAACTGAAACAAAAACAAGACCAAGATCGAAGAGAGGAGGAAGAGTCAACCTTTAAATTTCCTATTCAAGAACCAAGAGAAAATCATGATGAGGAAATCAAAATGAAAAAAATACCTCCATCTGTGTTACCAAACTTTTATGGCATGGCTTCAGAAGATCCAGATTCATTCTTGTTTGAATTTGACATAGTATGCCGAACATATGGTTACACAAATGATGCCCATAGGCTTAGACTCTTCCCAGCAACATTAAAAGCATCAGCATTAAGATGGTTCATGGGACTTGGTGAACATGCAATAACTGATTGGGATGGCATGCGAAAAATATTCCTAAAGAAATACCAACCTTATTGTAGATCGAAAGATTCTAAAGATGATATCTTCAGAATGAATCAACAAGAGGATGAAAGTTTAGAGGAGTATTTGGAACGATTTTTTTACAATTTACAAAAATCAAAACATAGAACCATGTCTCTTGATCTGATTCGAACAATATTTTTGAAGGGCATTCGAGAGGAATACTTAGATGATCTTAATTTGATGGGCAAAGGTGATATTTCCACTTTACCTTTCGAAGAAATTGCTGATTTATGTGAAAATTATTCCAGGAGTAAAGCCAGAAATGGAAAAAGAGCTATGTCATCCAAAGCCACAAAATCTGCTTCAACAAGTGTCACAAGGGCTGAAATAGGAAACTTATTAGAGGAATTCAAAATAGATATATTAAGTACCTTAGGAAATCAAATTGACACTCTGAAAGCAAAGAAAAGACAGGAAGAGGAAGATCAATTAATGGCTGTCTTTTTGTCCAAAATGTGGGAAGAAACATGCTTTGAAAGACTGCCCTTTAGAAAACATTCAAGTTTGCGCCTTTTGTACTGAAAATCATGATATATTTCATTGCTCTAAAATCAAGATTTTTCAGAATTGTAACGTGGAAGCCAATGCAGATATGGAGAATGTGTATTTCATGGGCGCTAAGAGACCATGGCAGCCAAGACCTCCACCTCCAGGTATGTTTCCAAACCAAAATTTGCAATTTCCTGCACAAGATCAGATGTATGTTCAGAATTCTTGGAATGTACCCATGCGATGGCAACACCAAAATTATCCACAACAACAATGGAAACCATTTCAGCAATACTCTCAACAATACCAACCATTTCCTCAACCATACCAACAATATTTTTAGCCATATTCGCAATATCCTCAAACATATCAACAATATCCTCACCAGCAAGTTGTCCATCAACCCCGAAACACTCAACAAGCATTGCCTGCTCCTCCACCAATAAATCCACCTCAATTACAACTTCCATCTAACCAACCTCCTAGACCCACTCAAATTCCTGCTCAACCTGTACCAAATCCTAATAATAGAGCAGATAGACCAGCTTACAGTGTAGATGAGGGACCATCATATCCCACATTACCTTTAAAAAATATCGAGTTGAGGTCTGGTAAGGTACTTCAAAAAGAACCTCCAATAGCTTAAAAACAAGAAGAAAACGAAGACAATGAAAATGAAACTCCAACACAAAAGAAACAAAATGATGACATCAAAAATAAACAAATGCAACCGTTGCATCCACCACCTTTTCCAGAAAGATTGGTCCAAGCAAAACTTCCCATGTCTATACCACAATTTGATGTTTTAGATGAGCTACAGAATGTCTATATAAAAATTCCACTACTTCAAGCCATAAAAGACATTCCGATATATACTAAAGAAATCAAAGAACTATGCCTCAAGAAGCCTACCAGGAAAAGAGTTGATCACCAAACTATTCATGTTATTGGACATTTAGCTGGCCTTATGACAAACACCATTTCAATGGAAAAGTATGTTGATCCTGGTATTCCCAGAGTCACTACAATCATTAACAACATACATATTCCAAACACCTTAATTGACCTTGGGGCTACAATAAATGTGATGACTCTTGAAACAATGAAAACACTCCAGCTGACAAACTTGCAATACACATAAATTATTCTAGAACTAGCTGATAGTTCTAAAGTGATACCTGAAGGGATTTTGGAGGACATAATTGTTTCACTGGACTCTTGGGAGTATCCAGTGGACTTTTTAGTTCTTCAACCAAAATCTAATTTAGGAGGACACCCTATCATCCTTGGTAGACCGTGGTTAGCAACTGCTGATGCATTCATAGGATGTAGATCGGGTAATATGATTATTTCACGAGGAACTGAAAGAAAACAACTCACACTGTACCCATCAGCACAATCACCAACAGTAGCAGACAACTTATGGCTTGATGACAAATACAATGATAAGGAAGAAGTTCAATCTGTTTTCAGCATCAATCAAATCTATGATTTTCAAGAACATAATAATGATGATTTGGTAGAATTTTTCCTTTCTCAACCTGATATTTCTGAAGAATTAAGAAATGAACAATACCATGCTGCAGATGAACTTTTGGCACAGAATTTTCAAGAAACATGCACCATTCATTATTTTCAAACAACATTTCAAAACATTTTTCCCATTCAATCTATCACAAACACACAAAGCAAGACCATCGAGATTAGTCTAGGAAAAAAATTGAATATTAGCACTCACCTAGACTCATCTCAGGAGGAAAAATTGATTCAATTATTGAGGAAGTATCAGAAAGCATTTGCTTGGGACTACAACGATATGCACAGAATTCACCCTGAAACATGCACTCACCATATTTACACAGATAGTAACATAAAACCAGTGAGGCAACCACAGAGAAGAATGAATCCCATTCTTCAAGATATTGTTAGAGATGAATTACAAAAAATTTTGAAAGTCAATTTTATCTATCCTATCTCTGACAGTCAGTGGGTATCCCCATTGGTAGTAGTGCCCAAGAAAAATGGCAAGTGGAGAATTTGTGTTGATTACAGGAAATTGAACAAAGCAACCCTCAAAGATTATTTTCCACTACCATTTATTGACCAAGTGCTAGACACATTAGCTGGGAAATCATCATTCTCTTTTCTTGATGGTTTCAGTGGCTATAACCAGATCAGGATAGCCTTAGAGGACCAGGAAAAAACCACTTTTACTTGTCCTTGGGGCACCTATGCCTATAATGTTTTACCATTTGGACTTTGCAATGCTCCAGCTACATTTCAGAGAGCTGTATTAGCTATTTTTTCTGATTTAGTTCATGAGTGTGTTGAAGTTTATATGGATGATTTTTCAGTGTATGGTAATTCATTTGAGCATTCATTAGAAAATCTTGAAATTTTTTTGAAGAGATGTATTGAAGCTCATCTATCCCTGAGCAATGAAAAGTGTTTTATGATGTTAAATGAAGGGATAGTACTGGGTCACTATATTTCTTCTCAAGGCATTAAAGTTGATCCATCAAAAATCCAGATCATTGTCAATTTTCCAATTCCAAAGAATCAAAAAGAGGTAAGAAGTTTTCTTGGGTATGCAAGCTATTATAGAAGGTTTATTTAACATTTTAGTAAAATAGCTCTACCTCTGTTTAAGCTTCTAGCAAAAGATACACCTTTCAACTGGAATGAAAATTGTCAGACAGCTTTTGAAACACTCAAAGAAAATTTATCAACCACACTAGTCTTAAAAGGACCTAACTGGACCCTACCATTTCACATCTTTTCAGATGCATCTGATACTGTAGTGGGTGCTTCATTAGGCCAAAATGAAGAGTCTTTCAATTATGCTATCTATTTTGTCAGCAAAAATCTAACACCTGCAGAATTAAACTACACAGTCACTGAAAAAGAAATGCTTGCAATCATACATGCTGTGAATAAATTCTGACATTATATAATTGGTTATGAGGTTTTTGTACATACTGACCACTCTGCCATTAATTATTTAATGAATAAACCAATCACTAATGGCAGAGTTACCAGATGGCTGTTATTATTTCAGGAATTTAATATTACAGTGTTAGATAGACCAGGTAAGGAGAATCAGGTAGCAGATTTTCTTTCTAGACGGCAAAATTCAGGTGAGGTTGTTCCGGTTGAAGATTCTTTTCCAGATGAAAATTTATTTGCAATTTCAATAGTGAATCCTTGGTATGATGACTTAGCTAATTATTTGTCCACAGGAAAAACACCTCCATATTTTACTTCAAAGGAAAAGAAGAGGCTGATCAAACAAAGTGCTAGATATTCATGGGTTAATGGAGATTTATTTTACACCGATTATGATATGATTATTAGACGATGTGTAACAAATGATGAAATAATTGATATTTTAAAATCTTGTCATGATGAACCGTGTGGTGGGCATTTTGCAGCAAAAAGGACAGCATTCAAGATTCTCAGTCTTGGATATTATTGGCCATCTATTTTTAAGGATTCCAAGAAGTATGTGAAAAGTTGTGACAGCTGTCAAAGAATGGGCAGATCAACCGCTACAGATGAAATGCCACTTCAGCCTCAAGTACATTTAGAGACATTTGAAAAATGGGCTCTAGATTTTGTAGGACCCATCAATCCAACTTCAAAAGGAAAAAAGTACATCTTAGTATGTACTGATTATGTGACAAAATGGGCTGAAGCAAAAGCACTAGTCCAGGCAACTGAACAAACAGTGGTAAACTTCCTTTTTGAAGAAATTTTTGTAAGGTATGGAGTACCAAGGGAGATAGTGATAGATCAAGGTACTCAGTTCACTTCAAAGCTGGTCCAAGACATCACAGAGAAATATAAGATCAAGCACAGGAAGAGTACACCTTACCATCCACAGGCCAATGGCCAGGTGGAATCTACAAATAAAACATTGGAAGGAATCATCACTAAGACAGTAGCAATGAACAGAAAGAATTGGGAAGAGAAGCTCAAAGATGCACTCTGGGCTTACAGAATCACATAGAAAAACACTACAGGATTTACACCATATCAGCTGGTGTATGGAAAAGAGGTAATGCTTCCTATTGAATTTCAAATACATACTTACAAGATGGTTGCAGATTTAGGAATTGATCTCAATGAAGCACAAAAAGAGAGGATTATGCAATTGAACCAGTTGGATGAAATGAGATAGCAAGCAGAAGAGAGAGCAATCCTAATGCAGAAACAAAGGAAGCAATGACATGATGCACACATTAAGAAGAAGCAATTCAAAGAAGGAGACTGGGCTTTACTCTTTGACTCTAAATTTAGAGATCATAAAGCCAAATTTACAACACATTGGATGGGCCCATATGAAATAGTTCAAGTCTATGAAAATGGATCAATCAAGCTTACTACAATTGATGGAGAAGGCAACACCTTTATTGTCAATGGACACAAGCTGAAACTCTATCATAAGCCCATCAGCAAGGAAGATTTTATTCAAACTGTATCTCAGCAAAAGGAGGTTGAGATATTACAGCCTTCAGCTATGATATCTCTACCTTAGTCATTTCAATTTCTTTTAAAAATAAATAAAAAAAATAAACAAAAAAAAAATTAAAAAAATTAAAAAAAAAAAATAAAAAAAAAAAAAAAAAAAAAAATAATGGTTTAGATGTGAAAACCAGACTCTGGCACATTCTAAACCCGAATTCTTACTTGAAAACCAATCTTTGGCTAGTAAGAATTCCTTGTTCTACTTGTTTACTGCTTTTCATCAATTAAATAATGACTTGAGGACAAGTCAAAGATTTCGTGGGGGAGAAGAAACACTGGTTTTTCTTTCCTATTTCATCTCCTCATTTTTAAATCTTCAAGGAATTTGTTTCAGTTATTTAGTATTTCAATAAAAGATCTGCTTTTTTTCTAATTAGAGGGACCTATTTAAGCAATGAGATATGCAGTGGGACCTGTTCAAAAAGACTATGTCAACATTACCAATATTAGAGGGACCTGTTAAAGACTGCATTTAAGATACATCAGGCTACTTCAACAAAGTTTTCAAAGGTTGCTTATAATCAGAATTCTAAGGCTACATCAACACCAAGGATAAAAGAAGCTTTACAAACATGGTTCTTCAGATTTTAAAGGGACCTGTTATATTCAATTTCAGAGGGACTTGTTATATTCAATTGCAGATTTTAAAGGGACCTGTTATATTCAATTTCAGAGGGACTTGTTATATTCAATTGCAGATTTTAAAGGGACCTGTTATATTCAATTTCATTTCAAAGGGACCTGTTTTGAAAAATAAAGATCAGTCATACCTGTACAAACAGATCAGTCACACCTGTGCAAGCCAAATCAACATTCTGTCAGCCAACAAGTGTAAAGTATTGTTGAAATTTTCATTTTTAACATTTAAAATTCTTAAATTATTTTAGTGTTAAAAAATGATAATTATTATTGCTTGTTATCAATTTAAAAAAAAATCCTTATATCCATAACCTTTGTAATATTTCCTATTCCTTCTACCTATTTCTAAATGATCATTTCCATTCATACCTTAGCCTATTTTTATTTCCTATTCCTACTACGCTCTTCAAACCTTTTCATAAACTGCTCTTCAAAAACTCATCATTTTTAAATCTGACCTCTGTCAATAAAAGTACCAACAAGTAGTGGTCTTAATAGACACTCAATGAAAGAGTCCGCTCAATAGAAAGACATTTGTTAAAACTCATGTCCTCAAATGATTTCATTCATTTCGACTGATGGAGTTACAAAAACAATGCTCTGACCCAAATTTGCTTATGGAATGTATCCGTTATCATCACACGATTTGTATCATGATTATTCTTCTACAAATAATTACTGCTCCTCTGTATTCATGATTTGAATGCGCCTTCCGACTCTGCAAACAAACTCACGACCTCTGATAGTAAGACTCTGTTCTCTGCGTTATCATATGACATCAAGCAAAATGAAGGTCGGCTGTTGAATTTTTATTTCTCTGAGTTCATAAAGTTAGTTAAAGAGTTAATTTTCAGACTCTGAGTTTCTTAAGGAGGGCCGAGATAGCAGGTGCTAAAAAAAAGGAGAAAATATAGCAGACATGCTTATCCAGAGTTTTTCTTTACTTCCGCCTAGAATTTGAGGAAACAGCTCAGGCAATTGAAGAAGTCAGCTCAGAGAATTGAGGACGTTAACCAGGTCAGCTGAGTGGAACGCAGGAAAAGAGGTAACAAGTTGAAAACCCTGATTGAATTTTTGAGCATAAAAAAAGGGTTAGAACAGAGATTTTTTAAAAAAATGACCAATAGAGCAGAGCCCGAAAAATTTGATAGTTCAAAGTATCATGAAGACTGTGTCAAGATTTTAGAGGAAAAACACTGGTTGTCTTTTCTACAGAAATTTAATGGAAATAATGAAGAGGTTACGAAGCAATTTTCATTTTCCTTCAATGGAGAGAAAGCTTTAGTAGGAAATGTCTCTTTTAGAATTTCAAAGGATATAATAGCGCAAACATTGGAAATCAGTCCTGAAAGGGAAAAGTATTTCAAAACCAAGAAATTTAGGGAAAAATCATGGACTCAGTTTATGTCCAGGTCAAGGGTTTCTTCTGTTAGCTGGAAAAAGGGTGTTCCTAGAAGTTGGTTAATTCACCCATGGGATGAGATGGTATACATTATTCAAAAATTTGTTACATGTGAAGGACGTTACAGTATAGTATACCTATATCACATAAAACTTCTGTTGCACTTGAAAGGCCAATGCACTATCAGTCTGCCCTATTTTCTCTTACAAAGTTTGACTAAAATGTCAAAGACCATTCAGAAACACAAAGGTAATGAAGATATGAGTTTATATCATTTTGGTTTGATCAAAATACTAATTGAATCTGAGTTGCAGAGGAGAGGAAAAACATGGAAATTTTTTTTAATTGACAATCAAATCAAAGTTAGAGAAGAAGAACAGGAGAAGCAAGGAAGCACAGAGTTGATGATTGATATTGATGAAGAAACCCCTAAGCTTAAGTCAAGCAACGTTCCTCAACCGAGCAGTAGTGTAAGGACAAGAAGGCAGAGGCAAGAAACTGCCAAGAGAATTGAAAAAGATAAAATCTTCACTACTTATAAGAAAAGATCAAGGAGAATAAAAAGGAATCAAACACAAGATGATCAACCAGAGCAGAATGCAAGTACACCAATGGAAATTGAAAGCAGTGCTAATTCATAGTCAGAACAAGAAGCAGAGATGGAAACTGAAAGAAATAAGAAAGAAAAGGAAGAGCCAATACCTACAAATAAGAAACAGAGAAGGTTAGAGAAACAGATTGAAGAGATGAAAGAGGAATTGATGGAAGAAAACATGTTAGAGAAGGTCATAAAGAAAGAAAATGAAAATTTGAGAGCTCAGAGCAAGAAGATACATCAGAGAAATGGGAAACTGAAGAATAAGGTCAAAGAACTTAAGACTGATCAAACTGAAATATGCAAATGGGCAACTAAATGGTACACTCAGAAAAAAATTCTCAAAGAAAAATATAAGAATATGAAACATGAGTCCCAAGTTCAGAAGAATGCCCGAGTTCAGAAGAATTTGGATGTATTGTTACAAGCAGCAGAGGCACAAGCAGAAACTAAATTTAAAGGGAGCACATCAGGATTAGCATGAGGACATGCTAAACCATTGAGTTTGGGGGAGATGTTGGTACTATTTTATTGCTATCCTTCTCTTCTAAAAATCCATCATTTATCTATCATTTTCTTCCATAAACTTCCCATAAGTCCATTGAAATTGATTAATGAAGCATTATAATTGTTGTTTTACATTAAATTTAATTTATGGGTTTTTATGTTAAAAATTGGAATTTTTCAACAAAATTACGGGATGTAATGACTTCCTGTAATCAGTTTATGTTGTGACATGTGGCATGGCAGGAAAATCGAAACAGAAGGCAAGGACGTGATCTAGGATGTACATACATGGTGGAAAATCTTTTTAGCATCGAATTTGGAGCTCCTGAATATATGGTCATTGACGGTCAAACTCAGCCTATTCAGCAGAAAAATTAGAAGTCATAATGATTGTACTTGATCTTTTGCTTAAGATTAGGAACTCTAAACTGATTCGAACTGTTTTGGAATCAGTTAGGATGAGGGAGGAACGAAAATAGCCTTTTTGGTTGTAAATTTTAATAAATAGGAGGATTTTGATTAGAGAAGAAGGCTAGTGAAGACATTGAAGAAAGCAAACTTAAGACTGTAAGCGTATTCCAGAACTCTGTTTTGAATGTAATCCATTCTTAGAACTTAATGAAAGGCATAATTTCATCAATTACGGTGTTTATGAGTTAACGGTCTTATCACTTGAAGTTTATCAAAGTGTGCCATCAGAGCGTGGAAGGGCCCTACGTGAGGATTGGTACACTTTCTTTTATGTTTTATGTTTCATAGAATTTAGTATTCAGATCTGAACATCATTTTATTCCATTTCATTGCTTGTGAGTTCATTAATTTAATTAGAATTTCTTGTGATTGTTATTTTATGATTCATAGTAGTAGCTTGAAAATTTAATTGCAAAATTATTGAATAAGTCCCTGTAAAAGTTTTAATCGAGCATTGAATTTCAAAACATTTCTATGAACTCTGTTTTCATGAATTTGATTTTTAGTATGCTTAGTGTGTTATCTTGAAAGAGTTTTTGTGAAACATATCCTCGTAAGAGGATTGAAAGCTCAGACTAGTAACACTCTGATTTTTTTAGATCAGTAGATTAAATTTGATAATATAAGTGTTTAAATTGTGAAAAGGAAACATATTTTAATCTCTTGTAAAGGAGTGCTGGAGCCTGTCACAATTAGACATTTATTCAGACAGATTAGATTCTTTTAGGTCTATAAATATTAGACGTGTGCCTCTAAGTTTACCTACCTTGGTTGATATTAAATTTAGTCTAATCTAGAACCCTGGATTAGTCTTTACAACATGATAGTCACAAATTTTTTTTTTACAACTAATTTATGAAACTAAAACTATATTACAATTTAAACCTATAATTTATTAGTAATTCATTATATTGTTTAAATAATATGAAACTGTAATTATTGTTGATAATCATACATCATTTCAACCTTATTAATCATTGTAGATTTGTTTGTGCACATGTACACATTACCGAAAGAAGTATGCATTAAGGAAGTAGAAATGGGTATCATGGAGAGTTGAATACCCGAGCAACAACATTTTTTTTAAGTAATAAAAAATAAATCCACCACAGCAAGAATAATTTAATAAAATAATATTTTGTTCTTTATAATTAACTGAGAGTGAGCATGCATAGGCAACCACTATTCCATTACCCTTATAATAATTAAATAATCTAATAATATAATATAATTGTATTAAAATAATTATTATAATTTAATCTTACAATTTATTATTCTATTAAAATAATTTTATTATATTTTAATCTTACTGTTTATCCCTTATATGGAAATTGTGTGATAATGAAACCTTATTATTAACCAAAGTTTTCAATACACCAAATGTTAATACAAATGCTGAATACAACAAGAAGTATAATTGAATTATTCAAGTGATATATGATCACATGATAGTCACAATTTTGTTTTTACACTAAATTATGAAACCTAAAACTATATTATAATTTAAACCTACCATTTATTATTTATTCATTATATTTTTTATATAATATGAAACTGCAATTATTTTTAATTATCATACATCATGTCAAATAATTGTAGATTTGTTTGTGCACGTGGATGGAAGGAAGTCGAAATGGGTAGCATGGAGTGTTGAATACCCAACAACAACATTTTTTTTAAGTAATAAAAAATCAATACATCTCAGCAAAAATAATTTAATAAAATAATATTTTGTTCTTTATTTTGAGCGGGCATACATTTGAATGGCATGCATTGGAAACCACTAGGGTAATGGAGTGGAGGAATTTTTTTTAAATGTACACTTGCCAAGTGGTTAAATAGGTATAATTAATGGGTGAAAATGTGAATTTGGGTTACACTTTTTGCCATTTTTGAGTAAAAAATATCAATTTTTTCTGTTCTTCAACTTTCTGCAAGCCAAAAAAAAATTTCTATTTATAATTTCATTTTGTGATAAAAATAAAGTTGTCAGCCCTGGATGCGGGTGGACAACATGTTTGAAAGGTGGCAGAGGCTTTGGGTTGGTGCGTGGGATTCTACCACCGCCACCCTACCCCTCGTCCTCCAGACCATTAATAGCATTTACACCGAGCCGCCCAAGGCATTAATGCTTCACATTTGCCCAGGTTTGCATTCGATCCACAGGGTTATGGCTTCATCTGGAAGTTACAGGCCGGCATTGTTGCCTCTTCGCTCCTACTGTTCCTCGGCGGTCTTTGAGCCCAGCTCCAGGACCACTATTGGACGCAGATGCTCGCTTTCTTGTTGTTTAAACCTTTCTCCGGGTCTACACGTCTCGCAGAGCTCCCATTGCTCCCAGCATTTCAGAATTTACTCTGTTTCTCTCTCAGTGACGTTCGGATCTTCTCAACCCTCTGATCTCAGTTGTGATTTGCCTGTCCAGACCCAGCCCTTTGCTTCCTGCTCTATCAAGATTAGTCTTTCTCGCTTGAATTCCATGCCTCGGTTATGCCATAGGATGAGGTGCAGACGTGGCTCGAGCCATGGAGGTCCTCCCTGAAACTCTCCTTCCACCTCTCCGAGCTCCTCTACTCCTCCTTCTGACTCCCCACGGGGTCGTTACCCTGAAACTCGAAGTGGACAAGGCTCTCTTGCGGGGCGTGGGATTTGTCAGCCTGCAAGAGGCATCTCCAGTCTCCTCCCGGGTCAACAGCATAGGGCTCAGTTCCGTTTCCCCTGTTTGATTAATATGCCTACTGTTACAACCACCATAACTATAGATTTCAAAGAAGAGCCACCGAAATTGGCTTCCGAGCTCACAGGCTCTCAACTGGTGCAATTGACGGCTGACAAGTCTTGTTCCCCCTCCAGAGGAGGTCAGAAACAGAAAGAGGTTGAGGGTAGCACATCACAAGACCTCAACATTGCTTCTGGTGCAGGAGACATCAAGCGAGGCTTTTTTGCTGCTCCTGTTGACAAGGCAGGTGTGGAAGATATCAAACATGACGCGTCGAATGCTAAAGTCGATTTGCATGCAGAGGATGATCCCTATGCCTACGCCTGTCATGTGGTCGAGTCTCCCCCCTCCTCTCAAGGTAACTAATAGACAATCTTCATACTAGCTTGTTTTTGGCTGATTGTCGAGCCAGGCTCAGCTCTGGTTGTTGCATGTTGTCTCAGTTTAGTTTTCTTCAAATCTACAACTCGTTTGAATGTCGGTTTCCCCTTCGTGGGCGGCATATTTTTTTGTATAAGAACGATTATGTTTATATTTCTGGTTCTAGACTCTGTGGGTTGATAAGCTGTTGGAGCTTTGCGGCCAGTTTCCCCTATGGGGGTGGCATTTTTTTGCTAAGATGTCTGTCCGTGCTTCCTTGCTGTAACTGTATTTTGGCACTGTGGGTTGACATTTTGTCAAAGCATCATGGATGTACTAGAATGCCCATCTCTCGGGCCAGAACTTCTGAGGCCCTGGCCTCCCCTGTAATGTATTTTTTGTATACTAATAGATTAAGCATATTCAGAAAAATAAATAAAAATAAAAATAAAAATAAAAATAAAAATAAAATTCAGAAATTTTATTATCTTTCTATTACTTATTTTTTGGAATTTTTTTTATACACATTTGATATTTCAACTTAACATTTATTTGAGTGTGTGTTCTTTAACAATCAAAGGATTCATAAAAAATGATGTTCAAACGCGTTGGCGTATTCTTTGAAAAATTTGTGTTTTTGAGAAGCAAAATGTGTTACAATAATCTAGACAGAGTCTACTTCGGTTTTGTTATGTTTACGAAACCAAATGATGCATATCATAATTACTAGAATTTTTTGAACTGATCCAATATGAAAAAACTATATATTTTGGATGTGTTTCGGCTCACACAAAATTTCTCAACATATAAGTTATAACCTAAAAATCTAAAAACTACACATTACAGACGACAGACCAATGTAATGCACCATATTTTTTTCAATTTGTTTTGCGGTGTATTTTGGAAGATACAAAATATTGATTTCACTGAATCATATTGTCCTTCAGAAATCATTTGGACCCATTTTATTACAAAATTAATTAAAATTAGTAAATATTTATGAAATTCCATAAAAGTTATATTTCTTGAAAATAGATTGAATTTTGGAAATGCTTGTCTTAGTTCCGACAATGAATTCATAAATTTTCATGGAGTTTAATTAGTCCAAAGTTGAAGAAATGTGTTCAGAGCTGAGCTGCTGTGTAATTGCAGATGTGTTAGTTTGGCCAAACTTTTAAAAAAGTTTGGCCAAATTTTTTTTTGTCCCAATGGCCCGTCAATTCTAATGACACAAAAGTTTGGCCGATTTTTTAAAAAAATTTCGGCCAAACTTTTAATTGACTTTACGTCGGTTGAAAAATTCAATGAAGCCCCTACAAAAAAACATTTCGCGGCAATATAAATAGGCATACATGGATTCATTATTTTCGCACAATTTCGCACATTTCTTCATTTGGGCTGATTTTGCAAAGGACTTTTTTTGGGCTTAATTTTCAAAGTACTCTTTTTGGCTTAATATTCAAAGGGAATTTTTTGGAGGTATGTGAGACATTTTCTGGATGCCTTTTGGGCTTACTTTTCAAAGGACATTTTTTTGGAGGTATTTTAGTTTAAGAGGTTTTTGGGGACATTTTTTTGGAGGTATTTTGTTTTTAGAGGTTTTTGGTCTTAATTTTCAAAGGACATTTTTTTGGAGGTATTTTGTTTTTAGAGGTTTTCGGGCTTAATTTTCAAAAGACATTTTTTGGACTTTTTTGGGCTTAATTTCCAAAGGAATCTTTTTAGGTTTACTTTTCAAAGGCCATTTTTTAGAGGTATTTTTTAAGTGATATTTTTTTAGAGGATTTTTGGGCTTAATTTTGAAATGACATTATTTGGAGGTATTTTGTTTTTAGAGACATTTTTTTAGAGGTTTTTGGACTTAATTTTCAAAGGACATTTTTTGGAGGTATTTTTTAAAGTAACATTTTTAAAGAGGTTGGGCTTAATTTTCAATGGACATTTTTTGGAGGTATTTTTTGAAGTGACATTTTTTTAGAGTACGTATTTTTGTCTAACTTTTTAAATAATTTTTTTTTTGTAGGACTTGGAAGGAAATATTTTGAGCCTCATTTCATTTTTAGAAGACATTTTTTTCTCATATTTTTTAAAGTAAGTGTTTTGGATTGAAGTATGTCTTTTGTGCAAAATTTTTAAAATGAGGATTTTTATTTATTTTAATTTTTGTTTTCATTAAATCGTTTGTGATGCTTTTTTGAATTGAGTTTTGGTTTAAATTTTTGAAGGAATTTTTTGAGCTTCATACTCGATTATCATGGGAAATTGAAGGAATTGCAACAGAAAATATGATCGAACAAGAGACCTTGAGGAACATAGAGAACAGGGGAGAGAATATCACAAAAAATAGAGAGAAGAATGCTCCAATATTGAAAGGGAAAATAAAACTCAACTAGAAGTTGAAGCAGATATGTAAATGTAAATATTATAAATTTGATATTTATAATTTTTCTAGTGTAAATTGTGAAGCTTAATGTTTATTTTATATTTAAAAAATAAAATGACAACTTGAGTTTTAAACACAAAACATTATATATCAAACCATGTGATCACATGCCAAATGCAACTATCCAAAATTTAAAATCATCCAAAATTTAAAATCATTCTTGATAAAAGTAAATGTAGTTTAAAACTATATCCAAACAGTAAAATTTGTCCAAAATTGTATCTCACATGAACAATAAAAGTAAATATATATATCTAGTTCAATATATAGTGTTACAAGTATCAAGTTATATAGAAAAGTAAATATGGCTGCATGGACAAGAATATATATATATAAGTAAATTTAAGACTAGATCTATCAAATATAATGTTGCACACATGTGCATCATCCATCAAATACAGATGGATTTCATGTCTCTGCCAACAAAGTCCTGGTCCTCGTGCTATCCTGTGAAGCATGGGGAACTTGTACACAATGTGTACAAACATTAAAATTTAATGTTTTAAAATTGAATGAGAATATAGAACTTCATGTAAGAAAAAAAAATGAAAAAAAAAATCATGCAATACCTCACGTGGTTCCCTCTCCATTGTGTTTTGTTGCTCGTCCATTAAAACTTCCTCCACAGGAACATCTTCCACGGTAAACTATACAATATACATGTACAAGTATATATATATATATATATATATATTAAAAAATTTCAAATGAAAATGCATATATAAACTAATTTTCAATAATATTAAAAAAAAAGTTAGACAAATTGTTCAAATGGTTCAAATGGTGTGGATATTCCTATCTCCAACATACACTCCATTGTTAGAGTTCGTGGAGAAGGGAAATCATCTCCAAGAACCTAAAATTCAAAAACTTTAAAAGCATAAATTAACTCAAGATCTAGATCTCAATTTATAATAAAACTTTTGAACTTCAATTTATAACTTATAACTTGAAAAATATTTAAGTGAAAAAATGAATACTTATGATGGTGGATCTGGCACATCTCCTAAGGGTGGCTCCGAAAGAAAATCTCAGAAAACCTAAAATTCAAAAAATTTAAAATAACTCAAGATTTAAATCTCATTTTTCAATTAAACTTTTGAGCTGCAATATATAACTTAAAAAAATATTTAAAAGTGAAAAATTGTTCATACTTATGATGGTGGATTTGGCACATATCCCAAGGAAGAATAAGGTACCACCATCCCAAAAACATCTGACGGAATCAGAATATGTTAACATTCAATTATATATACATGTACATGTGTGCAAAATTATTTATTTTAAAAATATGTCATCATGTTTCGATATATATAATAATAGATCAAAAATAATTGTACATCATCATGTTCACTTAAAAAACACTAACATGTGCCAACATATCATCTTGATGGTGAGAACCATCTTGTTTGTGTGATTGATGGCGATGTTAGCCCCCCTATGAAATTTTTGACAAGCAAACAGGGGGCTAAATTGTTGTTGAGAGTTCAAGGAATGCATTTCCTCTGAAAACACATCATCCTTGAAGCCTCCTTGTGCCTTTTTCCTTTGTCAAAATTCCTTCTGCTGAGTTCCATTATAAAGCCTCTCTGTTTGTGAAGAAATGCCCAGGAGCCTCCTTTTCCCTCTCATTTCCCCCCCCACATAGCCTCAATTTTATTCCCTCCTGTCTTCCCCTTCTATTTCCCTTCTTACCCTTCAAATCTCCCCAAATTCCTCTTTAAATTCCTCCCCTAACATTTGTTGGCCATTTTTCCTCTTTGTTCCTCTATTGTTCCCTTCCTTGGCCTTTAAATTCCATTTAAATGGGCCAAAACCCACTTTCCGACCATATAATAGGGCTTAGCCCCTCTACCGCAAGCCGCTTCAACCACTTCCCCACATATGTCCATCACCCAAGACCGAGCGCTTAAGCCTGGGGGCCAATCGCAATCGGAACCGTCGGGCGGGTGCTTTTCCTTTATTATAGCCAAAAACCTCGACGCGATTGCATTTTGTTCATAAGTCTCGCGACACATTTTGGACCGTTGATCTGTCAATTAGATCCGACGGTTGAGCGCTAATCGCAGCCCCCCGCCCAATCGCAATCGCAATGTTTCGAGTGTGCCCTACGATTAATCGCAAACCTTCTTCTCCGACCTCCGATTGCGATCCCCCCGATCCACTTCTCCACCGTTGATCTCCCGACCAGATCAGATGTCCAGCGCTCAATCGCAAACCCATTTCCGATCGCAATCACAAGCCCGGTAGCGCCACCCTGATTGAAATCTTCTGATTTGATCTCGTCTGTCTGTTTGTTACATGATCCAACGATCATCGCCTCTCCCACCCAATCGCAGTCGGAACTTTCAATGTGTGTCTTTTATGTTCCCCCCGATTGCGATTGCCCGATTCAATCCTGGCTGTCCATTACCCTGCTGATCCAAAGACCATTGCATTTCCCATCTCCTCCGATCGCAAGTATTTCTGTCTTTCCCCCGATTAAATCTCCACCGTCCGTCTCCCCGCCAGATAGGACAGTCAGCACTCAATCGCATTCCCCGCCTAATCGCAATCGGAACTTTCAATACGTGTCACCCCGGTTCCCTTCCGATTATGATGCTTCGAGTAAATCACAGCCGTCCGTTGATTTGAAGATCTGATGGTTTAGATTTAATCGCCCTCCACCATGACCGGGTCCCACATTCACGCCTCCGTTCATTGTTTTTTCGTGTTTTCCTGTGTAATTTGCCCAAATGATAATCTTCAGGCTTTACACTATGCTGTCATTTCTCTGCTATTTTCATTGTTTCTCAATTGTTCCACCACCATCCCTCCGCCTCCACAGCATTTCTACACCACTGCTCGGGTATGTAACAGATCTATTGTATTATGCAGATAGCACAGAGGGGCCAATTCAGCGGCCAAACGGATAGTAAAGATGGATTTAAGGGATTTGAGCCCGTGATTGGAGATTTAAAGCGCTAATCTTATATTCAAAGGATTAAGGTTCAGCTTGAAGACTAATGAGTGCCCCGGCAAGTCATAACTGCGCTACCTAATAGAAGAATGTGTTTTCTCCAGAGGTACACCTTCCTACAGTAGTCTCCATACTTCCTCGAGCCCATAAATAGTTAATTGCACTGACAGAGCTTCATTAAAGACTGTATGAGCAGCAGTAATGGAGGTATGGAGAGGCCCGCAGACTTTAAACCAGTTAACCAGATCCAGAAGGCAGCACAGAGCTCCAGACAACCGAGCGGATTACAAGGATCATATCAAAGTCCAAAATCGACCTGACAGAGATCTCCGAACCAGTCTCAGAGTACATTCAACGTTGCCAAAAGCCATTAAGCAGTAGGGCGTGAACACTTCCTCCATTCTGTCTTAATGAAACTCATTTAATTGTTCACCTACTTCTGTTTCTTCTTCTTATTCTATAAGAATCCCCGAGAACTATTGTAAGGGTTGTTGTTGTTCAGTTGTTGGGCATTTTGTTGTTAGTGGGATTCATTCTGACTGTTAGAATAGTCTTGGGAGGGAATAGTAGAGTAGTTTGTATGTAATAGGCTGGGAGGAGAAAGTCTGGATTGTATTAGCCATTGGGCTTATTGTACATGATTGGTTTTGCATCAATTAATCAAAGCATATTTCACAGGATCTTGGTCTATTGCTATTGGTGATGTTTTTCCTAACTCTGTTATTTACCTTCTCATATTGTTTCATGTTCTTCTAGTAGGCAACATAAGTATAACATAGGATTCACCCTTGTTAGGTGCCCTATGTTTCCTGCTCTCCCTACCTTTAATGTTTTCTGCTTCATGTGTATCTAAGGGTAAATTCGTGGAGTTTAACCAGTGCAGTGGATGTTATTGCCTACTAGCTGACGTATGAACTTGGGGGTTTGCTACTTGGATGTTTCTTTGTCAAATTTATCTCTGTTTTTCCCTTGGAGTTGCTAAAGCAGACCTGGAGTTAAATGACCTCTGGTCCGATCTATAAGCAACCCCTTTGTCCCTTTGAGAGCTGCCTTAGAGTATTTCCAAGTAGGTTTGGAGTTAAATGACCTCTGGCCTGATCTATAGACAGAAATCTGGTTGTCTTTCCTTCTTTCACTTTCTTTCCTTAATGTTCCATCCCACCATCTAATCTAAAAGATCCTTTAGTATTAGATGACTTGCCCTTTGGAAGCCTTGGCTTGTTGTTGCAAGTAATTGTCCTTTCATGACTCCATAGCCCAATGGATGGCACTTTCTTGGCCTATCCCCTTTGCTGAAATATCCTGCTGCTCTGTTTCCTTTCTTCCCATTTCTTTCCCAGTCCATGATCTCCTGGCCAACCCAGCAACCAACCAACCAAATTATTTTAAACCTCCTTTGTGCTTCATAACTAGCCTAACATCTCAATTTGAGCCTCAAAGATATATCATTATTTGCTCTACTTGGAGAGATCCCTCTCCGGGTCGAGGAGGGCTAGATCCTAGGGCCCAAAAGTGGTTTTGATGTTGTCTCATCTTTTGGTCTTGCCAATCTGGCCAAAACATGGGAACCCCAACATAATGGCGACTCCACTGGGGACGAATCTGAGAGTCAAGAACTGCTGATAGTTGGTCTATTTCCCATTGTTGTCACCAACATAATGGCGACTCCACTGGGGAAGAGACCACTTTGCCTTTATATTGGCTTCTCATTGCTGATGGTGGACAACAGCCTGCTTCAAATAGTTAAATTCATCCACCTGGCGACTCCACACTCCGTATGATCCAAAGACCTAATGACTCCACTAGTGAAGGACACTGAACTGGCTGAGAAGAGACAGTAGCCTTCTTTGCAAAAGCATGAATCCAAACATGGAGAGGGATATAAAGTATGACGCTTTGTGTGATCAATTAATTGAATTAACAGAAATGTTTGGTGAAGTGCTGAAGATGTACATGGCTAATATGAATGCAGATGATGATTATTTCGAGCAACCCATGCATCTTTCGGAGCAAGAACAAACTCAAAGCCGAGAAGATGAGAAAGACATGTATGATGCTCAAGAATCTATAGAAGATGAGGAGGGAAGTGATCAAGAACTTCCTGATTGCTTGCCTATGCCTTGTGTTACGCTGACCAGAGAACATCAGGACCTATTAGCAAAGGCTGATAAGGAACGCTGCCTTGAGGAAGCAAGAGACCACATGGAAGAGGCAGAATCTGATGAAGAAGAAGAAGCTCAAGAAAACATCCAGCCTCCAAATCAGCTAATACAAGAGAAAGAGGACTGTTGTGCTTCTGTCCATGATTAAAGGGAAGCCCCTCTTTTGACAGAAGAAGAGGTTGAGCGGATATTAAATCAGCAGTCCACCTCCGAGGCCTTCTACAGAACACACGCTCCTGCTCAGTCATTATTTGAGTTTGATGAGTCAGATTCAGAAGACTCCTCTGTGGATCAGGACGAAGAAAGACCCGCTGAACGTCCAGAATGGTTGACTTGGTCAAGTCCGCCTATTTATGACACTGATGTCAAGAGCCACAACAGTATTATAGCAGACGAAGATTCTTTGAATCTTCATTCTGCTCTACCACAGATCATCAGTGAGACTGGTAGCCGGCGGCCTTTCTTTTCAGAAGACGAGGAGGAAAGCAAAGAAAAGTTTCTTGAGCGGAATGAAAGCAAGGAGCCTCCTCTCGAAAAAGAGGAAGCGAAGGAATACACCCCTGCTCAAGAATGCATTGATCTCTTCACTAAGCTCAGCACCTCAGAGCAGAACATATTAGAGCTCCAAGAGGACAGCACTGCCATATATGATGAGTCCTCCAGTTCAGAAAGTGAAGCAGATGAAGGAGATTCTCTTTCTCAAGAGAGTCTCGTCCTTGAGCCAGTGGAAGAAGAAGAGATCCTGGTTGAAGCCAGCCTTCCAGATACTCCTAGCCAGGTATCTTTTCATGATCCTTATGCACATTTCCTGCATATGCTTGAAGAAGGATCAAGGGTCTTTTTGGGCAGCATGTTGCAAATAGAGAGAACATTTTTCAAGGCTATTGTTATGGAACAAGAAGAGTGGGCGCTGCCCTGCCTTTCCAGCATGCTCAAGGAATTGAGCAAGAAGGACCAGCCATGGGATCATTTGATGGAATGGTTACATTGGAAGACAATGTTTGTAAGCTAGACTGTAAATATTTTAGTTAGAGTAGGGTAGGTAGGAAAAGCTCAATAACGCTCAGCCTATGAGCAAGTACATTAGTTGTTTCAATTTCTGTCTTAGAATGTAAAGAAGAAACCTGCTAGACAGTCTAACCCTAGCAGGTAGTAGGGTAGGTAGAGAAACATATGAGGCCAATAGTCTAATCTGGTCTCATGGAGTAATGAGGGTAGAAGTAGAATAGGTTTATTTTTCCTGTATGTAGAAATTAATGATGTAAAAGGGTCTGCAAGTCCAAATGCACCTAGAAGAGAAAATGTTAGGACTATAGTGTGGGCAGGAAGTTGTTTGGGAGAATTTAACTGCTGATATGATGTCTTCATAGTCTGTGGCAGCTGATCAAGGAAACAAAAGGATGGTTCAAGCAGCAGGCATTTGGCCTACACCAAGAGATCATTTTCTGGTTTCTTGACTCCTTCAAGAAGAAGCCATCCCCATGTGGAGCCACTGTTAGCCCCCCTATGAAATTTTTGACAAGCAAACAGGGGGCTAAATTTTTGTTGAGACTTCAAGGAATGCATTTCCTCTGAAAAAAAATCATCCTTGAAGCCTCCTTGTGCCTTTTTCCTTTGTCAAAATTCCTTCTGCTGAGTTCCATTATAAAGCCTCTCTGTTTGTGAAGAAATTCCCAGGAGCCTCCTTTTCCCTCTCATTTCCCCCCCCACATAGCCTCAATTTTATTCCCTCCTGTCTTCCCCTTCTATTTCCCTTCTTACCCTTCAAATCTCCCCAGATTCCCCTTTAAATTCCTCCCCTAACCTTTGTTGGCCATTTTTCCTCTTTGTTCCTCTATCGTTCCCTTCCTTGGCCTTTAAATTCCATTTAAATGGGCCAAAACCCACTTTCCGACCATATAATAGGGCTTACCCCCTCTACCGCAAGCCCCTTCAACCACTTCCCCACATATTTCCATCACCCAAGACCGAGCGCTTAAGCCTGGGGGCCAATCGCAATCGGAACCGTCGGGCGGGTGCTTTTCCTTTATTATAGCCAAAAACCCCGACGTGATTGCATTTTGTTCATAAGTCTCACGACACGTTTTGGACCGTTGATCTATCAATTAGATCCTACGGTTGAGCGCTAATCGCAACCCCCCGCCTAATCGCAATCGCAATGTTTCGAGTGTGCCCTCCGATTAATCGCAAACCTTCTTCTCCGACCTCCGATTGCGATCCCCCCGATCCACTTCTCCATCGTTGATCTCCCCGCCAGATCGGACGGCCAGCGCTCAATCGCAAACCCATTTCTGATCGCAATCGCAAGCCCAGTAGCGCCACCCCGATTGAAATCTTCTGATTTGATCTCGTCCATCCGTTTTTTACATGATCCGACGGTCATCGCCTCTCCTGCCCAGTCGCCGTCATAACTTTCAATGTGTGTCTTTTCTGTTCCCCCCGATTGCGATTGCCCGATTCAATCCTGGCCATCCATTCCCCTGCTGATCCAATGGCCATCGCATTTCCCATCTCCTCCGATCGCAAGTCTTTATGTCTTCCCCCCGATTAAATCTCCACCGTCCGTCTCCCCGCCAGATTGGACGGTCAGCGCTCAATCGCACTCCCCGCTTAATCGCAATCGGAACTTTCAATACGTGTCACCCTGGTTCCCTTCTGATTGCGATGCTCCGAGTAAATCACAGCCATCCGTTGAATTGAAGATCTGACGGTTCAGATTTAATCGCCGTCCACCATGACCGGGTCCCACATTCACGCCTCCGTTCATTGTTTTTTCGTGTTTTCCTGTGTAATTCGCCCAAATGATAATCTTCGCGCTTTACACTATGCTGTTATTTCTCCACCATTTTCATTGTTTCTCAACTGTTTCGCCACCATCCCTCCGCCTCCACAGCATTTCTCCACCACTGCCGAGGTCTGTAACAGATCTATTGTATTATGCAGATAGCATAGAGGGGCCAATTCAGCGGCCAAACGGATAGTAAAGATGGATTTAAGGGATTTGAGCCCGTGATTGGAGATTTAAAGCACTAATACTATATTCAAAGGATTAAGGTTCAGCTTGAAGACTAATGAGCACCCCGGCAAGTCATAACTGTGCTACCTAACAGCAGAATGTGTTTTCTCCAGAGGTACACCTTCCTACAACAGTCTCCATACTTCCTCGAGCCCATAAACAGTTAATTGCACTGACAGAGCTTCATTAAGGACTGTCTGAGCAGCAGTAATGGAGGTATGGAGAGGCCTGCAGACTTTAAACCAGTTAACCAGATCCAGAAGGCAGCGCAGAGCTCCAGACAGCCGAGAGGATTACAAGGATCATATCAGAGGCCAAAATCGACTTGACAGAGATCTCCGAACCAGTCTCAGAGTACATTCAGTGTTGTAGAAAGCCATTAAGCAGTAGGGCGTGAACACTTCCGCCATTCTATCTTAATGAAACTCATTTAATTGTTCACCTACTTCTGTTTCTTCTTCTTATTCTATAAGAATCCCCGAGAAATATTGTAAAGGTTGTTGTTGTTCAGTTGTTGGGCATTTTGCTGTTAGTGGGATTCATTCTGACTGTTAGAATAGTATTGGGAGGGAATAGCAGAGTAGTTTGTATGTAATAGGCTAGGAGGAGAAAGTATGGATTGTATTAGCTATTGGGCTTATTGTACATGATTGGTTTTGCATCAATTAATCAAAGCATATTTCACAGGATCCTAGTCTATTGCTATTGGTGATGTTTTTCCTAACTCTATTATTTACATTCTCATATTGTTTCATTTTCTTCTGGTAGGAAACAGAAGTATAACATAGGATTCACCCTTGTTAGGTGCCCTATGTTTCCTGCTCTCCCTACCTTTAATTTTTTCTGCTTCGTGTGTATCTAAGAGTAAATTCGTGGATTTTAACCAGTGCAGTGGATGTTATTGCCTGCTGGCTGATGTATGAACTTGGGGGTTTGCTGCTTGGATGTTTCTTTGTCAAATTTATCTCTGTTTTTCCCTTGGAGTTGCTAAAGCAGACCTATAGTTAAATCACCTCTGGTCCGATCTATAAGCAGCCCCTTTGTCCCTTTGAGAGCTGCCTTAGAGTATGTCCAAGTAGGTCTGGAGTTAAATGACCTCTGGCCTGATCTATAAACAGAAATCTGGTTGTCTTTCCTTCTTTCACTTTCTTTCCTTAATGTTCCATCCCACCATCTAATCTAAAATATCCTTTAGTATTAGATGACTTGCCCTTTGGAAGCCTTGGCTTGTTGTTGCAAGTAATTCTCCTTTCATGACTCCATAGCCCAATGGATGGCACTTTCTTGGCCTATCCCCTTTGCTGAAATATCCTGCTGCTCTGTTTCCTTTCTTCCCATTACTTTCCCAGTCCATGATCTCCTGGCCAACCCAGCAACCAACCAACCAAATTATTTTAAACCTCCTTTGTGCTTCATAACTAGCCTAACATCTCAATTTGAGCCTCAAAGATATATCATTCTTTTCTCTACTTGGAGAGATCCCTCTCCGGGTCGAGGAGGGCTAGATCCTAGGGCCCAAAAGTGGTTTTGATGTTGTCTCATCTTTTGGTCTTGCCAATCTGGCCAAAACATGGGAACCCCAATAGGTGAGACCCATCTTGATTATGTGAACCAAAGGCTCCGACTGTGATATTAACATCTTCATTCATCAAGCGTGAGGACTGCAAATGGTGTTAACATATAATGATACATTTTTGTTATATTAGTGTATACAAATAAATGTATGTATATATGTATTTATTACAAATTGTACACGTGTTAAAATAATCACCCTAACCATTAATATATACCGATCCCATGCCCTCTTGCTCATTAATAATTAGGTCCTGCCAACCATTGTGACAATTGTTTGCATATGTTCTGAGATCTTCAACACTCATGTTGTCTATCTCTTCATTTGTATTATACGAAAAATTAGCACGTGCATTCTATCATACTCTTTATCGATTCATAAAAACATCAACTCCACCCATTTTACTGTGAACATTGTCAATGATGGCATCCCTTTCTTCTCAACTAATTTGAGAAGTGGCATCCATCTTTGATCGCAAATTTTCGACACGAAAAGGTCGACTAACCAATGGTGGCTCAGGGTGAGGCAACTCAACATCACGCTTAGCGCCCCTACGGTCACACAATCAACCTTTTCCAGGACCAAAAATTCAGAGGGAATGTCATTATAATTGGGTTTCATTCCCAAAAATAATTCTGCATAAATAATTTTGAAAAATAAAGCGGAACCTCATTGTTCCATGGGAGTCTTCCATAGGTAGCAAGGTGCCTATCATACAAATGGCCATCTATATCAGGATGCTTGAAATATTTCACCTTTAGAATCTTTCTTTTCATCCATTCTTTGAAATTAAACATAGACTTGGCCACTCTTGCCGTAACTCTTTGTTTAACAACCTCCCATGTATCGGGACCCGCCACTGTTTCCTTTATTTTTCTCATCACTCCTACAAAAGTATCAGTGGTTGGCCCAAGCCTTAGGTACACATCTACTAGTTCGCCTAAAGAGTGAGTAACTATTTCCAAGATTTCTCGACTCTCAGTAGGGAGTTTCAAAGACACGAGATCC
The DNA here is from genome assembly GCA_034641835.2 of Pinus albicaulis. Classification (NCBI taxonomy): domain Eukaryota; kingdom Viridiplantae; phylum Streptophyta; class Pinopsida; order Pinales; family Pinaceae; genus Pinus; species Pinus albicaulis. The sequence goes on from CM076572.1 coordinate 1,262,470,625, forward strand.
CTCTTCAATTTTGAATGAATATGTTGACACCTTTGTAAGGTTCATTGATGCATGTTTGATTCCCAAGGTATATCGGAGATGTCAGATAGATAAGTCGTGGTTGGCGTACAACCTTCTTCTTGAATAACGCATTATGTCCTACGTCTTTTTCGAGCAACATTTGGAGCAACATTTTCACCCTCTGCATCAATATATAAAATTTTGTATATTAAAAAAACATGTAAACAAATTTGGACAAATTGAATGAAAATAATATTCAGATTAATGGCCACCTCGATATGGTTGGCTAGCATTTTGACCACCCTGAGACTATTGAGAACCAAAATGACCACCGATTAGTTGAGAACCTACACGACCATCCATTGATTGACCTCTAGGGGAATGCATATCACTACCGTCACGCAATTGGCCAACACCTATTGATGGGTCTCCAAGGGAATGTGCATATGATTGATTAAATTGCGTGAACCATACCACGATTGCATGAACCATGGCCATGCTCCATTGATGGAGTAGACACCATTGTCCTCCTACCTCCTAAAAAATAAAAAATAAAACTTATTAAAAACTAATTTAACTCACAAAATTGATAAAAAAATCAATTCCATATGTATACATGTATGTAGATAAATACCATGAACACCATGATCCCCCTCTCTCATAGAGACATGGGATTATATTTATATTCGCCTTTCATCCTCCATGATATATATGGATATATCTACAATGGACATTTACAATTATTTTTAAATTAATATTTAAAATAAATTCAAAATATTTCAAGAAATTAATGTAATTTAGTACACAAATTATGTAAAACACAACTTTCAAAGCACTAGAATTGATGTGTGAAACTCAATTTTAAAAAAAATTGTTGAAGTGCTCACATTTTAATTTTATAAAAATGTGAAGTTCACCAAGTTGCGCTTTACATGGTGGGAGCACACTTGGTATATAATTGAAAAAAACACATGGTCATTAAAAATGATGCATTTATAAGTAAAAAACACACACATATCAAAGATATGTTACAATTTCCATCAATAATTTTTTAAGGAGAGTGTCTCAACACTAATTCATATTTGAGAGATGAATCTTGAATTTTTGAAAGAGAGAATATCAACACTAATTCATATTTGAGAGATAAATCTTGAATTAGAATTACCCCGTATAATACTTATTCATCTTTGATAGATGAATCTTGAATTGGCATTGCCACACACAATAGATCACCAAACATCTCATTAACATTTGCACAATGTCTTATACTAAAAAATTGAAATTGGCTAACAATATTGTTTGCTTTTCCATGCAGTTGTTTTAGCCTCTCCTTCTTAACTTGGTACACGTATTTCATCTGGTTGCACACAAGTTTAGAATTGGTGAAAACTACAATTCCATTTGATCTATACTCCCTAGATGTTCCTAAGCCTTCTATCAATGCAATATAATATGTCTAATTATTTTTTGTTCTTCCCAATATATTCATTTTCCTTTGGAGGACCTTGTTAGTCACAATATTTCAAAGCACATATGTAATCACTACTTTCCCTAGATTTGGATAGCAAGAAACATCTATGCATAAAGTCCATTTGTCAACCATATTTAGTGGGATTTTTTATCCCTAAAAAAAAAATATCAATAAAATATATTAAATTAGCATTTATTGCAAATGTATGGGATAAATGACATGTGCATGGTTTGCATTAAATTTTTCCTTGAAGTTTATGGGAGAAATCACATCTAGAAATGACATGCCTTAAAGTTTTCTTTGCCTAGATTTTAAGAGAGAAATGACATGTACATGGTTTTCCTTAAAGTTTACCTTATATTTTATGGGAGAAATGACATAGATATGACATGCCTTCAATTTTTCCTAATATTTTATGGGATAAATGACACACGTATGAGAGAAATGACACATGTACATGGTCTGCCTTAAATTTTTCCTTAAAGTGTGTGGGAGAAATGGCCTGTACATGTTTTGAAAAATTATTTTATGCACTAACTAAAATCTATGGGAGAGATGGGAGAAATGACATGTATGTACATGGTTTGACTTAAATTTTGCCTTAAATTTTTCTTTAAAGTTTATGGAATAAATGACATAGAAATGACATGTACATGGTTCCAAAAACACTAGCAAATGACTTAAAGTCTATGGGAGAAATGACATGTACACAAATGGATATTACAATGAAGAACTTCTATTTAGATATGTTACATAGATTGAATGTAGGGGCATTACTGGATATGTCACCTTTGAGAAAGGATGAGATCCAGAGGCTACCTGGCCCTTTACAGACTCTACCTTTAGAACTTGTAGAAGTTAACACTCAATAGACAGACTAAAATGCTATGGAAGTTCAGCCACTTTAAGTTCAGTTTTTAGGCCTTAAAGTTTGCCTTGAATTAATGGGAGAAAGCCTTGAGTTTGTGGGAGAAATGACATGTGCATGGGTTGCCTTAAAGTTTTCTTTAAATTTTATGGGAGAAATCACATCTAGAAATGACATGCCTTAAAGTTTTCCTTGCCTAGAGTTTAAGGGAGAAATGACATGTACATGGTTTTCCTTAAAGTTTGCCTTAGAGTTTATGGGATAAATGACATTCCCTTATAGTTTATAGGAGAAATGACATAGATATGGCATGCCTTAAATTTTGCCTAAAATTCTATGGAAAAAATGACACATGTACATTGTTTGCCTTAAAGTGTGTGGGAGAAATGACATGTACATGGTTTGCAAAATTATTTTATTCACTTACTAAAATTTATGGGATAAATGACATGTATGTACATGGTTTTCCTTAAAGTTTGCCTTAAATTTTTCCTTAAATTTTATGGGAGAAATGACGTAGAAATGATGCCTTAAAATTTTTCCTTAAAAGTTATAGAATGACTTGTAAAAATATTATGCACATGGTTCCAAAAACACTAGCAAATGTGTTAAAGTTTATGGGAGAAATGGCATGTACAGAAATGGATATTACAATGAAGAACTTCTATTTAGATCTATTCCAAAGATTGACTGTAGGGAATTTACTGGATATGTCACCTTTGAGAAAGGATGAGATCCAAAGGCTACCTGGCCCTTTACAGACTCTACCTTTAGAACTTGTAGAATTTAACACTCAACAGACAGACTCAAATCCTTGGAAGTTCAGCCACTTTAGGTTTTGTTTTTAGGCCTTAAATTTTGCCTTGAATTAATGGGAGAAAGCATTAATTTTGTGGGAGAAATGACATGTGCATGGTTTGCCTTAAATTTTTCCTTAAAGTTTATGGTAGAAATCACATCTAGAAATGGCATGCCTTAAAGTTTTCCTTACCTAGAGTTTAAGGGAGAAATGATATGTACGTGGTTTGCCTTAAATTTTTCCTTATAGCTTATGGGAGAAATGACATTTCCTTATATTTTATGGGAGAAATGATGTAGAAATGACAGAGAAATGACATTGAAATGACATTCCTTAAAGTTTTCCTAAAATTTTATGGGAGAAATGGCACATGTGTATGGGAGAAATGACACATGTACATGGTTTTCCTTAAAGTGGTAGTGGTTTTCTTTTACTAAAACAACTAGTGGTAGTGGTTGATGAAGTTATGTCAAAATTCACACCTTGATGAGTTTGTGGGAGAAATGACATGTACATGGTTTGCCTTAAAGTTTAGTTTGCCTTAAATTTTATGGGAGAAATCACATCTAGAAACCTTTAATTTGACATCTATAAATAGACTAAGAACATTAAAAAATAATTTTCAACTTGCATTAGTTATGTCCTTAATAAGAAGTATTATTTAGTACCTAACAGATTGTCTAATAATATAATAATGTCATTTTTGGCTTGTACTATCATTCATCCCTGATATGTACAAGAATTTTACAACTTGAACATCAACCTACACACTATCATCATATCATTGTACATAATCTAGATACTTAGAAATTATATGCACTAAGCATGCCTGTCCTAGATCCACGATCTCACACTATTTAACTTTATGCAAGATACTAAATCTATTCCACTTATTAATATTTTGCGGAAAATTTAATTGCACACACATGTAAAGCATAAATAAACAATGCTTTGCTAACACAGTTTTTAACGGAAAGCCTAAAGCTGAAAACCCCAACTATATATTATGTATCATGGAATCATATGACAGTCCTCATACAAAGCTTATCAAGCTCCCAGTACAGTACAATCGTCATACACTAATCAGGAACAATCTTGCAAATCCATGCATCGATCTTTGCCTCCTGTTAGCCTTCCTCCACTGCACAATCCCTGCTGAAGAATAGCTCTAAATGAATTCGAATTACTCTTACCTTGACTGCACAATCCTCATTGGCATCTCCAATGTGTGTGTGATGTAATCAATGCATCACTATAGTCACAACAGATAGTCCATCTTTCCATTTCACCTATCTCTCCACTGGGTATCCACTAAAACTGCCATGCACTGTAGTTAACTGTTGTATTGTTCAGTTGATTAATGAGTTATTATTTTTGAATTAATTAACTAATTAATTCACTCCACTCTCACTAGTGTATCAATCAGTTAGACTAGATACAACTAGCTCAACTGAGTCTAACTGAGTTAAACTGAATACAATTCCATAACTACTTCTTCCAACTGTGTTATAACTCTGCCACTTGAGTTCTAAATGAGTCCTCCATGAATTAGCTCCAGTAAACCCTTGGGAATTGTGTAATTCCCTCATTCCACTGATGTGCCACATCTGTGCACTAAAACAAAGTGATCCAAGAGAATACGTTGATGTTTAGTGTATGATTATTATTAAGAGCTAATAATAATTGACATGCATCTATTTAGAAATCGATTGATCTATAAATAGACTTTTCTCAATATTCTAAAAATAGAATTTCATATATTTTTCCAACTTGATCAACCATCCATAAATAGCATCCTGCAGCTTCTGAAATATGATCATCATGTCTAAAATTAGACATAGTCTAAAAATAGAATTGCACCAAAAATAGCCTGTGGGCCCACTTAGTGAAGGCGAATATTTTCACTAAGCTCATCATCTTGTTGAATATCAACACTCCCTCTCAAAAAGATAGGGATTATCCTTCACCCTGATCCTACCTCTATGGTATTCGAATTTGCTCCTGGTGAGTGCCTTCGTTAGAATATCTGCATCCTGATCCTTCATGGGAATGTACTGAAGCAACATGATCTTCCGCTGCACACAATCTCTGATATGATGATACCAGATATCAATATGTTTAGATCTATCATGAAACACAGGATTAATCGAGAGTTTAATGCAACTCTGATTATCACAATGTATCAATGTAGGATCTAAATGTGAACCGAACAAACCGACCAGGATCTTCCTCATCCAGATAGCCTCACATGCAGCTTGACTTGCTTTATATGTATTACGCCTGTGGCCCCAGTAAATTGCCATGAATATTTGTTTCATGCATTTGTACCAAGTAGCTAGGCGTAGATCCAATCTTGCTGAAAATCCCCTCTTATCATGATCTTTAAATGCATTGGGCTTCCTACCCAATCACATCTGTGAAATGCATGAAGCTTCACTCATCCCCGTCTGTCTGTGCCATAAACCATCTTGATATGTGCCTGAGATATCTCGGGACATGCTTAATACACCTTCCAAAATAGCTAGTAGGCTTAACCATCTCTTGACTAAGCTGGTTCACTGCATAGCATATGTCCGGTCTTGTATTAACTAAATACATGAGCATCTGCTTTTGATAAACAGTGGCATCCACTACCTCTACCTATGTAGCATCCTCTTTCCTCCAATTTCCTAGAAGAGGAGTGTCGATAGGCTTATAGTCTTGCATGTGAAACTTCTCCAGTATCTCCCGGGCATACTTGCCTTGAGACACAAATAGTTCACCTTCCCACTGCCATATTTCCAATCCAAGGAAATAATGAAGGAGGCCCAAATCCTTCATCTCAAACTCCTTTACAAGATCTGACTTGCATGAGTGTATCAACTGCTCATCACTTGTTAGTATTAAATCATCAACATAAAGTACAATGATTAAAATCTTACCCTCCACCACAATCTGGTACGGGTTTGCATCTGCCTCACTCTTGGTGAAGCCAAGTCCAATGAAATAGCTGTTGATCCGAGTGTACCAAGCATGTGGTGCTTGTTTCAGCCCATACATTGCTCTTTTGAGCCTACACACATGCGACTCGCTGCTGAAGATCTCAAATCCTTCAGGTTGCTCAATGTACACCTCTTCCTCAATTACCCCATTAAGGAACACAGTCTTCACATCCATCTGATGAATGTGCCAACCCATCTACGCTGAGAGAGCAAGGATGGTATGTATGGAAGAATACCGTGCGACAAGTGCAAAGGTTTCTTTATATTCAATCCCCTCGATCTGTGAGAAGCCCTGGGCAAAAAATATTGCCTTATACTTCTCGACGCTCCCATCGGCAGTTTGCTTTACCTTGTAGATCCATCTTGATCCTACAAATGATTTCCCCACCGGCCTTGGAGCAATCTCCCAAGCATTGTTTCTGACAATGGAGTCATACTCCTCCACCATGGCATCTACCCATGTGGGCTCCTGTGCTGCTTCTTCAAAAGAAGATGGCTCTATCATAATACACTTGCTCATAAGAGCCATGTATCTAGTATATCGGTCAGGTGACTGTCTCTGTCTGCACTGTGATGTAGGGACTCCTACATTTTGTGTCGTGTCCACCTTTAGTCTCTCAGCTTCTTTGGTACGCTTTCTTCCTTGTTTGATGTTTGGTTCTGCATGAGTGGACTCCTCCACTCCATGAATCTCCTCCTGTGGCTGATCCACATCCAGAGGCTCATCTTTGGGAACAAGAAGTTCCTCTTCTGCATGCAAGTGTAGCTCCCTCTCAAGCGACAACTTCATGGCTTTCACCTCATTTAATTTTATATCCCTTCGCACCACTGTCATTCGACTGTTTGGAAAATACACACGATAATTATGGGGTGTTTTTGTGTACCCCACAAATATCCCAACTTCTGCAATCGGCTCCAGCTTCTTCTTGGCATCCTTTGTCACATGAATGTAAACATATGAGCCAAAAATCTTCAAATGAGAAATATCAGGCTTCTTACCAGTAAAAGCTTCTTCAGGTGTGCTCATGCCAAGTACTCTATGAGGACAACGATTTTGCACATAAATTGCAGCGTTGCATGCTTCTGGCCAAAAGTGCATCGGTAGGCCCTGGTTATGCGACGCCAGCAAATGCGGCACCCGATCATTCTGTTCTTTCTCTCCGCAACCCCGTTATGCTGTGGGTTATGAGGCACTATGAGTTCTCTTCGAATTCCTTCTTTGCTACAGTCTTTGGGCCTACCGAGATGTATTCACCACCATTATCACTCCGCAGAGATTTCACTTGCTTCCCCGACTCCTTCTCCACCAATGCTTTGAACTCACAGAACTTTGAGAACATTTCGCTCTTCTTCTGCATGAAGAAGATCTAGCATCTAAGAGAATATTCATCAAAAAGTATAACATAATACCTGTGTTTTTTTGTTGAATCAAATGAGAAAGGTCCACACACGTCTGTGTGAATTCTCTCCAGGATCACCGAAGCACGGTTCTCCTTCTCATGAAAGGTGGTCTTCATAAACTTACCCATAGTAGATCCTTACTTAGCGATCTAAGCTGCTGGCAAGAGTACCCTTGGGAAGTCTAGTAGAAATTTTCTACAAAATCTTCAAAGTGCCATGGTGAAGATGGCCCAATCTCCTGTGCCATAATTCGCCCTCATCCCAGCTCACCACTTCTTCTGCTTTGCCCACCATTGCAGTGCAGCCATCTACCTCCAGCTTGTAGATATTCTTAATTTGAACCCCTATCTTCTTGGTTTGACCCATTGTTTTATGTCGAAGGAAGGCTTTTCCCTCACTGAAAACAACATCATAACCTCTGTCTTCCAGCATTGCGACCGAGACCAAGTTCTTCTTTAGGCCTGGAACATGCATAAAATTCTTCAACAAGAATTGATTACCGGACTCCGTCTCAAAGGTAATGGTCCCAATGCCATTCTCACTATACCGACCATCGTCACCCATCTCTATATGCATCTGGAGGTCCTTCTCCTCCAAGTCACTAAACAACTCTTTGTCTCCCGTCATATGGAAAGACGCACCACTATCAAGATACCACACCGATCCCATACAACTTGAAACCAAGCATGTGATCAAGGAGAAATCAAGTTCAAATTGCGAGGCTAAGGCCTCTCCAGCTGCAAATCCAACAACCTTCTTGTTCTTCTTCTTCTGTGGACAGTTAGTGGCGAAATGTCCATGTTCGTGACAGTGAAAACACTTCACTTTGGACAAATCCTGCTTCTTGCCTTTAGCATCAGATTTTGAAGGATGTTTCTTCCCCTTCCCTTTCCTTGCTTTGGCAGCCAAAGCGAAATTATCTTCATCTTCATTTTTCGATGAAGATCCATCCCTGGTACCCCGCCTTATCTCCTCTTGCACAAGATCCGACCAAAGTCGCTCCCATCCCGACAGTTTCTCTCGTCCATTAACAGAGTCTTCGTAGCTATGCAAACTTTTCGGAAGCCTAAGGAGAGCCAAGCTCACCAATTATTCTTCATCAACGGTAGCCCCCACACTTCCCAGTTCATCCTTGTAGTGGACAAACTTTGTGAGGTATTTTGAAATACTGTCGCATTTCTCCATTTTTATTTTTCTAAGCTTGTCTTTAAGTGCCAACTTCCTCTGGTCACTTCTGCTTTGGAACAAGTCTGTCAAAGCCTTCCACATTAAGAATGGAGTGGCTTTCCCATGAAGGCTGGACACAATATGGTCCTTCACACCTTCCAACAGAATTCTTCTCATCTTTGTTGTCTTCTTTTTCCATACGTCCAGTAATGCAGCATCGCAAGATCCCGGCTTAGGAACATTGCTATAGGTAAATCCTTGGAGTCCATTATCCTCCAACACTACCTCCATCCTATCCTTCCAGGCTATGTAATTCAAGCTCCCATCAAGGGCATACTCCAATCTCAACTAGTTGAAAGACATTTCAATGTATACCCGATTTCAACACCAAGAATATTCTGTAGCAAATTTGAATTGTCCACCAGCACAAAATCACTTTACAATTGCAATCTTCAATTAAAAAAGCTCCGATACCATGTAGAAATTATATGCACTAAGCATGCATATGTCCTAGATCCACTTGATCTCACACTATTTAAATTTATGCAAGATACTAAATCTATTCCACTTGTTAATCAAATGTGGAAAATTTAATTGCACACACATGTAAAGCATAAATAAAAACAATCGCACATAACACAGTTTTTAACCAGGAAAGCCTAAAGCTGAAAACCCAAAATATATATTATGTATCATGGAATCATATGAAAATCCGCATACAAAGCTTATCAATCTCTCAGTACAGTACAATCGTCATACACTAATCAGGACCAATCTTGCAAATCCATGCATCGATCTTTGCCTCCTGCTAGCCTGCCTCCAACACGCAATCCTATTTGAAGAATAGCTACCGAGATGAAGTTGAATTACTCTTGCCTTGGTATACTGATCCTCATTGGCACTCCAATGTGTGTGTGATCTGATACGTGCACATCAATATAGTCCTAGCAGAGATAGTCCATCTTGCCCTTTCACCTATCTCTCCATTGGATCTCCTTGGCCCCGCCATGCCTTTGTAGTTAACTGATGCACTGTTCAGTTGATTAATGATTTATTATTTGTGAATTAATTAACTAATTAATTCACTCCACTCTCACTAGTGTATCAATCAATTAGACTTAGATACAACTAGCTCAACTGAGTCTAACTGAGTTAAACTGAATACAAATACATAACTACTTCTTCCAATTGTGTCATAACTCTGCCACTTGAGTTCTAATTGAGTCCTCCATGCATTAGCTCCATTAAACCCTTAGGAATTGTGTAATTCCTTATGTCAGATGATGTGCCACATCTTTGCACTGAACTGAAGTGCTCCAAGAGAATAAGTTGTTGTTTAGAGTCTGATTATTATTAAGAGCTAATAATAATCGACATGCATCTATTTTTAGATTGATGATCTATAAATAGATTTCGCCCAATATTCTAAAAATAGAATTTCATCTATTTTTCCAACTTGATCAACCATCCACAAATAGCATCCTGCAACTTCTGAAATATGATCATCATGTCTAAAAATAGACTTGCGCCAAAAATAGTCTGCTGATTGATCTGCTCATATGTTAGGTCCATATATTACTAGTATAGTCCCTTATTGCAGTTAGTATAACCCCCTTATTTTTATTTTTGTACCCCTGTAACCCCATATTGTTATTATTGTGCCCTTACATTATTATTGTTAGGTCGGCTAGGATTACATTGTGGCCCCTTAGACTCCTATATATAGATAAGGAGGTTTTTTCATTTGTATCATCCAAGAATTGTTCATTTATGTAATGTATTGGAGGTTCCCCCCTTGAAGTGGCTTATCTCTAAGGTGTTGATCTCTCTTTCTTCTAATTTTGGAGCTGGTTTCATAACATTTGTTATCAGAGCTTTGGATTCTAGGGTTTCGCTGCTCCAAACAGGTCATCGTGGATTTTTTTCTATAACTATGTTTCTACGAAGTTTCAGAAGCTTAAATTTTTACGGAGCTAATCCAAAATCCTGGGGAATGTCGTGTAAAAATTTTAGATCTTGGTTCACAATATTTTTAGAGATATTGTTATGGCCTAAATCTACCTCAGGCTGAAGAAGGTAGAGTTCAGGGTAACATCAAACCACGCTTAATCTGGTAGCTAGCCCTACCAGATCGGGAGAGGGCTCTCTCCTTGTCAATCTCAGCGAAAAATTGATCAATGAAGCCAAAGGATGACTTGAAAAAGGCTGATTTTAGGCTAGGTATATGTAAGGAGGTTGAATTGGATTTTGAGGGTTTTGTTGGATCGAAAGGAAAGAGAAGCTGATTTTGGGTCAGGATGAGCCTAGTTTTTGCGAGTTAAGTTGCATGGGGCAAGGAAGGAAATTGTTTTGATGCTTTGGATTGAATGAATGGATAGCTCAGACCAGTGAGGAGATGAAGAGGGCAAGAGGCTTTCAAGAATCCTCTTCAAATAGATGAAAACATGAAAAATTAAAAAAAACTCAAGGCAGAGCAAAGCAATCTAATGAATTCCACCTTTATAACTTGTTTGTTTAATTTTAGAAGAAATAAGTAGGAAAATGGTGCACATGAAACATCAGTAAACTTACAATCACAGAGAGAAACACACCATCAAAAAATAGAGCCACATGGATCCCAAAGAGTGCTGCAAACCCTGGTCTATTCCTTTGCCAAAATTGCAGAGATGAAATGTACAATGAAGTGCCAAGCAATCCCAAGTGTCCAACCCTGAAAATGACTGAAGAATTACAAGATATAGACAAGCCTAACTCATCCCCATGCCTCTAGGGGTTGAGCTCACCATTCTAGGGGTTGTTTCAACCGTATCTAAACTAAGAACTAGAAAATAGGAAATGAAACAACTTGCCTCTATAAGATAGGAAACTGATTCATTCACTTACATTTCACTTTTTGGTGAATGAATCTACTAGGATGAGTAAAAATGTGCCAAAATTACATCAAAGTCATGAAATTACATCAATTTACATCAATATTTACATGAAAAAATCAAACTGACCAAAACTAGGCGAAAATCTGAGCTGCTGAGTGAAAATGAGACCAAAATTCCCAATGCACCGCGCCTGAAATCTCTATGCGTCGCGCCACTTTGAGGCTGAATTTGAGGGTCTTCCCAGAGTCCAAATTGAGTTTAGGATAGCTCGTTGGAAAGCCCTACCTGTCTACTTTCCAAACCAAGTTTAATTTCTAGATTTGGTTGCCATTTACCTCTCCAAAAATCAAATCTCCCAACACTGCTTCCTGTGTGTCCAAAAAGTGGCAGAAAGGCCATTTTTAAGGTGTTTTTGACCCTTCAGGCAACCCAAAACTTGTCAAAATCCTTAGGTAATGGGTATTCATGCATAAATTTTGATGAAAAATCTAGAAATACAAAGTTTTCCTCAAAAAGAGCTGCCAATTATAAGCGCGCGCCAAGTGGCGCGATGCGTCGTGCAAGAAAATTTGTGTTAAGGCCAAAAATTTCAAAATTGACAAAATTTTTCCCAAATTTCTTGAAATTTGGGCTGAATGTCCACCATCAAGCACTATGCTAGGCCAAAGAAGCTTCGGCCAAAATTTGGAGTCTATCATGCCTTTTGCGACGCTTTAGTGCCCTCTTTAACTTTGCCTTCAGGATTTTGATTCGCGCTTTGCAAACATGATTTCGCGCCCAATACTGGTTCTTCATGTGCCTCAACATGTTATTTTCCTTGTTGGCCTTCTAGGTGCATGTATTTCAATGGTGGAATCACTATCTCGGTCATATGATGTATCAGTATCCGTCTCCATGGAGTCCAAGGTCTATGCAAAGTGTATGTTGGCTTGTATGAGATGAAAATGAGAATTTGGGGCTTTTGTCTTAATGCCAAATGTATGGTGGTGTGGGAGGGACTGTGGAGAAATAGGGCAGTGGGGACAATGGGGTTTAATCAAGTGAAATTTGAAGTGTAAGGACAGTCACTTGACTGTTTGGGAAACTTGGGGTTTGGGAATTTTTTACAAGTGAGATGAGGAAATAGGAATGATAGGGAATGAAATGACTTTAGGGATAGGGAAATAAGCTTAGGGATGAGTGAATTGGGATATAAGGTGAAAAATAGAATGGACTGTTGTGTGGATAAAAGTGAGGAGGAGGAAGGGGGACTACAGTGATGGAGTATGTGGCACAAAATTATTTTTAAAACACCAACTTCAAAACCCTAAGGAAGTAATTCTCAATAAGATGATAGGGTTTGGATTTTGTGTATTCAAATTCTCATATTCAATCTCAATCAACACCAAACATTGGTTAATGGCAATTACAAGATCACTTGAACTTACTTGGAGCAAGGAGACCGAATCAATTTGATGTTGGAGAAGAGTGGAAATTTTTTTGTGTTTTGGCCCAGTGCGCCGCGCAAAAAACCCAGTGTGCTACGCCCCACTGATGCACCACGCTGGAACAAATTAACACAGAGAAGAGTGGCCCTATGCACCGCGACACTTGCCCAGTGCGTCGCGCAACCAAATTCAACACAGTCTACCCCCAAATCACTAGTTTCGCCCTCCATGATTTCTTTTCTCCTCAATGTTATCTCTTGGCATGCAAATGGATTATTAAAACAATGAAAATATCTTTTATGGCATAGATTTTAATTTTTGCTTCTTGAAAACCCACTTTCTAATGTTTGAACTTTGACACTTTTTAAATAAACTCTGTTTTGCTTCCTTTTGATTTTTTGGACTGATGATGAACTTCTTGCCTGTCTTTGCAGGGATAGCTGGCATGGGGTTTTGGAAAAGGCGACCAGGGCTACGCCTGAAGTACTTTACAACTTAAAAAACTTTGAAAATTACACTGCATTTATTACAAAAGGAAAAAATAGACAATTTTTCTTCAAAACAGAGTTTTGAAGAAAAATCATTATCAAGCATTATGATGATGAAATTTTTTCTCCAAAACCTTATTTGAAGCTTCCTCATGTGCCTGCTGACATTATTAAGCATTTTGAAGACCAAATTAACGAAACCCTAGACCTAATTAAACCTAAAACCCTAAAATGACTCTTTTCCAATATTAAGACCAAACATGACTATAAATGATTTCGATGAACAGAATTTGACCAGCAGGTACAAGACATGAGGAACATGAGTAAAAATCCCCCTACCGTCAGAAGATCCATGCCCCTAATGGAATGCAGATGACTGAACTGAATGAGACACCTAAAATGAAATGCAACAAGAGAAATTTTGATCTCTGACGGATGGATTAAGATACCGACTCTAAAATTGGCTCCAATGGGGATGGTAGCTCCTTGGAGGTGCCAAGAACTATAGATTTCTGGGAGAGTAGGCAGTGCCTTCGTCCATTGGGCTATGGAATCAATAACTTCGACAAACAACACAATACTTTTGACTCATTTTATTGACTGAAAATTGACTCAAACTGACTAAATTTCGAAACCAAAAATGACTGATAGATGTGACTCGACAAAATCAAACCAAAGCTGAAATCAATCTTCAGAGTTATAGCCTTCATTTCGGGCCCCAAACTGAAAGAATGATGACAACACACACTTGCTCTGAAACTCTATTGAAACTGACAAAAATGACTCAAGACCTACTTAACTGAAATTTGTACTTACAAAGCTTTTAATGGCAGCAGTCCATAAAGATTTGAGGGCTTCAAATCATGATGACAACCAACTGCCTGCTAATGAAATATGTACAATCATGTGTAGTGAGCCTTCCAATGTAACCAATCCAGTAGATGGCTACATACCAAAATTCTGCTCTCACTTTTCTCGAGCAGGTAGAACGATGTACATGTAGGCAACTCACAATAACCACTGAAACCAAGGCTTCTGATAATGAACCAGGAAACATTTATCTTTCCTGATGCTTGCAAAAGAATGCCGAAGGGATCTTGAAAATCCTGAAGCACTAGTTGGTCTTGAGATCCAGCAGCAAAATTACAACTACTTGCTTCATTCTGATCTGAAAGAAAATTTGATTGCCGAGTGATAGGAAGGAACAGAGAGGTATAAGCTTTTGTCATCTGAGTGTTAGCTGTAAGTTCGTTGACCATGATAAATTCTGGCATATTGTCTCTCTCAAGCTCATATTCCTCAACTTCATGGTCTAGGTCATTCTTAAACAGAAAATAATCTTCAAGATTATCAAACATGACAGCCTTATCATCTTCATGAAAGAAAATATTATCTATTTACTGATCTGTAAAACTAATTACAAGACCATCATCATTTTCAAAAGAAGAAGAAGTTTCACCAACACTTTCTTGACCATCTGCACACTGCAGATCTGCTTTAGCTCGGGCTGTAACATGACCTTTCAGGAGTTGATCTATCTCATCTTCGGACAGAGGAGATAATACTTTTTGTTTTCTTTTTCTCAAACAGTGATTGTCTTCATGAAATAACATGAAAAACATGAAAAACCTGAATGACAGTCCTTAATTACTTGATCTTCTGAAATTTGAAAACATTTTTTATCATCTTCATATGACATGGCAATCAAATTATCATTTATCATTGAGTTATTGAAAGAATATTTTTCACTTACTTGAACAAAGATCTCATCTTGTTTTTCATGAACTGACTGGATTACTTCCTCATGAAGGCTTTGTTCTAATGAAATGAGAACATTTGGATCAATAACTCTGTCTTCTTCATTCCAGATGATCTCAACAGCAGAGCTTTCCTTCATGGGATTCAGCACAAGGTATTCTTGATCATCACGATCTGAATCTAGATCTGAAATAGCTGACTTGACTTTATCACATTCTGAAATTGAAACTTGACTTTCCTGAATATTGTCTTCTTCTATGGATAGATCTGAAATAAAACCTTCTCTTTCATCATTTTCCATTGTACTAAGATCTTGATCCTACTGCAAAGTTTCCTGAGCATGTTGATGGGTATCCTCTAAGTTCTCTTTATGCTGCTGAAATGGATTTTCGTACAGAGCCTCCATGATCTCATCGTCCATGAAGTCATCATCTTCATAAAAATTTTCAAGATTTTCAATAAAACTATGAACATGGCTACAACAGTTCTGAACTAAAGTTAAGGATGGATAAAATTCTTTATACCTTTCAAAGAACATGGTATGAAAATCATTTAAATATTAAATACAACCAGGCGGCAAACTTTCATACCAAGATCGGGCTTCACCTTCCAGAGTGGCCATGAATATCTTCATCAAGCAGTCTTCAGGAAAATTAACCTTCAACTTGCGAATATGTATGTGAAATCTAACCAGATGTAAAGCAGCATCCTTCCTATCATCATCTTTAAACTTAGGCAAATTCCTTTGCCAATCTACCTTAGGAATTTTATTTGGAAAACATGGAATGTGATCTCGGCTCATGGGAGCATACCTTCGATCCAGCGAAACCATTTTGATAACAATGAATTCACCAAAAAATTCCTCAGGCTACTGATTCTTGAAGATTAGAGTCGCCATAAAAATTCTGAACCTTAGGATTCTTCGACACTGGAGTCGCCAGGTGAATGATTTTAGCCTTCTTATGTCTGATCGTTGTCCACCATCAACCATCAGATCTAGCTTGATACATGTACTGGGGCAATTTTCAAATCATATGTTACATTTCCAAACTAGACCGGAGATTGACTGAAGCAATGTTTATCTACTTTTGCTAATGCAAAGCAAGAGCGTTTCGAAGGCTACCTGGCATAACTTTAGGCCCCGTCTATAGGTTATAAAACAAATAACACTAACAAGAAAACCGTTTTCTCCCCAGTATGGTCACCACTATGTTATGGCCTAAATCTACCTCAGGCTGAAGAAGGCAGAGTTCAGGGTAACATCAAACCATGCTTAATTTTAGCTAGCCCTACCAAATCGGGAGAGGGCTCTCTCCTTGTCAATCTCAACAAAAAAAATTGATCAATAAGGCTTGAGATTACTTGAAAAAATGTTGATTTTAGGCTAGGTATATATGTAAGGAGGTTGAATTGGATTTTGAAGGTTTTTGTTGGATCAAAGGGAAAGGCAGATTTTGGGTCTGGGGATGAGGCCTAGTTTTTGCAGAGTTCTGCATGGGGCAAGGAAGGAAATTGTTTTGATGCCTTCAATTGAATGAATGGATAGCTCAGACTGGTGAGGAGATGAATAGGGCAAGAGGCTTTCAAGAATCCTCTTCAAACAGATGAAAACATGAAAAATTAAACAAAACTCAAGACAGAGCAAAGCAATCTAATGAATTCCACCTTTATAACTTGTTTGTTTAATTTGAGAAGAAATAAGTAGGAAAATAGTGCACATGAAACATCAGTAAAATTACAATCACAGAGAGAAACACAACATCAAAACATAGAGCCACATGGATCCCAAAGAGTGCTGCAAACCCCGATCTATTCCTTTGCCAAAATTGCAGAGATGAAATGTACAATGAAGTGCCAAGCAATCCCAAGTGTCCAACCCTGAAAATGACTGAAGAATTACAAGATATAGACAAGCCTAACTCATCCCCATGCCTCTAGGGGTCAATCTCACCATTCTAGGAGCTGTTTCAACCATATCCAAACTAAGAACTAGAAAATAAGCAATGAAACAACTTGCCTCTATAAGATAGGAAACTAATTCATTCACTTACATTTCACTTTTTGGTGAATGAATCTACTAGGATGAGTAAAAATGTGCCAAAATTACATCAAATTCATGAAATTAAATCAAGTTACATCGAGAGTTACATGAAAAAGTCAAACTAGCCAAAACTAGGCGAAAATCTGAGTTGCTGAGTGAAAATGAGACCAAAATTCCCAATGCGCCGCGCCTGAAATCTCTATGCGTCGCGCCACTTTGAGGCTGAATTTGAGGGTCTTCCCAGAGTCCAAATTGAGTGTAGGATAGCTCGTTGGAAAGCCCTTCCTGTCTACTTTTCAACCCAAGTGGAATTTCTAGATTTGGTTTCCATTTTCCTCTCCAAAAATCAAATCTCCCAACACTGCTTCCTGTGTGTCCAAAAAGTGGAAGAAAGGCCATTTTTAAGGTGTTTTTGACCCTTTAGGCAACCCAAAACCTGTCAAAAACCTTATGTAATGGGTAGGAATGCATAAATTTTGATGAAAAATCCAGAAATACAAAGTTTTCCTTAAAAGGAGCTGCCAATTATAAGCGCGCGCCAAGTGGCACGACGCGTCGGGCAGGAAAATCTGTGTTAAGGCCAAAAATTTCAAAATTGACAAAATTTTTCCCAAATTTCTTGAAATTTGGGCTGAATGTCCACCATCAAGCACTATGCTGGGCCAAAGAAGCTTCGGCCAAAATTTGGAGTCTATCATGCCTTTTGCGATGCTTTAGTGCCCTCTTTAACTTTGCCTTCAGGATTTTGATTCGTGCTTTGCAAACATGATTTCACGCCAAATCATGGTTCTTCATGTTCCTCAACATGTTATTTTCCTTTTTTTCCTTCTAGGTGCATGTATTTCAGTGGTGGAATCACTATCTCGGTCATATGATGTATCAGTATCCGTCTCCATGGAGTCCAAGGTCTATGCAAAGTGTATGTTAGCTTGTATGAGATGAAAATGAGAATTTGGGGCTTTTTTATTAATGCCAAATGTATGGTGGTGTAGGAGGGACTGTGGAGAAATAGGGCAGTGGGGACAATGGGGTTTAATCAAGTGAAATTTGAAGTGTAAGGATAGTCACTTGACTGTTTGGGAAACTTGGGGTTTGGGAATTTTTTACAAGTGAGATGAGGAAATAGGAATGATAGGGAATGAAATGAATTTAGGGATAGGGAAATAAGCTTAGGAATGAGTGACTTGGGATATAAGGTGAACAATAGAATGGACTGTTGTGTGGATAACAGTGAGGGGGAGGAAGGGGGACTGTAGTGATGGAGTATGTGGCACAAAATTATTTTTAAAACACCAACTTCAAAACCCTAAGGAAGTAATTCTCAATACGATGATAGGGTTTGGCTTTTGTGTATTCAAATTCTCATATTCAATCTCAATCAACACCAAACATTGGTTAATGGCAATTACAAGATCACTTGAACTTACTTGGAGTAAGGAGACTGAATCAATTTGATGTTGGAGAAGAGTGGCAAAATTTTTGTGTTTCGGCCCAGTGCTCTGCGCAGCAAACCCAGTGCGTCGTGCCCCACTGATGCACCGCGCTGGAACAAATTAACACAGAGATGAGTGGCCCTATGTGCCGCGCTCAGCTTATGCGCCGCGACACTTGCTCAGTGCGTCGCGCAACCAAATTCAACACAGTCTGCCCCCAAATCACTAGTTTCACCCTCCACGATTTCTTTGCTCCTCAATGCTATCTCTTGGCATGCAAATGGATTATTGAAACAATGAAAATATATTTTATGGAAAAGATTTTAATTTTTGCTTCTTGAAAACCCACTTTCTAATGTTTTAACTTTGACACTTTTTAAATAAACTCTGTTTTGCTTCCTTTTGATTTTTTTGGACTGATGATGAACTTCTTGCCTGTCTTTGTAGGGATAACTGGCATGGGGTTTTGGAAAAGGCGACCAGGGTTGCGCCTGAAGTACTTTACAACTGAAAAAACTTTGAAAATTACACTACATTTATTACAAAAGGAAAAAATAGACAATTTTTCTTCAAAACAGAGTTTTGAAGAAAAATCATTATCAAGCATTATGATGATGAAATTTTTGCTCCGAAACCTTATTTGAAGCTTCCTCATGTGCCTGCTGACATTATTAAGCATTTTTAAGACCAAGTTAATGAAACCCTAGACCTAATGAAACCTAAAACCCTAAAATGACTCTTTGCCAATATTAAGACCAAACATGACTGTAAATGATTACGATGAACAGAATTAGACCAGTAGGTACAAGACATGAGGAACATGAGTAAAAATCCCCCTACCGTCAGAAGATCCATGCGCCTAATGGAATGCAGGTGACTGAACTGAATGAGACACCTAAAATGAAATGCAAAAAGAGAAATTTTGATCTCTGACGGAGGGATGAAGATACCGACTCTAATAGATATGACCTGTGGAAGTTAGGGCTTTGTTAGGCTCCTGAATTTCACCTAAAATAGGTCATCGTGGAATTTGGGCTATAATGTTTTTTCTATGAAGTTTCAGAAGATGAAAATTTTACAGAGAGAAGCCAAAATCTTTTGGAACTTCCTGTACAACTTTCAGATCTTGGTTCACAATATTTTTGGAGATATGATCTGTGGAAGTTAGAGTTTTTTCAAGCTTTCGAATTTCATCTCAAAGAGGTGACCATGGGAAAATTTTCATAACTCCCTCTCTGAGCGTCAGATTGGAATTCTGTAAACATTGGCTGAAATTACACAGACTCTAGTTTCCTGTGTATCATTTTTAGAGCTGAAGGAGGAAATGGTGACACGTGGCACATCGTATAATTTCACTCTACTGGACCAATCCATAATTAGGTCATTGTGGGAGATTAGGCATAAATTTGCCTTGAAGAATCCAAATTAGGTAAGAACTGTGGCATTCGAAAGAATATTCAGAGTGCTACTACAGGGTCAAAGTTCAGATATTGAAGATTTGAAATCACAGAGATAATTCAATTTCAATATAGAGCTCCTGAAAAGAAAGAAAAGGATGTGTATTTTTTTCCGAATTGCATAAGTCTTGTTTGAAGAATAAATTTGAATTGATTCCAAGGGAATATTGTAGAATAGATATCAGTATTGGGTTCTAAAATTCCCCCTAAAAATAATTCAACACCCATTAAGCCTTCAAAAGGCTCTACTATGGTTGATGAAGATGAATAAATGCAACATGACATTTCAAAATTACAAGAGCAAGTGCACCAAATTTCGCTCTCGCAAAAAGCAACAAAAAATGAAATGGATGTTTTGAAGAGAAGCATGGAAGCTAAGATGGATGGTTTGAAGAAAGGCATGGAAGCTATGATGTATGGTTTGATGAATGGTATGGAAGAAAAAATGGAAGGTTTTAAGGAAGACATGGAAGGTTTGAAGGAAGGTTTGTCAAAGTTGATACAAGAAATGATTCCTAATGGCGAAAAGATATTAGAGAAAAACTCACAATGAGAACAAAATAATGTTAATCGTGATTTCATAAACTCTAATGTTTGATTGAAGAACCACCATATTCCAAAGATGGATATGAGGAAGTTTGATGGCAAGGATCTTGTAGCATGGATACTATAGATAGAGAAATATGTATTAATGTTGGTATTTGTTTCTTACTGCATTTTAGTTGTGTTTCATATAACATAGGGATTCAATACATAAAGGTTGATGTATCTCCACATTCATTTGTGGTATTTATAGTAGATATAGCTTGGCTTTCAGACTACTATGTAATTTTAATAAGTTGAAAGTTTTTTATTTCAATTTTAAGGACTATTTTTTTTCCTTGCTAAAAACAGAGGTCAAGATGATGCATAGGAGAATTTTCGTCTACCTAGAAATTTGGAGACGATTAGACGACAAGGCCGCAATGAGAAGACGAGGCGTGAGATCGCCAAAGACATCGCAGAGGGCGTGGATTACAAATTACCTACGAACAAAAAAATAGAGCAATAAAATTAAAACCAACAAAAAAATTCACAAATAAAAAAACCAGAGCGACAAATTTCTCACCTCCTCGCCCCTGCGTAACACTAAGCCCCTGCAACAACAAACAGATGACACAAAAATGGATGACACAACAAACATCAAATAGATGACACATATGACACAACAAAGCTCAACACCGGTAATAAGGCTTAAACCTCTTAAGGTTTGTGGGCTCGTATATTTATAAGCAAAAGTCCGGCCAAATTATTTTAAAAGTTCGGTCGAACTAATAGTTTGGCCGAACTTTGGTTGCCGCTTTTCCCATCTCCGGCCAAAAATATGTTTGCCCATGTCATCAATAGCCCATCAATGTAACTGGAGGAATTATTTCGACCAAAATTTTATAAAATTTCAGACGAACTGTTGGGAAAATTACTTTTCCACCCCCAATTCTCACAAAAGTGTAACCCACCTTCGCATTTTTACATATCCATTTGAGAATGTGAAGATTTATGTAGAAATTATACAATATTAATGTATATATTGGATTCTCATAATCTAACAATGTGCTACTTTTAAATACATAATCACTTCTACAAATCTTTGCGGAATTAAAAACACAATTGCCAATTACATAAGCATGAAGAAATATCAATCACACACAACACATATAATTTCCCGGGGAAAGATTACAGCTAAAAACCCCACTATATTCTATTGTTCATTATATCATGGATCATGAAACAATTACATACAAAGCTTCAATCTCAAGAGCCCTCAGTACATCAGCTAATTGTCTCACACTATCATACAAAAATTGGAAAATAACTTGCTCAATTTACTGTCTCTAGACAACTTGCCTCCACTACGCAACCCCTGCTGATAGCAATCCCTAAATGAATGCAATATTTTCTGCCTTGACTACACAATCCTCATGGGAAAATCCAATGTGTGTGTGGTTGCATGTGTGCAACTGGATAATGTCACAACTGATAGTTTACTTCCCTTTCACCTAGAACTCAACTGGGTCTCCACTGGGTCTGACATGCATGTAGTTAATAATAGTAAATCTTCAGTTGCATGTGAGACCATTGATTGTGAATTAATTAATAATTATTTCACTTGATCTCTCACTAGTGTATCTTCAGTTACAACTAGTGCAACTAAGTTTAACTCACTTAATTGAGTTAAACTACTTTACAACTTGCACAAATGCACTTCCAACTCTGTTACAACCTCGAATCACTCAGTTACAACTAAGTCAACCTACATGTCCCACCAACCAACCACTTAACTCAAAATTCCTTTAGCTAACTGATTTTCCACTTCAGTTAACTATTTCCAAGTGCTCATTGAGAATATATTATATTTTATTGTCCAACTAATATTAAGGGATAATAATAGTAGACATGCATCTATAAATAGACATGCATTCTATAAATAGATTATGCACATACATCTATAAATAGACATACACCTAAAAATAGCCTAAGGCCCCATCCCAGTGTAGGTGATTTATTTTCACTAAGATCTTTTTGTTGAATCTCAACACTCCCTCTCAACAAGAAAAGGATTATCCTTTAGACTGGTCCTGTCTCTATGGTATTCAAATTTTCTCCTGGTGATCGCCTTCGTCAGAATATTTGCATTCTAATCTTCCGTGGGAATGTAATGAAGCAACACAATTCTCCTCTACACACAATCTCTGAGAACATGGTACCTGATATCTATATGCTTATATCTATCATGAAACAAAGGATTACTCTAGAGTTTAATGCAACTCTGATTATCACAATGAATCACTGTCTGATGCATATGAGAACTAAGAAAACCAACCAATATATTTCTCATCTAGATAGCCTCACATGCAGTTTGACTCGCTACCATGTATTTCGCTTCCGTTGAACTGAGTGCCACGAATCTCTGCTTCCTACTATACCGAGAAACAATTGTAAATCCAATGCTAAATATCCCCCCCTGATGTGATCTTTCTGTCCGTTGGACTTCCAGCCCAATCTGCATCTGTGAAGCCATGCAACTTCACTCCATTCATCTACCTATAGCATAAAACATACTCTGATGTGCCCTTCAGGTATCTCAAGACATGCTTCCCCACCTTCCAAAATATCTTGGTAGGCTTAACCATAGCTTAAATCAGCTGGTTAACCGCATAGCAAATGCCTAGTCTCATGTTCACTAGATACATTAGTGAACCCACTAAATGTCGATAGACAATGGCATCCACTACCTGTCCAGAAGTAGCATCCCCTTTCCTCTAGTTTCATGGAATAGGAGTATCCATGGGTTTGCATCCCTCCACGTGAAACTTACCCAATATCTCTCTTGCATACTTTCCTTGAGACACAAAAAGTTTAGCATCCCGCTGCCATATTTCCAATCCAAAGAAATAATGAAGGAGCCCCATATCCTTCATTTTGAACTCCCTTGCAAGATCCTCCTTGCATGATTTTATCAGCTACTCATCCCCAGTCAATATTAAATCATCAACATAAAGAAAAATGATTAAAATCTTACCCTCCACCACAATTTGGTATAGGTTTGCATCTGTTTCACTTTTGGTGAAGCCCAGTCCTGTGAAATAGTTGTCTATTCAAGTGTACCAAGAACAGGGTGCTTGCTTCAGCCCATACAACACTCTTTTGAGTCGGAACACATGAGACTCGTTGTTGAAGATATAGAAACCTTCAGGTTACTCTATGTACACCTCTTCCTCAATGAGCCTATTGATAAACACATTTTTCACATCCATATTATGAATGCACCAACCCATCTGCACTGAGAGAGCAAGGAATGTCCATATGGAATAATACCTTGCGACAGGTGCAAAGTTCTCTTCATAATCTATCCCCTCGATCTATGAGAAGCCTCGAGCCACAAATCTGGCCTTGTATTTCTCCACGCTCCCATCAAAAGCTTGCTTTACCTTGTAGATCCATCTAAAACCTACTACAGATTTATCAACCGACCTTGGAACAATTTCCCAAGCATTGTTTTTAACAATGAAGTCATACTCCTCTACCATTGCATCTACCCATGTGGGCTCCTACACTGCTTCCTGAAAGGAAGATGGTTCAATCACAATACATTTTCTCATGAGAGCCATGTATCTAGTAAATCGGTCAGGGGACTTTCTTTGTCTGCATCGTGAAGTAGGGGCTCCTACATTCTGTGCAACATCAAGTCTCAGCCTATCAGCATCCGTGGTACGCCTTCTACAATTTCTAATGGATGGCTCTGCATGAGTGGACTCCTCCACTCCATGAACCTCCTCATGTGGGTGATCCACATCTTGAGGCTCATCTTTTGGAACCAACAGTTCCTCCTTCGCATGTAGGTCTAGCTCCCTCTCAAGCAACAACTGCATGGCTTTCCCCTCATCAAATTTTATATCCCATCGCACAACAGTCATTCTGCTATTTGGAAAATACACACGATAATTATGGGGTGTTTCTGTGTACCCCACAAAATCCCAACTTCAACAGTAGGCTCCAACTTCTTCCTGGCATCCTTGGTCACATGCACATAAATAGATGAGCCAAAAATCTTAAAGTGTGAAATATCTGGTTTCTTACTAGTGAAAGCTTCTTTAGGTGTACTCATGCCAAGTACTCTATGAGGACAAAAATTTTTCACATAAACTGCAGTGTTGCATGCTTCTGCCCACAAATGCATTTGTAGGCCCTGATCATGCAACATCATTCATGTTGCACCCACGATTGTTCTGTTCTTCCTCTCCATGACCCCATTTTGCTGTGGGTTATAAGGCGCTATGATTTCTCTTCGAATTTCTTCTTTGATGCAGAAGTTCTTGAATTCGTTAGAGATGTATTCTCCACCATTATCGCTCCTAAGAGCCTTCACTTGCTTCCCTCACTCTTTCTCCACCAATGCCTTAAACTCGCAGAACTTTGAGAATGTTTGATCCTTCTTTTGCATGAAGAAGATATGGCATTTACGAGAAAATTCATCAACAAATATTACATCGTACTTATGTTTTGTTGTTGAAGCAACCAATAATGATCCACACATGTCTGTGTGAACTCTCTCAAGGATCCCCGAAGCACTGTTCTCCTTCTCATGAAAGATGGAATTTACATACTTCCCCATGGTGTAACCCTTGCACTGATCTAGCTGAGCAAGTGCTCCCATTGGAAATCCAATAGATATTTGCTACATGAATTTCAAGGCTCCATGATGAAGATGGCCCAATCGCCTGTGCCATAATTCGCCCTCATCCCGGCTCACCACTTTTTCTGCCTTGCCCATCATGGAAGTGCAACCATCTACCTCCAACTTGCAGAGATTCTTAACTCGAATCCATATCCTCTTGGCTTGACCCATTGTTTTATGTCACAGGAAAGCTTTTCCATCACTAAAAACAACGTCATAGCCTCTGTCCTCCAACATTGCGTCTAAGAATAATTTTTTCTTCAGACATGGAACATGCATAACATATTTTAATTGAAACGGTTTATATAAATCCCTCTAAAAGGGAATGGTACCAATCCCGGTAGCACTGTACCGTCCGTCGTTGCCCATCTCTATATGCATCTAAAGATCTTTCTCCTCCAAGTCACTGCAAAGTTCCTTATCTCCTGTCATGTGAAAGGAAGTGCCACTATCCAGATACCAAATCGATCCTAATGCACTTGAAACCATGCATGCAATCAAGGAGAAGTCAAGCTCAAATTGTGAGGCAAGGGCCTCACCAGCTACAGCTCTATCAGACTTCCTGTTCTTATTCTTTTGTGCACAGTTAGAAGCAAAATGCCCATGTTCGTGACATTGAAAACACTTCACCTTGGACATATCCAGCTTCTTGCCTCTAGACTCGAATTTAGAATGGAATTTCTTCCCCTTCCCCTTCTTCACCTTGGAAGCCAAAGCACAATCCTCTTCATCATCATGCTTTCGTGAAGATCCATCTCTGGTGTTTCACTTGAACTCCTCCTGCACCAGATCCAACCACAATCGTTCCCATTCCAGAAAGCATGGAGCGTTGAATACCCAACAACAAATTTTTTTTTTAAGTAACAAAAAATCAATACATCTCAGCAAGAATAATTTAATAAAATAATATTTTGTTCTTTATTTTGAGCGGGCATACATTTGAATGGCATGCATAGGAAACCACTAGGGTAATGGAGTGGAGGAATTTTTTTTAAATGCACACTTGCCAAGTGGTTAAACAGGTATAATTAATGGGGGAAAATGTGAAGTTGGGTTACACTTTTTTCCCTTTTTGAGTAAAAAATATCATTTTTTTTTCTATTCTTCAACTTTCTGCAAGCCAAAACAATTTTTCTATTTATAATTTCATTTTGTGATAAAAATAAAGTTGTCAGAAATTTTATTATCTTTCTATTACTTATTTTTTGGAATTTTTTTTATACACATTTGATATTTCAACTTAACATTTCTTCGAGTGTGTGTTCTTTAACAATTAAAGGATTTATAAAAAATCATGTTCAAACACATTGGTGTATTCTTTGAAAAATTTATGTTTTTGAGAAACAAAATGTGTTATAGCAATCTAGACAGAGTCTACTTCGGTTTTGTTATATTTACGAAACCAACTGATGCATATCATAATTACTAGAATTTTTTTGAACTGATCCAATATGAAAAAACTGTATATTTTGGATGTGTTTCGGCTTGCACAAAATTTCTCAACATATAAGTTATAACCTAAAAATCTAAAAACTACCCATTACAGATGAGAGACCAATGTAATTCACCATATTTTTTTTCAATTTGTTTTGCAGTGTCTTTTGGAAGATACAAAATATTGATTTAACTGAATCATATTGTCCTTCAGAAATCATTTGGACCCATTTTATTACAAAATTAATTAAAATTAGTCAATATTTATGAAATTCCATAAAAGTTATATTCCTGAAAGTAGATTGAATTCTGGAAATGCTTGTCTTGGTTCCGACAGTCAATTCATAAAGTTTCATGGAGTTTAATTAGTCCAAAGTTGAAGAAATGTGTTCAGAGCTGAGTTGCTGTGTAATTGCAGATGTGTTAGTTTGGCCGAACTTTTAAAAAGTTTGGCCAATTTTTTTTTTCTCCCAACGGCTCGTCAATTCTAACGACACAAAAGTTCAGCCGATTTTTTTATTTTTTATTTTGGCCAAACTTCTAATTGACTTTACGTTGGCCAGAAAATTCAATGAAGCCCCTCCAAAAAAACATTTCGCGGAAATATAAATAGGTGTACACGGATTCATTATTTTTGCACAATTTCACACATTTATTCATTTGGGCTGATTTTGCAAAGGAATTTTTTTGGGCTTAATTTTCAAAGGACTCTTTTTGGCTTAATATTCAAAGGAAATTTTTTGGAGGCATGTGATACATTTTTTGGATGCTTTTTGGGCTTAATTTTCAAAGGACAATTTTTTGGAGGTATTTTGGTTTAAGAGGTTTTTGGAGACATTTTTTTGGAGGTATTTTGTTTTTAGAGGTTTTTAGTCTTAATTTTCAAAGGACATTTTTTTGGATGTATTTTGTTTTTAGAGGTTTTTGAGCTTAATTTTCAAAAGACATTTTTTGGATTTTTTTGGGCTTAATTTCCAAAGGAATCTTTTTAGGTTTAATTTTCAAAGGCCATTTTTTAGAGGTATTTTTAAAGTGATATTTTTTTAGAGGATTTTTGGGCTTAATTTTCAAATGACATTGTTTGGAGGTATTTTGTTTTTAGAGACATTTTTTTAGAGGTTTTTGGACTTAATTTTCAAAGGACATTTTTTGGAGGTATTTTTTAAAGTAACATTTTTAAAGAGGTTGGGCTTAATTTTCAATGGACATTTTTTGGAGGTATTTTTTGAAGTGACATTTTTTTAGAGTACGTATTTTTGTCTAACTTTTTAAATATATTTTTTTTGCAGGACTTGGATGGAAATATTTTGAGCTTCATTTCATTTTTAGAAGACATTTTTTTCTCGGATTTTTTAAAGTAAGTGTTTTGGATTGAAGTATGTCTTTTGTGCAAAATTTTTAAAATGAGTTTTTTTTTTTTAAATTAAATCTTTTCTGATGTTTTTTTTAATTGAGTTTTGTCTAAATTTTTGAAGGATATTTTTTGAGCTTCATACTCAATTATCATGGGAAATCGAAGGAATTGCAACAGAAAATATGATCGAACAAGAGACCCTGAGGAACATAGAGAACATGGGAGAGAATATCGCAAAAAAAAGAGAGAAAAACGCCCCAATATTGAAAGGGAAAATAAAACTCAACTAGAAGTTGAAGTAGGTATGTAAATGTAAATATTATAAATTTGATAGTTATAAGTTTCCTAGTGTAAATTGTGAAGCTTAATTTTTATTTGAAGAACTAATTTGAAAAATATTTTTCAATGTAAACAGAGAGAGATATTCCTCAAAACATTGATGATGAGATACAAAATTTTGAAAGAGAAAGTGAAAGAGATATTGAACCTATGATTGAAGATGGTGAAAATGTTGAAAGAAATTCAAGTGATGAAATTGAATCACCAGATATATATATATATATATATATATATATATATATATATATGTTGACCACGTGTATTATTAATTATACATATTTATCAATTTAGTTATTTATTGAATATGTAAACTTATTATGTACATTTAATTCGAATATGTACAGATGAAATCAATATCGATGATGAGATGTTAGAAAATGTTGATAGTCACACATATGGAGATAAAAAAGCTGACCATGCTATACGATATCATGTTTATCACATTATTGATTTGTTCTTCATAAATGAAACTGTGGAAATTCAAGCCCAATTGTTGAAAGATCTCTTAACATCAAGGAAATTAAAAGAAGCTACGACTTTATTAGGCATTCCAAAATCAATAAAAGATAAAAAAATGAAGGAAAATGTGATACAAAATATAAATATTGCTCTAAATTCAAGTAGAAGATCTGGAAAGAAAAATATCATAGATGCACATAAAGTAATACATATGGCAGTGGTTTCATAAAGTACTAAAGAGAATCGCTTGGTAAAATCTATGGCACGATCATTAGGAACCTCATGAAAAAAATTTCACAAACATCGGAAATTTCGGTTGCAAATAGATGTAAATGATGAAATCTCTTGTTTGACAACTATTTGTAGAAAACCATACAAAGATAGACTTGGAGAAAATGTTAAAAAAATAATATATGAATATTGGATGGAAAAACACGAAATCAGTAAGAAGAATATCCAAAACATTTCTTAGACACCACTCAGATAGAGTTGTTTAACAAGTTCAAAGAAGAGAATCATGAAATTGATGTCTTAATTGTACTTTTGTGCAACAAAAATCATGGTATGTAAAACCTATCAGCGTACGTGACACTTGTTGTTATCATTATCATGTGGAATTTCAGTTATATTATGACACATTCCTTAATTTTGATAAAACATTTTGGAAAGATTCACGTCCTCCTTCCACTATCCATGATTTCATATCTCAAATTCTATGTGGAAGAGAAAGCCATGAATTATTTTACCAAGAGAAATGTGTTGGTGGTAAAAAATGTGATGGCTGTGGAAATTTGACTAAATTTCAAAACAAATATCGTACAGATATAAATGATCAATCATTGTATAAAATGAAAGTGAAATGGAAGAGATATGAATATATTCATACATGGATTGGTTCAAGTAGTACTACAAGTGCTAAAAGAATTGATTTACAAGAAGAAGAAATTTTTTTGATAGAGTTTATGAGAAAGTTTGGGGCAGAAATTTATAAATACACAAAGCATTCACATAGATATTGATGGCAGGACTTGCAATTCAAAAAATCCTGTGAATTTTTTCTACTAGGGACCACTTTTCAGTAGTTGATTTTGTAGAAAACTACACATTTGTTCCACAAAAAGAAATTCAAAGTGAATACTATCATTTTGACCAAGTCTCCATGCTCGTCCATATTCTATATTGACGTGCTGAAAAAAATGTTGATCATATAGAACAAACCAGTGAAAATCGACATGTTATTAAAGAATATCACTTTTATATCAGTGACGATAGTACACATGATACATATTTTGTACGCATTGTTTTGAAAAGCTTTATGACTCCTTGAAACATCGTGGAATAAAATTCAATGAACATTGGATATGGTCAGATGGATGCGTAGGTCAATTCAAATTTTCACGATCATTCTTTTGGTTGTGTCGTCTTCATATGAAAACCTACATTAAACATTGTTGCAATTTCTTTGAGACTAGTCATGGAAAAGGAGAACATGATGGTGTAGGGGCATGCATAAAATGAGAACTTCGAAGATATCAAATGGATCACTCTACAAATCGACTTGTCTCAGCTGAACAAGTTGTTCAATGGCGCATCGCTGCACTAAGCCATGAGACTAACCGATCAAGGGAAGTACAAAGGTACATTCAATTTAATTTTTATTGGATTTATAATTTTAAACCTTACATTTATCACAATGATTATCTTTGATAGTATTTCAATATCATATTTATAGTCTTCTTTGAATTTTCCATATAGGTTTTTTTGGCATATTGGGGTCGAAGATGTAGATAGATCGATTGGAGATGTTGAAACAATAAAAGGGACTCGAAAATTGCATTCAATTAAAACAACGTTTTCCACAAATGTGTTTGCATTGGATAAAAGAAAATATTCTTTTTTTTTCATGTTTTCATAGACAACACAGAATCCAATGATGTTTGTGAAAATAAATGTACGTAAAATATTGTCAGCATACAAAAATAAATACAAAGGGGGAAATTTCCATTTAAATCTTTGAAGAAATGCAATCAAAGGAAACTACAATATCATCTTTAGAGAATGTAACATTTCAAAGGGTGATCTAGTTTCTTATCTTGTTAGAGAATGTAACATTTCAATTTCTTTCAAATGATAGAGATATAAAAATATATAATAAAATCAAGTATACATGCTAATTTTAAAGTTAATTTTTCATGTTAATTATGATCTAAATTTAAATACGTAAGTTTGTTTTATTGTGCAGGAGATGTTTTTGTTGTAATTGCACCTAATATGAACTATGAAAATGTGAAGTATTATTTGATGCGTTGCACTGAATGAAAGATGAAATTATTAGAAAACTATGATGATCACGCGTTTACATACGATAGAGGGTCTATTATATTGAAAGGTTATTTTTCATACAAACTAATCAAAGTGGGGATTTTGTCCACTTTCAAGACTATGAATCTGATGTCATAAGTTGTCAATATAGTCACTTGGTGTGTGCAACATGCACAAAGTGGATAGAAGTTCAATCAAGGAAAAATAAATAAATTAAGAAATGGAAAATGTCAAAAGCCGATCATGAATGGATATTGAAGATGGAATTCCATTGGAATTTTTTCGATTGGACTTCCCAACAATTTCTTCTCTTTGGATTCAACTTTTAGAACTTAAGAACTCAACTAAAAATTGAACTGCCTTTTTATGTTATCTGTACAAGTGTTTTAACATGTACATTGTTTTGGTACATGCACACGAGTAATTTATACACGTGTACACATACACATGTCTAGATTATCTGGGCTAAACAATTTCATATATTCTCTGGTACAATTTTTCATAATGTCATTATTGCAAAATGTTCATATCTGTCTATCTATCATAGTTGATATAATGCAAATTTGAAGTTGCACGATTTTGTTTTAGACACGTGTCTATTAAAAGTAAATTATAATATTCATTCTTGAATGTAGAATGTGTGGTACGTGTTTTGTAATTTCCAGTTTACTATCAACTGAAAGTAGCTTTTCTATGTGCATTAATGAAAAATGTTGTGTACTCAATATATATGTTCTAGAATGCAATTTTAAAATTTTATGATTGTTTGATACATCTAAGAACACCTAGAATCTTATGGTTGTTTTTAGATATATACATATTTATGTATTGTACTTCAATCGTTTTAACATATATTCAAACATGTACTTCAATCATTTTTATGTACATATATTCATGTGATTTTTTATTTTTTTTTGTAACTTGGGATAAACTATATTAAAACCATGAAAAACTATACATAGGCAATGGGTAGAGATGGAAACCAGTGCTTAGCCTATCCCTACCTTGGTAGTGTTCAAAATAAACCAAGTTTGGGGCTGCCTCAAAGGAGGAAACCAACCCCTTAAGAGTGTCATCCAGTCTTGTAATACAAAATATTCAGTGGACCATATAAAAACAATAGAGCTGAAGTATATCCTAAGGTGACAATCATGGAGTTCATTCATCTTCGTCCATCGCCTAGTCCTCTTCCTCTATCAAGCACCCGTATTCTCTAGCAATGACTTCCTCCTCAGCTACGGGCATTCAAGGAGGCTTCGGAGGGGTCGAATGGACAATGGGAGTGATTGGGTACTCCGCATCTTAATCTATGGTCTAGACACCGTCTGATTCCATAACCCAAATGCCTATCTCCTCCATCATGGGCTCATAACCTGGAAGCGGGTTGGTTTTCTTGGGTAAAGGTTGCACAAATTGCGGAATAGTGGATTTCCTGCCTCTTCTACCTTTGGGCTTCTCTGGAGGCAAAACAGTCTCCCCATCAATGTTAACAAATGCTTGAGGATCCATCACCTCATGGCTATAAGATGTAGAGCCCTCGGTGGATTCCAATCGTTGGTTGTTTCCACGGTGAGAGCGACCTGAAAATGCACCTCTGTAGCTGCCTCTAGTGGGTTTATGTCACTAGCGAGGGGCCATGGTATTGATTTTGACCTGTACATTTTATGATTGTTTTTAGATTTTAAAACATCGATATGTATTGTACTTAAATATCACCTAAATAATAGATTTACATCCTAAAATTAAATAACATTCACACTTCATGTACATCCCAACTTCATTTTATATTTAACAAATATAGTGACAACTTGAGTTTTAAAAACAAAACATTATATCACAAAATGTGATCACATGCCAAATGTAGTTCAAATATCCAAAATATACACATGTATACATGGTTTGTAATTCGAAATTTCCATCTAGAGAGATTCATTTTATATTTTTAACAAGTTTATAAAATGACAACTTGAATTTTAAAAACAAAACATTATATCACAATCACATGCGAAATGTAGTTCAACCATCCAAAACTTGAGTTTTAAAAACAAAACATTATATCACATGTGATCACATGCCAAATGTAGTTCAACTATCCAAAATATACACATGTATACATGGTTTGTAATTCAAAATTTCCATCTAGAGAAATTCATTTTATATTTTTAACAAGTTTATAAAATGACAACTTGAATTTTAAAAACAAAACATTATATCACAACATGTGATCACATGCCAAATGTAGTTCAACTATCCAAAATATACACATGTATACATGGTTTGTAATTCGAAATTTCCATCTAGAGAGATTCATTTTATATTTTTAACAAGTTTATAAAATGATAACTTTAATTTTAAAAACAAAACATTATATCACAATCACATGCCAAATGTAGTTCAACCATCCAAAATATACACATTGTGAAAATGTAATTTGAAATTTCCATCTAGAGATTCATTTTATATTTGACAAATAAAATGACAACTTGAATTTTAAAAACAAAACATTATATCATAAAACAAAACATTATATCACAACATGTGATTACATGCCAAATGTAGTTCAACTAGATAAAAAATATATACATGTATGTACATGGTTTGTAATTTGAAATTTCTATCTAGGGAGATCCATTTTATATTTAACAAATTTATAAAATGACAACTTTTTAAAAACAAAACATTATATCACAATCACATGCCAAATGTAGTTCAACCATCCAAAATATACACATTGTGAAAATGTAATTTGAAATTTCCATCTAGAAATTCATTTTATATTTAACAAATAAAATGACAACTTGAGTTTTAAAAACAAAACATTATATCACAACATGACATCACATGCCAAATGTAGTTGAACTATCCATTTTAAAAACAAAACAGTATATCACCAACATGAGATCACATAACAAATGTAGTTGAACTATCCAAAATATACACATGTTTTGTAATTTGAAATTTCCATCTAGATTTGAATTTTATATTTAACAAATAAAATGAAAACTTGAGTTTTAAAAACAAATGTTCATTATATCACAACATGTGATCACATGCCAAATGTAGTTCAACTATCCAAAACATACACACATATACATGTGTTTTGTAATTTGAAATCTCCATCTAGATTTATTTTATATTTAAAAAATAAAATGACAACTTGAGTTTTAAACACAAAACATTATATATCAAACCATGTGATCACATGCCAAATGCAACTATCCACAATTTAAAATAATTCTTGATAAAAGTAAATGTAGTTTAAAACTATATTCAAACAGTAAAATTTGTCCAAAATTTGTATCTCACATGAACAATAAAAGTAAATATATATATCTAGTTCAATGTATAGTGTTACAAGTATCAAGTTATGTAGAAAATTAAATATGGCTGCATGGATAAGACTATATATAAAAAAGTAAATTTAAGACTAGATCTATCAAATATAATTTTGCACACATGTGCATCATCCATAAAATACAAATGGATCTAGTCTCTCTGCCAACAAAGTCCTGGTCCTCGTGCTATCCTATGAAGCATGGGGAACCTGTACACAATGTGTACAAGCATTAAAATTTAATGTTTTAAAACTGAATGAGAATAAAGAACTTCATGTAAAAAAACAAAAATGAAAAAAAAAAAAATCATATAATACCTCATGTGGTTCCCTCTCCATTGTGTTTTGTTGCTCGTCAATTAAAACTTCCGCCACAGGAACATATTCCATAGTAAATTGCATAACATACATGTACAATAATATATATATATATATATATATATATATATATATATATATATATATATTAAAAATTTTCAAATGAAAATGTATATATATAAACTAATTTTCAATAATATTAAAAAAAAATTTAGACAAATTGTTCAAATGGTTCAAATGGTGTGGATGTTCTTATCTCCAACATACACTCCATCGTTAGAGTTCGTGGAGAAGGGAAATCATCTCCAAGAACCTAAAATTCAAAAAATTTAAAAGTATAAATTAACTCAAGATCTAGATCTCAATTTATAATAAAACTTTTGAACTTCAATTTATAACTTATAACTTAAAAATATTTAAGTGAAAAAATGAATACCTGTGATGGTGGATCTAGCACACCTCCTAAGGGTGGCTCCGAAAGAAAATCTTCAGAAACCGAAATTTCAAAAAATTTAAAATAACTCAAGATTTAAATCTCATTTTTTAATGAAACTTTTAAGCTACAATATATAATTTAAAAAAATATTTAAAAGTGAAAAATTGTTCATACTTGTGATAGTGGATTTGGCACATCTCCCAAGGAAGAAGAAGGTACCTCCATCCAAAAAACATCTGACGGAATCATAATATGTTAAAATTTAATTATATATACATGTACATGTGTGCAAAATTATTTATTTTAAAAAGATATCATCATTTTCGATATATATAATAATAGATCAAAAATAATTATACATCATCATGCTCACATAAAAAACACTAACATGTGCCAACATATCATCTTGTTGGTGAGAACCATCTTGATTGTGTGAACCAAAGGCTCCGACCGTGATATTAACATCTCCGTTCATCAACTGTGAGAACTACA
The DNA here is from genome assembly GCA_034641835.2 of Pinus albicaulis. Taxonomy (NCBI): domain Eukaryota; kingdom Viridiplantae; phylum Streptophyta; class Pinopsida; order Pinales; family Pinaceae; genus Pinus; species Pinus albicaulis. The sequence continues at coordinate 1,262,506,492 of CM076572.1, forward strand.
AATGGTATTAACATATAATGATACATTTTTGTTAGATTAATGTATACAAATAAATGTATGTATATATGTATTTATTAAAAATTGTACATGTGTTAAAATAATCACCCTAACCATTAATATATACCGATCCCATGCCCTCTTGCTCATGAATAATTAGGTCTTTCCAACCATTGCGACAATTCTTTGCATATGTTCTGAGATCTTCAACACTCATGTTGTCTATCTCTTCATTTGTATGACACAAAAAATTAGCACGTGCATTCTATCATACTCTTTATCAATTCAGACAAACATAAACTCCACCCATTCCACTCTAAACATTGTAAATGATGGCATCCCTTGCTTCTCAACTAATTTGAGAAGTGGCATCCATCTCTGACCGCAAATTTTTGACACGAAGAGGTCGACTAACCAATGGTGCCTCAGCGCGAGGCAACTCAGCATCACGCTTAACGCCCCTACGGTCACACAATCGACCTTTCCCAAGACAAAAAATTCAAAGGGAATGTCATTATAATTGGGTTTCATTCCCAAAAAGAATTCTGCATAAAATAATTTTGAAAAATAAAGAGGAACCTCATTGTTCCGTGGGAGTTTTCCATAGGCAGCAAGGTGCCTGTCATACAAATGGCCATCTATATCAGGGTGCTTGAAATATTGCACCTTTAGAACCTTTCTTTTCATCCCTTCTTTGAAATTAAACATAGACTTGGCCACTTCTGTTGTAACTCTTTGTTTAAAAACCTCCCATGTATCAGGACCCACCACTGTTTCCTTTATTTTTCTCATCACTTCTACAAAAGTATCAGTGGTTGGCCCAAGCCTTAAGTACACATCTACTAGTTCGCCTAAAGAGTGAGTAACTATTTCCAAGATTTCTCTACTCTCAGCAAGGAGTTTCAAAGACACGAGATCCCTCTTCAATTTTGAATGAAGATGTTGACACCTTTGTAAGGTTCATTGCTGCATGTTTGATTCCCAAGGTATATCAGAGATGTCAGATGGATAAGTCGTGGTTGGTGTACAACCTTCTTCTTGAATAATGCATTATGTGCTACGTATTTTTCGAGAAAAATTTGGAGCAACATTTTCACCCTCTGCATCAATATATAAAATTTTGTATATTAAAAAAACATGTAAACAAATTTGGACAAATTGAATGAAAATAATATTCATATTAATGGCCACCTCGATATGGTTGGCTAGCATCTTGCCCACCCTGAGACTGTTGAGAACCAAAATGACCACCGATTAGTTGAGAACCAACATGACCATCCATTGATTGACCTCTAGGGGAATGCATATCACCACCCTCATGCAAGTGGCCACCACCTATTGATGGGCCTCCAAGGGAATGTCTACCACCACCAACCTTAAGCGAATAGAGGGAAGCTTCATAAAAAAATATGAATTTATAATCAATTCAAAAATGCATTCATACATATAAATACTTGTACATATGATTGATTAAATTGCATGAACCATACCACGATTGCGTGAACCATGGCCATGCTCCATTGATGGAGTAGACACCATTTTCCTCCTACCTCCTAAAAAATAAAAAATGAAACTTATTAAAAAATAATTTAACTCGCAAAATTGATAAAATAATCAATTCCATATGTATACATGTATGTACATAAATACCATGAACACTATGATCCCCTTCTCTCATAGAGACATGGGATTCTATTTATATCCACCTTTCATCCTCCATGATATATATGGATATATCTACAATGGACATTTACAATTATTTTTAAATTAATATTTAAAACAAATTCAAAATATTTCAAAAAAATTAATGTAATTTAGTATACAAATTATGTAAAACACAACTTTCAAAACACTAGAATTGATGTGTGAAACTCAATTTAAAAAAAAATTGTTGAAGTGCTCACATTTTAATTTTATAAAAATGTGAAGTTCACCAAGTTGCGCTTTACATGGTGGAAGCACACTTGGTATGTAATTGAAAAAAACACATGGTCATTAAAAATGACACATTTATAAGTAAAAAACACACACATATCAAAGAAATGTTACAATTTCCATCAATAAATTTTTAAGGAGAGCGTCTCAACACTAATTCATCTTTGAGAGATGAATCTTGAATTTTTGAAGGAGAGCATCTCAACACTAATTCATCTTTGAGAGATAAATCTTGAATTAGCATTACCCTGTATAATACTAATTCATCTTTGATAAATGAATCTTGAATTGGCATTGCCACACACAATAGATCACCAAACATTTTATTAACATTTGCACAATGTCTTATACTAAAAATTGAAATTGGCTAACAATATTGTTTTCTTTTCCATGCAGTTGTTTTAGCCTCTCCTTCTTAACTTGGTACACATCTTTCATCTAGTTGCACACAAGTTCAGAATTGGTGAAAACTACAATTCCATTTGATCCATACTCCCTAGATGTTCCCAAGCCTTCTATCAATGCAATATAATATGTCTCGTTGTTTGTTGTTCTTCCCAGTATATTCATTTTCCTTTGGAGGACCTTGTTAGTTGCAATATTTCAAAGCACATATGTAATCACTACTTTCCCTAGAATTGGATAGCAAGAAACATCTATGCATAATGTCCATTTATCAACCATATTTAGTGGGGATTTTTATCCCTGAAAAAAACAATTTCAATAAAATATATTAAATTAACATTTATTGCAAATGTATGGGATAAATGACATGTGCATGGTTTTATTTAAAGTTTTCCTTGAATTTTATGGGAGAAATCACATCTAGAAATGACATGCCTTAAAGTTTGCTTTGCCTAGATTTTAAAGGAGAAATGACATGTACATGGTTTTCCTTATATTTTATGGGAGAAATGACATAGATATGACATGCCTTCAAGTTTTCCTAAACTTTTATGGGAGAAATGGCATATGTATGAGAGAAATGACATACATATATGGTCTGCCTTAAAGTTTTCCTTAAAGTGTGTGGGAGAAATGGCATGTACATGTTTTGCAAAATTATTTTATGCACTAACTAAAATCTATGCGAGAGATGGGAGAAATGACATGTATGTACATGGTTTGACTTAAATTTTTCCTTAAATTTTTCCTTAGAGTTTATGGAAGAAATGACATAGAAATGACATGTACATGGTTCCAAAAACACTAGAAAATGAATTAAAGTTTATGGGAGAAATGACATGTACACAAATGGATATTACAAGGAAGAACTTCTATTTAGATCTGTTACATATATTGAATATAGGGGCATTTACTGGATATGTCACCTTTGAGAAAGGATGAGATCCAGAGGCTACCTGGTCCTTTATAGACTCTACCTTTAGAACTTGTAGAAGTTAACACTCAACAGACAAACTAAAATCCTATGGAAGTTCAGCGACTTTAAGTTTGGCTTTTAGGCCTTAAATTTTGCCTTGAATTAATGGAAGAAAGCCTTGAGTTTGTGGGAGAAATAACATATGCATGGTTTGCCTTAAAGTTTTCCTTAAAATTTATGGGAGAAATCACATCTAGAAATGACATGCCTTAACGTTTGCCTTGCCTAGAGTTTAAGGGAGAAATGACATGTACATGGTTTTCCTTAAAGTTTTCCTTATAGTTTATGGGAGAAATGACATAGAAATGACAGAGAAATGACATAGATATGGCATGCCTTAAATTTTGCCTAAAATTCTATGGGAGAAATGACACATGTACATGGTTTGCCTTAAAGTTTGCCTTAAAGTGTGTGGGAGAAATTACATGTACATGGTTTGTAAAATTATTTTATTCACTTACTAAAATTTATGGGATAAATGGGAGAAATGACATGTATGTACATGGTTTTCCTTAAAGTTTGCCTTAAATTTTTCCTTAAAGTTTATGGGAGAAATGGCATAGAAATGACATGTACATGGTTCGAAAAACGCTAGCAAATGCCTTAAATTTTATTGGAGAAATTGCATGTACAGAAATGGATGTTACAATGAAGAACTTTTATTTAGATTTGTTCCAGAGATTCACTGTAGGGGCATTTACTTGATATGTCACCTTTGAGAAAGGATGAGATGTAGAGGCTACCTGGCCCTTTACAGACTCTTCCTTTAGAACTTGTAGAAGTTAACACTCAACAGATAGACTAAAATCCTATGGAAGTTTAGTCACTTTAGGTTTTTTTTTAGGCCTTAAATTTTGCCTTGAATTAATGGGAGAAAGCCTTGAGTTTGTGGGAGAAATGACATGTGCATGGTTTGCCTTAAATTTTGTGGGAGAAATCACATCTAGAAATGACATGCCTTAAAGTTTGCCTTGCCTAGAGTTGAAGGGAGAAATGACATGTAAATGGTTTGCCTTATATTTTATGGGAGAAATGATAGAGAAATGCCATAGAAATGACACATGCCTTAACATTTTCCTAAAATTTTATGGGAGAAATGACACATGTACATGGTTTTCCTTAAAGTGGTAGTGGTTTGCACTTACTAAAACAACTAGTGGTAGTGGTTGATGAAGTTATGTCAAAAGTCACACCTTGATGAGTTTGTGGGAGAAATGGCATGTACATGGTTTGCCTTAAAGTTTATGGGAGAAATCACATCTAGAAAAATTTACTTTGACATCTATAAATAGGCTAAGTACATCAAAAAAGAATTTTCAACTTGGATTAGTTATGTCCTTAATAAGAATTATGATTTAGCACCTAATATATTGTCTAATAATTTATAATAATGTCATTTTTGGCTTGTACTATCATTCATCCTTGAAATGTACAAGAATTTTACAACTTGAGCATAAACCTACAATATCATCATATCACTGTATATAATCTACATTAGTAATATCCATTACATCATAAAGCACTCCACTTTTAACATTTTACAAGATTAGAAGCATCATGGAAGGTGTATATTTAGGAAAATTAATAAAAAATAGTTCTAGCATCAACATAAACCTATAGTAGCATTATGGTAAGAAGCCAAGAGTCTTCATTACTTGAATAAAACATTTGTATCAATCATTCCTATTAACATCATGCCTCCAAATGCATAAAATGATAAACAACTAGTGGTAGTGGTTGATGAAGTTATGTCAAAAGTCACACATACAACTCTACTCTACATATAGGTATCATGCTTGATCAACCTTACCAATACTTCTGTAACTTATCACCATTACTAATCTGATGTCCTTTTTATAGTATCAAAAAATTGGTAAATAAAATTAAATAAATTTGTCAATATATATACATCTCACGGATTTCATTAAATTTTAAATCAATAAAAATAAGAAAATCATAATCCTAGGAAAATATTATCCAGCCCTAGTATGCATATATCCACCCTAGATGTATGTAGGTTTGGTAAAAATTTCTTGAATCCCTAAGCGGCAGAAAATTTCTCCTATGCAGGGGTCATTAGTTAAATCTTGTAAATTACATCAATGTTGACTGTGTTGTAGATATATATGTGGGTATTATGCTATGCAAGAGTCATTAGTTGAATCTTGGCACTATAGTGTCGTGGACACGGTTGGAAGATTAATTATGAATAGCTTATTCTTCCCTTTGCACCTAAGGTGTATATAAAGTATTTGATTGAGCTTCTAAGTTTTATTGGAGTAGATGCGTGGGTAGAAGTTGTAGTTGCCCTTTCAATTTTACAAAAGTAAATATGGATTGCTTATTGAGGCTTTCTAATGAACAATAGGTAATGGGCATCCAAGAATATGGTGCCATGATTATAGACACCTTAGATAATGTACTTAACAATTAAGAAGCTCACTTGAAATTTGCAAAGAATGGTAAAGAAGCTTTGTTATTTTTTGATGATTGTTATGAAGGCAAGAAAAAGATTGAATATTATGAAATGCAGAGAATATGAATATGATCATAGATTTTCAAGTAATATTGCTAGCAGTGTCAACTTCATATCAACACAACAAACTCTATTGCACCATTTTTTAATATTGTCACAATGGAGGTGAAAAAATAATGCCAGCATTTATGTAGGGATTACTATAAAATACCAACTACTTTTGCAGTCAAGTGTTTTTGTTTCTACCATATTTAGAAGGAAAGGTTTAAGAAAATTTTAAATATTACAACAGGAAGCAGAGACCATTGATAAAGCTACAATTAAGAAAGAAGGTACTCAATGTACAACATGAAGGAAAGGTGCAAGAATATTTTATATATTACAATCTGAAGCAGAGACGATTGATAAAGCTACAATTAATAAATAAGGTACTCAAGGTACAACATGCAATATAAAGTCACAATTGATTTCCTTTATTCTTAACACGAAAGGCAATGCTAAGAAACATTTCCTTGGAAACAATTGGAGGGTGGACTAGTTCAGAATTTGGGGTATATTTTAAAGGTCTAATCTATGCAAACATTTGAGGATATTTCATACAGCTAACAAAAATCAAATAGCATCGTTTGGGTAGGTAATTTTGTTGCGCTAATACATTTCTAAAAAGAAATTTATATAGCAAAGGTACTAGAGCTAGATCTATAGCTTGGACCAATATTGTAAAGGACAATTTAGAAGAAATGCATGAAATTCATGATGAATGATTGGAATTTCTAATCTTCTTAGTCCATTGTGAGTTGATTGATCCGCTCGTATGTATAATAAGCTCTACCAATCCAGAAAATCAGCTTGAAATGCAATAGCGAATTTGGGGAAGATTGAGAAACGCCTAATGCTTCTTCTATTTCCAAGTATTGGCATTTGAGCATACCAATTTTTGTTTATATATTAATGTTGGTCTTTGTTTCTCACTACATTTTGTTTGTGTTTCATATAACATAGGGATTAAATACGTAAAGTTTGATGTATCTCCATCTTCATATGTGGTATTTATAGTAAATTTGTAAGCATAAGCAACTTCTATTAGTATTTGAACCAGGTACTTGTAACACAAAACTAATTAAATAAATAGAAATATTGAGAACAAGAAGTTGAGAAAATCCCCCGAATTATGGTGCTTGGCCATCTAGAAAATAAAAAATTAATGCCTACATGAAAATTTTTTCCCTTAAATTGTTAAGAGGACTGATGTATTTTGTTTAATAGTTGAAATACAATGATTGTGGAACCATTGGTCTAAAATTGGAATGTAACTGATTTTTTAGGAGAGAATGAAATGATGGCACGGGAAGTGCTTCTTGCAGTAGATCACTGCTGTGTGTTTCTTGATCCTTGCAAAAAGATTTGAACTTGTTTCCAATGATGAAGTGACTTAAAAAAGTCACTAAAAAACCGCACAAGCGTGTAAGTACCAAGGAATGTGATGATTACCAAAGCAAATTGATAATCATATAGCTTGGATCAATTCCGTGGGGATTCTAATGAAAAGAAAGAGGATATTGAGAATCATGCCATTTGGACACGGGATTAAGAGGACTTATCATCAAGTACTAAATGTTACATAAATAAGATAGCATATTCTTGATTATGTTGAAGCTGGAGATCTATAGGATAATGTTGCAGATATTCCTAAGTTCCTATATGATTTGGTAAAAAGGCTTTTATTTTTTATATTTCTTAATATCCTTGGACATGATGGGTAATTTACAACCATGTCAGATGTTGGAAGGACAAAACTAAGATGAAATCCACTGATTAGAATATTGTGTTTCCTTTATATGAAGACAGTGAATGTACCATGTGGCTTATTCTACGGAGGATGACAAAGCTACTGTAAGTTTCTTGGAGAAAACTTGAAGAGCAGATACATCTAGAGACAAATAACCTTGGAATATCTAGAATATTTTTGTGGAAATAAACCTCACTTTTAGAGGAAGGAATTTGTTTCAAAATCTTGCACTTAGAAGGTATTAGAAGCTCATTGCATTGTGTTGTTAAAGCATTGTGAAATATAACATTTTCTAGGGTACTATCAGTATTTTATACATGATTCGAAATTACAGATAGGATTTCCTGGCATCATACCTATTAATTTCACTTCTTGTTTTCTTTCAGCACATTAATCTCCAAACAGAGGGAAAATGACATAATGATCGTAGATACCTAGAATGAATAAAATAGATGCTGTCAGAAATTGATGGATATTTAGAGCTGATAATCATCACAATTCCAAAGATTAATCAAGGCCAAAATTGTGTCAATATTGTAAAGGAAAATTTAGAAGAAATGCACAACATGCATGATGAATTATTGGAATTTATGATCTTCTTAATCCATCGTTAGCTGATTGATCTGCTCATATGTTAGGTCCATATATTACTAGTATAGTCCCTTATTGTAGTTAGTGTAACCCCCTTATTGTTATTGTTGTACCCCTGTAACCCCATATTGTTATTATTTTTCCCTTACATTATTATTGTTACGTCGGCTAGGATTAGATTGTGGCCCCTTGGACTCCTATATATAGATAAGGAGGTTTTGTCATTTGTATCATCCAAGAATTGTTCATTTATGTAATGCATTAGAGGTTTCCCCCTCGAAGTGGCTTATTTCTAAGGTGTTGATCTCTCTTTCTTCTAATTTTGGAGTTGGTTTCATAACATTTGGTATTAGAGCTTTGGATTCTAGGGTTTCGCTGCTCCAAACTTGTCATCATGGAATTTTCGCTATAACTCTGTTTCTACGAAGTTTCAGAAGCTTAATTTTTTCTAGAGTGAATTCGAAATCCTGTGAAACTTCGTGTAAAAATTCCAGATCTTGGTTTGCAATATTTTCGGAGATATGACCTGTTGAAGTTAGGGCTTTTTTAGCTCCCGAATTTCACCTAAAATAGGTCATCATGGAATTTGGACTATAATTTTTTTTCTATGAAGTTTCAGAAGCTGAAAATTTTACAGAGAGAATCCAAATCTTCTGGAACTTCCTGTACAACTTTCAGATCTTGGTTCGCAATATTTTCGGATATATGATCTGTGGAAGTTAGAGATTTTTCAGGCTCCTGAATTTCATCTCAAAGGGGTGACCATGGGAAAATTGCCATAACTCTCTCTATGAGCATCGGATTGGAATTCTGTAAATATTGGCCACAATTACACAGACTCTAGTTTCCTGTATATCAATTTTAGAGCTGAAGGAGGAAATGGTGACACGTGGCATGTCGTAGAAGTTCACTCTACTGGACCAATCCATAATTAGGTCATTGTGGGAGATTAGGCATAAATTTTCCTTGAAGAATTCAAATTAGGTAAGAACTGTGGCATTCGAAAGAATATTCAGAGTGCTACTACAGGGCCAAATTTCAGATATTGAAGATCTGAAATCATAGAGATAATTCAATTTCAATATAGAGCTCCCAAAAAGCAAGAAAAATATGTGTATTTTTTTTCCGAATTGCATAAGTCTTGTTTGAAGAATCAATTTGAATTGATTCCAAGGGAATATTGTAGAATATATATCAGTATTAGGTTCTAAAATTCCCCCTAAAAATAATTAAACACCCATTAACCCTTTAGAAGGCTCTAATATGGTTGATGAAGATGAAGAAATGCAACATGACATTTCAAAATTACAAGAGAAAGTGCACCAAATTTCGCTCTCACAAAAAGCAACAAAAAATGAAATGGATGTTTTGAATAGAAGCATGGAAGCTAAGATGGATGGTTTGAAGGAAGGAATGGAAGCTACAATGTATGGTTTGAAGAATGGTATGGAAGAAAAAATGGAAGGTTTACAAGAAGACATGGAAGGTTTGAAGGAAGGTTTGTCAAAGTTGATACAAAAAATGATTCCTAATGGCGAAAAGATATTAGAGAAAACTCACGATGAGAACAAAATAAATGTTAATCGTGATTTCATAAACTCTAATTTTTTATTGAAGAACAACCATATTCCAAATATGGATATGAGGAAGTTTGATGGCAAGGATCTCGTAGCATGGATACTACAGATAGAGAAATATATATTAATGTTGGTATTTGTTTCTCACTGCATTTTAGTTGTGTTTCATATAACATAGGGATTCAATACATAAAGTTTGATGTATCTCCACATTCATTTGTGGTATTTTAGTAGATATAGCTTGGCTTTCAGACTATTATGTAACTTTAATAAGTTGAAAGTTTTTTATTTCAATTTTAAGGACTATTTTTTTTCCTTGCTAAAAACAGAGGTCAAGACAATGCATAGGAGAATTTTCGTCTACCTAGAAATTTGGAGATGATAAGACGACAAGGCCGCAATGAGAAGACGAGGCACGAGATCGCTGAATATGTCCCGGAGGATGTGGATTAAAAATTACCTGCGAACAAAAAAACAGAGCAATAAAATTAAAACCAACAAAAAAATTCACAAAAAATATAAACCAGAGCGACAGATTTCTCACCTCCTCGCCCTTGCGTAACACCAAGCCCCTCCAACAACAAACAGATGACATGGCAAACAGATGACACAACAAACATAAAATAGATGACACATATGACACAACAAAGCTCAACAATGGTAATAAGCCTTAAACCTCTTAAGGTTTGTGGGCCCGTATATTTATAAGTAAAAGTCCAGCTGAATTATTTAAAATTTCGATCAAACTAATAGTTTGGCTGAACTTTGGTTGCTTCTTTTTCCATCTCCGACCAAAAATATGTTTGCCCATGTCATGAATACACCATCAATGTAAATCGAGGAATTAGTTCGACCGAACTTTTATAAAAGTTTGGATGAACTGTTGGGAAAATTACTTTTTCGCCCTCGATTCTCACAAAAGTGTAACCCACCTTCGCATTTTTACCCTATACATTTGAGAATGTGAAGATTTATTTAGAAATTATACAACATTCATGTATATATTGGATTCTCCTGATCTAACAATGTTCTATTGTTAAATTCATAATCACTTCTACAAATCTTTGCAGAATTAAAAACATAATTGAAAATTACATAAGCATGAAGAAAGATCAATCACACACAACACAAACAATTTCTCAGGGAAAGCTTACAGCTAAAAACCCCACTATCTTCTATTGTTCATTATATCATGGATCATGAAACTATTACATACAAAGCTCCAATCTCAAGAGCCCTCAGTACATCAGCTAATTGTCTCACACTGTCATACAAAAATTGGCAAATCACTTTCTCAATTTACTGTCTCCAGACAGCCTGCCTCCACTATGTAACCCCTGCTGATAGAAATCCCTAAATTAATGCAATATTTTCTGCCTTGACTGCACAATCCTCATGGGCACATCCAATGTGTGTGTGGTTGCATGTGTGCAACTGGATAATGTCACAACTGATAGTTTACTTCCCTTTCACCTAGAACTCAACTGGGTCTCCACTGGGTCTCACATGCATGCAGTTAATAATAGTAATTCTTCAGTTGCATGTAAGACCACTGATTGTGAATTAATTAATAATTAATTCACTTGATCTCTCACTAGTGCATCTTCAGTTACAACTAGCACAATTGAGTTGAACTCACTTAATTGAGTTAAACTACTTTACAACTTGCACAAATGCACTTCCAACTCTGTTACAACCTCAAATCACTCAGTTACAACTAAGTCAACCTGCATGTCCCACCAACCAACCACTTAAATCAAAATTCCTTTAACTAATTGATTTTCCACTTTAGTTAACTATTTCCAAGTTCTCATTGAGAATATAGTATATTTTATTTTCCAACAAATATTAAGGGATAATAATAGTAGACATGCATCTATAAATAGACACGCATTCTATAAATATATTATGCACATACATCTATAAATAGACATACACCTAAAAATAGCCTAAGGCCCCATCCCAGTGTAGGTGATTTATTTTCACTAGGATCTTCTTGTTGAATCTCAACACTCCCTCTCAACAAGAAATTATTATCCTTCACCCCGATCCTGTCTCTATGGTATTGGAATTTTCTCCTGGTGATCGCCTTCATCAGAATATTTGCATCCTAATCTTCTGTGGGAATGTACTGAAGCAACATGATTCTCCTCTACACACAATCTCTGAGAAGATGGTATTGGATATCTATATGCTTATATCTATCATGAAACAAAGGATTACTCGAGAGTTTAATGCAATTCTGATTATCAAAATGAATCACTGTCAGATGCATATGAGAACCAAGATATTTCTCATCCAGTTAGCCTCACATGCAGTTTGACTCGCTGCCATGTATTTTGCTTCTGCTGAACTGAGTGCCACGGATCTCTGCTTCCTGCTATACCAAGAAACAACTATAGCTCCAATGCTAAAGATCCCCCCTGATGTGCTATTTCTGTCCGTTGGAATTCCAGCCCAATCTGCATCTACGAAGCCATGCAACTTCACTCCATCTGTCTGTCTGTACCATGAACCATACTCTGATGTGCCCCTAAGGTATCTTAGGACATGCTTCCCCACCTTCCAAAATATCTTGGTAGGCTTAACCATAGCTTAAATCAGCCGGTTAACCATGTAGCAAATGCCGAGTCTCGTGTTCACTAGATACATTAGCGAACCCACTAAGTGTCGATAGACAGTAGCATCCACTACCTCTCCAGAAGTAGCATCCCCTTTCCTCTAGTTTCCTGGAAGAGGAGTATCCATGGGTTTGCATCCCTCCATGTGAAACTTACCCAATATCTCCCTTGCATGCTTGCCTTGAGACACAAAAATTTTAGCATCTCGCTTCCATATTTCCGATCCAAGGAAATAATGAAGGAGTCTCATATCCTTCATTTTGAACTCCCTTGCAAGATCCTCCTTGCATGAGTATATCAGCTGCTCATCCCCAGTCAATATTAAATCATCAACATAAAGAACAATGATTAAAAGCTTACCTTCCACCAAAATTTGGTATAGGTTTGCATCTGCTTCACTTTTGGTGAAGCCCAGGCCTCTGAAATAGCTGTCTATCCAAGTGTACCAAGCACGGGGTGCTTGCTTCAGCCCATACAATGATCTTTTGAGTCGGAACACATGCGACTCGTTGTTGAAGATATAGAAACCTTCAGGCTACTCTATGTACACCTATTCCTTAATGAGCCCATTGATAAAAACATTTTTCACATCCATCTGATGAATGCACCAACCCATCTACATTGAGAGAGCAAGGAATGTCCATATGGAATAATACCTTGTGACAGGTGCAAAGGTCTCTTCATAATCTATCCCCTCGATCTGTGAGAAGCCTCGAGCCACAAATTTGGCCTTGTATTTCTCCACACTCCCATCAGAAGCTTGCTTTGCCTTGTAGATCCATCTCGAACCTACCATAGATTTATCAACCGGCCTTGGAACAATTTCCCAAGCATTTTTTTTGACAATGAATTCATACTCCTCCACCGTTGCATCTACCCATGTGGGCTCCTGCACTTCGTCTTGAAAAGAAGATGGTTCAATCACAATACATTTTCTCATGAGAGCCATGTATCTAGTAAATCGGTCAGGAGAGTTTCTTTGTCTGCATTGTGAAGTAGGGGCTCCTACATTTTGTGCAGCATCAAGTCTAAGCCTATCAGCTTCTGTGGTACGCCTTCTGCAATTTCTAATGGATGGCTCTGCGTGAGTGGACTCCCCCACTCCATGAACCTCCTCATGTGGGTGATCCACATATTGAGGCTCATCTTTGGGAACCAACATTTCCTCCTCCACATGGAGGTCCAGCTCCCTCTCAAGCAACAACTACATGGCTTTCCCCTCATCAAATTTTATATCCCGTCGCACAACAGGCATTCTGCTATTTGGAAAATACACACTATAACTATGGGGTGTTTCTATGTACCCCAAAAAATCCCAACTTCAAAATTCAACTCCAGCTTCTTCCTGGCATCCTTGGTCACATGCACATAAATAGATGAGACAAAAATCTTAAAGTGTGAAACATTTGGTTTCTTACCAGTGAAAGCTTCTTTAGGTGTACTCATGCCAAGTACTCTATGAGGACAACATATTTTCACATAAACCACAGTGTTGCATGCTTCTGCCCACAAATGCATTTGTAGGCCCTTATCATGCAACATCATTCGTTTTGCACCCATGATCATTCTGTTCTTCCTCTCCACGACCCCATTTTGTTGTGGGTTATGAGGCACTATGATTTCTCTTCGAATTTCTTCTTTGATGCAGAAGTTCTTGAATTCGTTAGAGATGTATTCTCCATCATTATCCCTCCTAAGATCCTTCACTCACTTCCCTGACTCTTTCTCCACCAATGCCTTAAACTCACAGAACTTTGAGAATGTTTGATCCTTCTTTTGCGTGAACAAGATCCGACATTTACGAGAAAATTCATCAACAAAGATTACATAGTACTTATGTTTTTTTGTTGAAGCAACTGAGAACGATCCACACATGTCTTTGTGAACTCTCTCAAGGATCCCCGAAGCACTATTCTCCTTCTCATGAAAGATGGAATTTACATACATCTCCATGGTGTAACCCCTGCACTGATCTAACTGAGCAAGTGCTCCCATTGGAAGTCCAATAGATATTTGCTACATGAATTTCAAGGCTCCATGATGAAGATGGCCTAATTTCCTGTGCCATAATTCACTCTCATCCCGGCTCACCACTTTTTCTGCCTTGCCCATCATGGAAGTGCAACCATCTACCTCCAGCTTGCAAATATTCCTAACTCGAATCCCTATCCTCTTGGCTTAACACATTGTTTTATGTCACAGGAAAGTTTTTCCATCACTAAAAACAACGTCATAGCCTCTGTCCTCCAACATTGCGACTGAGAACAAATTTTTCTTCAGACGTGGAACATGCATAACATATTTTAATTGAAATGGTTTACATAAATCCCTCTAAAAGGTAAGGGTACCAATCCTGGTAGCACTGTACCGTCTGTCGTTTCCCATCTCTATATGCATCTGAAGATCTTTCTCCTCTAAGTCACTGAAAAGTTCCTTATCTCCCGTCATGTGAAAGGAAGCACCACTATATAGATACCACATTGATCCTAATGCACTTGAAACCATGCATGCAATCAAGGAGAAGTCAAGCTCAAATTGCAAGGCAAGGGCCTCACCAACTACAGCTCTAGCAGACTTCCTGTTCTTATTCTTTTGTGGATAGTTAGTAGCAAAATGCCCATGTTCGTGATATTGAAAACACTTCACCTTGGAAATATCCAGCTTCTTGCCTCTAGACTTGGATTTATAATGGAATTTCTTCCCCTTCCCATTCTTCGCCTTGGAAGCCAAAGCACAATCCTCTTCATCATCATGCTTTGGTGAAGATCCATCTCTGGTGTTACACCTGAACTCCTCCTGCACCAGATCAAACCACAATCGTTCCCAATCCGAAAACTTTTCCCGTCCATTGACAGAGTCTTCATAACTGTTCCAACTCCTAGGAAGTCCTAAGAGAGCCAAGATCACCAAATCATCATCAGCAACATTTATTCCCACACTCCCCAGTTCTTCCCAGCATTGGAAAAACTTCGTGAGATACTTTGAAATGGTATCGCCCTTTTCCATCTTGATCTTCCTGAGTTTATCTTTGAGCGTCAATTTCCTATGGTTGCTGCTGCTTTGGAATAGATCCATCAAATCCTTCCACATAGCATATGTTGTGGCTTTCCCATGGAGGCTTGAGACAATGTGGTCTTGTACTCCCTCCAACAGGATCCTTCTCGCCTTTGTCACTTTCTTTTACCATGCATCAAGATTGGCAGCATCTACAACATCTGGCTTAGGAACATATTTTTCAATGAATTCCTTCAAGCCATTGTCTTCGAATACCGTCTCCATCATATCCTTCCAAGAAATGTAGTTCGAGCCGCCCTTGAGTGCATACTTTAACCTTAAGCCATTGAAAGCCATTTCGATCTTGAATCAGTTGTAGAACCAAGAAAGTCTTTTTGCAAATTTGAATTCTTTCCACCAACAAACTCAGCTCCTACTTCACTTCTAAAATTTCCTGTGCTCTAATACCATGTAGAAATTATACAATATTCATGTATATCTTGGATTATCTGGATCTAACAATGTGCTACTGTTAAATACCGAATCGCTTCTACAAATATTTGCAGAATTAGAAACACAATCGCTAATTACATAAGGATGAAGAAAGATCAATCACACACAACACAGATAATTTAACGGGGAAAGCTTACAGCTAAAAAACCCACTATCTTCTATTGTATATTATATCATGTATCATGAAACAATTACATACAAAGCTCCAATCACAAGAGCCCTCAATACATCAACTAATTGTCTCACACTGTCATACAAAAATTGGCAAATCACTTGCTCAATTTACTGTCTCCAAAGAACCTGCCTCCACTGCACAATCCCTACTGATAGCAATCCCTGAATGAATGCAATCTTGCCTGCCTTGACAACGCAATCTTCATGGGTACATCCAATGTGTGTGTGGTTGCATGTGTGCAACCGAATAATGTCACAACTAATAGTTTACTTCCCATTAACCTAGAACTCAACTGGGTCTCCACTGGATCTGACATGCATGGAGTTAATAATAGTAAATCTTCAGTTGCATGTGAGACCACTGATTGTGAATTAATTAATAATTAAGTCACTTGATCTTTCACTAGTGTATCTTCAGTTACAACTAGCACAAGTGAGTTTAACTTACTTAATTGAGTTAAACTATTTTACAACTTGCACAACTGCACTTCCAACTCTGTTACAACTTCGAATCATTCAATTACAACTAAGTCAACCTGCATGTCTCACCAACCAACCACTTAACTAGAAATTCCTTTAGCTAATTGATTTTTCATTTCAGTTAACTATTTCCAAGTGCTCATTGAGAATAGATTATAGTTTATTGTCCAACTAATATTAAGGGATAATAATAATAGACGTGCATCTATAAATAGACATGCATTCTATAAATATATTATGCACATACATTTATAAATAAACATACACCTAAAAATAGCCTGATGTCCCTTCCTAGTGTAGGTGTTTAATTTTCACTAGGATCTTCTTATTGAATCTCAACAGGTTATAAGTTTCAAAATTAATCCACATTGCAATGCATGTTTAATAGTTTTTTTTTTTAATTTCATTTTTAACTAATTAGCATACGTGGTTATCAACAACATGCATAGTAAATTTTTAATCATATTTTGTAAAAAAATAATTTAAGTATGGTTTAAACATGTGATTTAGATATGCAAGGAAGTTATCATTTTTAATTCCATTCATTGATTGAGTGGCGACGACGAAAATATACTGACATCATCTAATTTACACCATTCGATCAAAAAAATTAATTAGAAAAGTGATTAAAGTAGGCACTTCCAACTGGTGGACGCCTATCGGCATAATTACATTGTCAAATAAATTGAAGACACAATTTTGGAATATATAATATGTTCACACTCATATTATTTAGATTAAAATTTCAAATATTAAAGAATTTTTTATTTTTAAAAATATATATCAAGTAAAAAAATACAAATTAATCTTACATGAATTGCATTCTATCACATGCATCCATAGGTGATTCATCCATTGGTACTTATGAGAACCCATGAAAAGAAAACTCTATGGTTAGGTATATCACGATCCAAACAATTTTCCTCGTCACACTGAAACAAACCATGTCGAGAGAAATAAATGGGAAACAATCAAGAAGATTCACTATAACATATTGATGCCATTTTTAGAGATGGTGTACTAATTACCTCTATAAAATAGATATTAAAAATTTAACCACCCATATTTTTTTATTTTTTATTTGGATGCTAAAAGGGAAAAATGTCACACATGAAAGATAATATGTAGGTTTCTCGTGAAGGGGACATGTGTGAATAAAAAATAGTAGAAAAAAACACGAGTGCATGTGATATATGGTTTCGTCTAATCATATATGGTTGCTTCCATTACCAACTCCCATTGCTTCCATTACCTACTCTCAAACATTTTTGTTTATGCACTTACAATTTTCCTTTACCTCACTATGAAATTGATGGAAGGGTCTTGGGAATTTACTTATGAAAATAAATGGTGCCCAGACTGTATTGTTGTCCTGCACAGACGAGCCCAATGTACTTTTCTTGAAAGAACATAATTTTGTGAATTTCTAGTGAAATTCATGCATGGTTGCTCGTCCGAATAACATAATGCTACTCTCCAACACGAGCTGCGTTTCGCGGGGTTCCAAGTCTATTAATGTAGTTAAGGTTGGTTCGAGGGTTATGAGAAGAATTCTTTTTGGATGATTCAAAGCGTTTTTTTCTATTTAAAGAAGTTTCAGCATGGCCAGTATTCAGATTGAAAACAATGCACCTGTGCTGATCACATTCCAAACTTCAAAGTCGCAGGAAATTTCCCAGCAAAATCTTAATGCAGGTGATATGAGGTATGCAAAATAAATATGTAAAGTTCAACTTCTTCCTTTCCTTGCATGTTTGCAATTTTACATCTCAATTACCGGTTTGACATGATCTATTTTGATTAGTCTCATGCAAGGTCTCCTGGGGATGAATTTAAAGGCTCAAAATAAATGTTGCAGACCGAAGCTTGAAAGATATTTTTGTCTCTGTAGCCGCATTGGCTTGAATTGCTCGTACATTCTCATTAATATTATGATTGGCTTTATATTCTTCCATATTTTTCGGCAAGGTTGTCAAATCGAGGGTTATTCATTGAATGGAATAAGATTAGGCTTGCAGGAAGGCATCAAATTCGGTGATTTTTTGTGTTATGGATGGTAATTTCATAATAGCTGCAAGATTTTTTAAGAATCCACTCAAGAGTGCCAGTTCTAGAAACTTCATAAAAGTTTGCTAAGGAATTTCTTGAATTTTGCTAGAAAACAGTAATTGGTATTCTTGCGTCCTGCGTTAAAATTTGATGTGATGTTACAAGATATTTTCTTAAAATTTGAATATTTTAGTGCATTTTTTATATGATGTTTACTTAAAGTTTCTTGACAAATATTTAAATGCTGCCTCAAGCGGTTTCTGTAGTTTTTTGTTTTCTTAAAGTTTTTGTTTCTCGAGTACAAATTCTTCTTAAACGTTTTGTGATGGTCGCGCGAATGTATTAGATAGTTGATGTGTAAGGTTAGAATAACTCTGAGTACGGGTTAACTTTAAGTCTCTGAAATTTATAATGGATCCCCTTATTTCTATTGCATGAATTTAAACTTCCTCAAGGGCAAAATTCACACCCTTCCCAGTTCTGATGCAGTGACGTTGTTTGATAATAAGAAAGGTCTACAAGTGTATTTTGCAATGACACTTGTAATATTTTGACATTTTGAGAGTTTTCCTTATCCCCATTGTGATTAATTTGTTTTGTAAGAAGACCAAATGTGATTAATTTCCCCTCAGGACCTTTGACGTGTGAGCTGAAACAAATCTTTCCTGTGCTTGAAACTAGGCGTGTAATGTTGATGCCATCAACATTAATGGGTTGTAAGATTTCCAAACAATCTACATTTATAATCTTCCTGCAACTTTTGAAAAATAAATTAAAATGCTAAGCATAGATAAAGGAGTGGCCAGTAATATTTTAAGAGTTTTCCCATTGATCGCACACCATTTTCTAGACCAAACCTAAGCTAATGTTATATTCACAAAGATATATATTTTTTCATAAAAAATGTTATAAGCTCTGGTAATTTATCTGTGTAACTGAAGCAATTTAATTTTTTCTAGCTGAAAAATCTGTTTAGCATTGAGAAACTTCCACTTTCACCTTAGGAACTTATGATTTATCATCTAGTAGAAAAAAAGTACTTCCTGGCTGAATATAAATGTTCTTCTCAGTGACATGCTTTAAACAGATTGCATCTTTGCGGCTATGGTCAACGTCGACCAGGGATCTCAAACTTTTATCAAAATTATCAGTCATAGTTCTCGACAAAGTCAACAAACTGGTTGAGCGCAAATGTTATGAGCCAAGAACTAGAATATGTTTATTTTTATGAGAAAACTGATGAGTGCTAGCAATGGAAAACAACAGCAATAAAACCAACCAGTGGTAATAGTCGAGAATTAGCATCAACAGATTCAGGACTTACAAAAACAATTCCAGTAAATTCTAACATTAGATTTGATAGGAGATTCTATCGCACTAACCACAGAATAGAATCCAACTGTAATTGTGAGTAACAACACCTCAATGTTCAAAATACTCATCACATAAAGTTTGAAACTTTCCAGTGAAGGTAAGAATGAAAATTCAGGCCCAATTCAAAATAGTATCAATGCTTCCCTTAGCCTTCTTACAGACTACCAGTAATAGTGCACTTTACCAAAACCCTTGTCTTTATACCCAGGAACCCATTTTATAATTATTTTACAAGCTAGAAGAATTCAATAAAAGAGAATGTGTACAATCCTAAATGATTGACGCTTGTCAATAAGAGTTACTAAATGCTAAGTAAAGATGGAGAATCTGAGATAAATGGGTCTTAGTGAGCATTCATTAGTAACTCTTCACGCGTCATGAAAAATAACCAACAGAGTTATCCTATTTTAGGGTTGCCATCTGGCACGTAAATCATCTTCATTTATGTCTAGCCTATCTAACACAAAACTGGGCATTCAAAATAAAAAATTTCACTGTTGATTTTAGAGTAATGAGCATGATAATAACACTTCTTCTAACAAGAGCTGTAGGCAGCCGCAGTCCCTGCCGGCTCTGAAATATTTATATGGTTTGGAATCCTTATATGTAAGATTTAAGACAAAAGCGTAGTTAAAAGTAATAATAGCATTCGATGATAGATGAGCTTTGGGAAGATAATTCCTATCACTCTTTATATATGAAGCTCTGCTCTAACTGTAATTTGTGTGTCGTGTACTCAAACCTAATTTTGTGTTCACTGCAAATTATATGGCAATGTATAAGCCAATTTTTTGTGGCCTGCAAGCTATAAGCCAATTCCACGTTCAGGAGGTCTATCAATCTTGGCCTTCTGGCTTTTCATTTCATTCTCAGATGCACAGTCTCTCCCACTCCATAATCTAAACGATAGAGTCAAACTTACACACAAATTCAACCTCAGGCCCATGTTGAATTTCATATTGTCTTGCAGCTCGTAACGTAATGTTTTACTTCATATTTAGGCAAGGCACTGGACCTTTTGGTATGTCGTCACCGAGCTGGAGAGGATCGTGCATGCGACATTCCATGGTGGGTTATTGTGTTTTGTTATCTTCGGGAGGCTGGTGACATAAACAGAGGTGTAGTTTGTGTGCAAATGATACTAGTATCAGAGCATAGATACTTCATACTTCCCATTTGGAAGTTTATAAGGTGGGCAACCATGGGCCTCCCAAGATCACTGGTGTAGTTGTAGCCTATACATCTCAAACAATACAATTTTAGACCACATGGTTAAAGGTATGTGATGTATTCTCTCATTCCAACTTAATACATAAACTTAGATGTCTTACCTGCTAAGGTATATGAAATATTTCACATTCATAAGCCCTATGACCAGCATGAACTTCTTAATGTGGTATTCATAAGATTCTTTTTGTCTAGATCGAACTTGGGTAATAGCTACTCAGGATGCTTCGGTAAATGATGTGTTGCTCCTAGTACTGCTCCTTTTCCCTAATAGTGATTGATAGTTCTGATCTCGCACCTTGAGAAAATTTTGTTTCCAACTCAGGTCATGTATGCTTTATGATAAGCAGATTGTGGTAATATGCTTTATGATAAGCGGATTTTGGTATTGGTTATAATGTTTCCACAATAGTGTTCCTATCTTTCTCTAAACTTGTTTCTGCATCCATTCCCTCTTCCTACCTTTCTCTAAACTGGTTTCTGCATCCATTCCTTCTGAGAATAAATTGTGCAATGATTCCTCAATCTCTTTTTGAGTTTCTTTTGAGATTGCAGAGGTTATTTCATTCTCAACCATTTACCATCCCCATCCCCTGTCTAATAGGAAGGCATAAAGGACTCAAGAACCGGCTTAGATATGGATAAATCTGAAGCGTGGTCAAGTGGTGAAGCTACAGATCACACTGTGTGGCAGCCGCAAAGAAACGTGTGGCCGCTACAGAATATAAATCTGGAACATGGTCAAGCGCTGAAGCAACATAGCACATTGTGTGGCAGTCGCAAAGAAATGTGTGGCAGCTCCAAAATTAAAGATTCACATGTTAAAAGGGAAGTGACAACATGCCATCACAATGGGAAACAAAAAAGTTTGTTTAAAGCCTATGATATAGAAATGAATAGTATTTAACATTTGATATTAGAATACTAATGCTAAAATTACTTCTGGAATTAGTTTATCGTAAAAAATGTTATTGTGAAATTTTGGTTAAAAAGACACAAATTACTTTACACGAATAGACAACTGTTCAAGAAAATTGTAACAGATCAAGAAAATTGTGCAATAAGACCTCCAATTTCATCAACCAATAATATTTCAAATAAATAGTAGTTAAAATTTAAATTTAATTAATCTTTTTGAAACTTTACTTTAAAAAGCGGAACTGTCTGATTTAATAAGCAAGTCAACGTTGGTAAACGATCAAGTGATCGCTATAGTCCTCATGCCAAAGGCAGGGACTAATAAGTAAACACTGAATGAATATATTCTAAGGTACTTTAATCTATAAAAACAAAGTTGTATTTCAGCAGTTTGGTTTTGAGAAGCATTTTCAGTTATAGCTAATTCTTCAATGTGAAGAGTGGCATGGATCCTTTTTGGAATACTTCTTTTCTTTTTTTCTTTTTTTTCTTCTCTCTTTTTGTGTCTATTTTCATTTTATTTTTAATTGTATTCTTTTTAGCTTTTTTTTATTTCCATTTTTTAAATTTTCCTTTCAGATGAACATGATCACAATGATACTTAAATACATAGTTGACTTCGATTTTTCTCTTGTGTTGTGTGTTGGTTTTACTAGTATTCCTCATTTAATTCTTGCTCTTCTATGATGTATTATATTTGGCTTAGCTTTGTACATACTTTTTTTTGCAGACAAAGGATCAAAGGGGAACAACAAAGGTTATATTTGGCTTTGATCCAGGTGAATTTTTTATACCCTTTTAACCAAGACCTTTTACTTCGGCTAATGTGTTAGAATTACATTTTATCAAAAGCATTAATGAACATATGCAGATGTAATCAAGAGGAACACATGTCAACAATCACACAATAAAATGCAAGCTATTTAATAACAGAGTTCGTCCAGTGTGGACTACGTCTCCGGGCCTCGGTGTCTCGATGGTTTTGGTCGCTTCATTCAGTGTTGTAACTGGTGATAATGTACATGGATGCTATTGACTTGTCATACAAGGAAAATCCCTCAACATGAGTGGAAAAGCCTCTCCACGAGACATTCTATTACAAGGAACTCTCACTCATATAGACCTCCTATCAGCATGACAACTTTTCACATAGTGAAAAAGAGTGTCTCACTATCGAGGTAATAAAAGAGATATCACAACATAAATCACCATAAATACACTCCACATCAAATACACATAAATATTTTGCATCTTACATCAGCAGGAATCAACAACAACAAATAAACATGAAGAATCCACATCATACATCAAGAAGGAATCGACATGACATAAAGCATCCTATAGAAATAATCAATGAAGTAAATGGAAACAACACTTCATATACCTCAACTCTACTTCCAGATGAAGAATAGGTTGCTCAATCGCCGGATCGAAATGCATCATCGCAACCATGGCGTCGAATGGAAAAAAGTCGACTGTCCACATGCTGAAATATGACACTGTCATCCCATGCTAGAAAATGGCCGAAAAATATAAGGCTCAGATGGAAAATCTGACTGCACCATCAGATTCGTGTTGCCGATAGGTGTAGAATCTTTTAGATTTCTCAAAGATGCTACTCCACAGGGAATCTGGAAATATGTAACTCAAGACAGGAATCTGATCTCACCATTGAGATCCTTACGAAATTCTAAAAAGAATGAGTATAAAGTTGACCTCATTCTGACAACAACGAATTTCGGCCTCCAAGGAATCTGAAAGATTCTCTCAAGATTCCTCAAGATTCTCCTCCACGGGGAATCTGCAAAACCGCTACTGAAAAGGTGAATTTGATATTTCCATTATGTTCATTGTGAAAATTTGAGAAAAATCACTGTAAACTTGAGCATATTATGATAAAGAGAAATTTTACCTCCCCTAGGGAATCTCTAGGCTTTAAAGGAATATTTTGCGTCTCGAAATTCGTACCTTCATTCTGTCTCCTCTGCCTCGAATTGCATGCCTCGGTCTCTGTTCGACCTGCCTTGGGTGTACTGTGCAAAATACTGGTTTAAATAATAAATTTCAGGCGGACTATACAAGGTCGGGTTTTTTAGCGTAATGGTAAGTTTCGCAATTGTTTGAGGGGAGGTCGTGGATAAAATCCCGCCTCCCCATTTTGGATGTATTGTTTTAATATCCATATAATAATAGGTGGGTGGGGTCTGCACCAACCCAACCTTCCGCCTTAATAACCTAGCTGCATTTATATGCGTTGGTGTATATTTAAATGGCACAGTTTTTTTTGTAATTAAATATCGTTGGTTGGGCACGTTTTGTTTGTTGTTGGGTACATTGATTTGGACGTTGGATTCTTAACCATAAGTTTATATGGTTATAACCACTTTACCATATATGTAGTAACATTTCCATATTGTGTGGGTTTGCATTAAAAATCAAACCAAATATGTTGCTTTGAACTATACATGGTATAGTTATTAAGCTATCAACCATGCTATACGTTGTCTTTTCAAATGGTTGTTTCAATTTGAATTTTCTTTTAACGTATGATTTCTTTTATATTTTTATTATTAATAAACATATTTTGTTTTATATGAGTTTTCTTAAATATATTTTTTTGTTTTTGTTTTTTATGTAGGTTGAGGACTAATGGAGGAGCGCCATGTGCCAACATCTGAGGGGCTGCCATGTGGGTCCCACATGCTTACTGGGATGCCATGTGGCATGTTGTGGGCCCCACTTCCCTTGCCTTCACAAAACTTCAAACTGCTCTAACTTTCTTATACGAGCTTCGATTGACGCGTCGTTCACATCATTGTGATCAGGGCGATGAACTCTTCAATATGAAGAGTTTTCCATCTTCCTTTCACTTTGAATTTCAAGATTTCATAAGCTCTCTTTGTCATGTGTGTGTCTCTGGAGCCACCTGGATCAATCCTCCCCACTAAGAAGCTTTTGGTCCTCCAAAAGCATTGATAATAATATGCAATTGTTGTTTACAATGTCTACACCACAAGTGTCTTGAAAAAGGTCACCCTTCCTTCTCCTTCACCTTTGTTCTTCGAAGCCATAAGACATGAAACAACACCTGCATCCTCTGAAAACATGTAGTGCAATCTCTTGAAAATTGCATACTCAAATTGACCAACTATGACCCAAACATTTCCATACTTGCCACAAGTTTACATACTCAGTGGTCAAGTTTAGATCGAATGGAAATCACACCCCAACTATCATTACAAGGCCAAAACATCATTGTCACATTTCAAAGTGATGGCAAACACATCATCACTTTTACATGAAAGAAATGCATCACATGATTTACAAAACAAGGCCAAAATATCATGGTTTCTTAAAAGGTGAGAGAAAACACATCATCACTTTTACAGTTAAAAATGCAACATATGATTTACAAACATGGCCATGACACACTACCACATCTAGAAGAACCATCTCTCACTTATCAAAGTGAATGGGTCATCTCCTTGTGGTGCACTTGCTTGTCAAATAACTGTTTCAACTGGTTCATGCGCCGATGCTTCGTCCTTAAGGCACTGCTCTGGATGAAGCCTCGAACACGTGGGTCTTTGATGGCCACTTTGGTTGCAATGGATGTAAAAGGTATTTTTTCTCCAGACATACTTTACTAGTTTCTTTTTCTGCTGTGGAGAAGGATTTCCATGCTTCATCCTCCTTTGTGTTGCCATTCTTTTCCAACATTCAGAATTGGCATGGTTATGCAAGCCACAAACGCGGAAAGTTTTTTTATGGC
Organism: Pinus albicaulis; assembly: GCA_034641835.2. Lineage (NCBI taxonomy): Eukaryota > Viridiplantae > Streptophyta > Pinopsida > Pinales > Pinaceae > Pinus > Pinus albicaulis. The sequence goes on from CM076572.1 coordinate 1,262,532,360, forward strand.
ATGATTTACGTTTATGATTACCAAAATGCTTATAATAAAAATGAACTTGCGAATATCGAGACGTGTGATCATGGTGATGCAAACTTGTCTCAACTCTTCCATTGCAACATGCACTGCCATGGAACGATGGTGAAGTGTTCCCATCATTATTTTCCCCTGAAGAGTTCATAAATGTATGTTTTCCTTTGATGTTATTATGGTGACAAGAGCTTGCCTCAGCCCTCTCTTTGCAACATGTGTTGGCATAAGATGATGGTGAAGTGTTCCCATCATTCTCTCTTGTTGACGGTTTCCACAATGTCGTGGGAGCTTCTAACACTTTTTAGCATTCTCCTTCAATGTATCCCAAACCTGCGTAGTGAGGTCTTTACACAACCTCCAATGGCTAAGCTATGCCTTCGCCATGAATGCCAAGTCCTCCTCCTTTGTACCCCATCCTAGTAAGGAGTGTCATGTCAATTCTTGTAATGGGGATCTCCACATGTCCATCAGAAATAATAGCATGTGAAGATGAAAATGAAGAATGATCACAACTGTTTACCTCAGATGTCTATTTTGAAACAGGTGAAGAGGGCTTCTCTGAGCCTTCGTTGCGCTTCGCTTTCTCCAAGGCCTTTGTTGCACCATGTAGCTGAAGCTCCAACCGCTGCAGCTCCTCCTTCTCTTCTCATAGAAATATCTTTAATGCATCATGATCTGTTTGAAGACTTTCTTCGTTGCGCTTCAATTCTTCCAATTCCTCTGTCATAGCTTGCAACTGAAGCTGCAATCGATGTTTTTCCTCCTTCTCTTCTTGTAGAAATGTTTTCAATTCAGCATTATCTACTTCTTATTTCTCATAAGCTTCATAAAACATTTCCACTTTCTCAGACACCCTGAGCATGGTCTCGTACATGTCTTTGACATCCTCCATTGCTGCACGTTCAATGGTTCACACTTGCAGTCCACATCAACAAGAAGACCGCTCTGATACCACTTGATCTGGGTGAATTTCGGATAACCTTTTAACCAAGACCCTTTACTTCGGTTGATGTGTTAGAATTAAATTTTATCAAAAGCATTAATGAACAGATGCATATAAAATTAAGAGGAACACATTTCAACAATCACACAACGAAATGCAAGTTGTTTAATAATGTAGTTCATCCAATGTGGACTATGTCTCCGAGCCTCGGTGTCTTGATGGTGTTGGTCGGTTCATGTTAGTGTTGTAACTGGTGATAATGTACATGGATACTATTGACTTGTCATACAAGGAAAAACCCTCAACATGAGTGGAAATGCCTCTCCATGAGGCGTTTTGTTACAAGGAACTCTCACTCATACAAACCTTCTATCAGCATGACAACTTTTCACATGGTGACAAATATTATTCCGCCATTGAGGCAAAAAAATAGATCTCACAACATAAATCACCATAAATACACTCCACATCAAATACACATAAAGATTTTGCATCTTACATCAACAGGAATCAACAACAACGAATAAACATGAAGAATCTACATCATACATCAAGCAGGAATCAACATGACATAAAGCATCCTACAATAATAATCAATGAAGTACATGGCAACAACAGTTCATATACCTAAATTCTACAGTTGACTGAAGAATAGGCTGCTCAATCCTTGGATATGAATGCACGATCGCAATCGTGGTGTCGAATAGCAAGAAGTCGACTGTCCACATACTGAAATCCGACACCATCATCCCATGCTAGAAAATGGCCAAAAAATATAAGGCTCAAATGGAAAATCTGACTGACCATCAGATTCGTGTCACCGAGAGGTGTAGAATCGACTGTCAATTTGTTGAATTCTAACACTGTCGAAATCTGAACCATAAGGAATCTTTTAGATTCCCCTTAGGTTCCTCAAAGATGCTGCTCCACAGGGAATTTGGAAATCTACAGCTCAAGATAGGAATCTAATCTCATCATTGAGATTCTTACAAAATTCTGAGAAGAATGAGTATAAAGTTGACCTCATTCTGACACCGGCAACCTTCGGCCTCCAAGGAATCTAAAAGATTCCCTCAAGATTCTTGAAGATTCTCCTCTATAGGGAATCTTCAAAATCGCTGCTGAAAAGGAGAATCTGATATCGCCATTACATTTTGTGTGAAAATTTGAGAAAAATGACTATAAACTTGAGCATATTCTGATAAAAAGAAATTTTACCTCCTCCAGGGAATCTCTGGGCATCAAAGGAATATTTTGTGTCTCGAAATTCGTGCCACCATTCATCCTCCTATGCCTTGAACTAAGTGCCTGGGGCTCTGTCTGACCTGCCATGGGCACACTATGCAAAGTACGGGTTTAAATAATAAATTTCAGGCGAACTATAGAAGGTTGGGTTTGTTGGCCTAACGGTAAGTTTGGCAATTGTTTGAGGGGAGGTCGGAGGATAAAATCCCCCCACCCCATTTTGGAGGGAGGGGGGATTTTATCGTGCACGGTTTTTTTTGTAATTAAATATCATTGGTTGGGCACGTTTTTTTTTTTGTTGGGTGCATTGATTTGGACATTGGGTTCTCAACCATAAGCTTATATGGTTATAACGACTTTACCATATATGTAGTAATTTTCCATATGGTGTGGGTTTGTATTAAAAATCAAACCAAATACATTACTTTAAACTATACCATGTATAGTTATTAAACTAACAACCATGCTATACATTGCCTTTTCAAATGGTTGTTTTGATTTGAATTTTCTTTTAATGTATGATGTGTTTTATATGTTTACTATTAATAAAAATATTTTGTTTTATATGAGTTTTTTTAAATATAATTTTTTGTTTTTGTCTTTTATGCAGATTCAGAACCAATGGAGGAGTTCCATGTGTCAACATCTAAGGGGCTTCCATGTGGGTCCCATGTGCTTATTGGGATGCCATGTGGCATGTTGTGGTCCCCACTTACCTTGCCTTAACAAAATTTCAAACTGCTCTAACTTTCTTATACGAGCTCGGATTGATGCACCGTTCACACTGTTGCAATCAGGGCGATGAACTCTTCAATCCGAAGTTGAGTTTGCCATATTCCTATCACTTTGAATTTTGATCTTTCATAAGCCTTCTTTGTCCTGTGTGTGTCTCTGGATCCACCTGGATCAAGCTTGGCCTTGTACATACTTTTTTATTGTAGACAAAGGATCAAAGGGGAACAACAAGGGTTGTTGTTTTCTTACTGGGTTTTACTTCTCTTGCTACTTTCCTTCACATGTGCAACAATATACCTTTCTATGCTCTACTCCTTTGTTAGTTTCTTCATTACTTGCAATAATTCAATTTGCAAGTCTTTGTTATGGTCATAATTATACATTAGTTGACATGGGTGCAAGGTCTTACGATTTATACTTATGAAATATCATAAAAATTTATAATTAGAGCTATTTGGTATAATGCAAACTTGGATGCTTGTGCCTGAGTTTGAAGCACATTATTTAGTTTTTTTTATGCTATCTAATTTCTTTTGTGAATTTTAACATGTCAACTTGCTATACCATTTTGTTGATACAAATTGTCTAGTTTTCTTTGAAGTTTGTGTCACTTCTTTTTCCAAAGATGCCATTATTTCTTCCTTATCAACATTTATTCTATAAATTATTCCTTTTGGTGATAATTTGAAGCATGTTTTGACTTGTTCCTCATTTAGATTCGATTCTGTAGATGCATAGGATTCTCATTGATTTCCCTGGGATAGGATTAATTTCATCAAGAGATATATGATACTTTGGAGTTGGCAGTCCAACAATCAGATGTCATAGTTGAGAACCTTAGGAATGTCAAAAATTACCTAGATGATGCAAAAAATACAAGTGTAGCTCAATTTTTCATCCTAGAAGACGAGAAACACTAGATAGAAGAGTTGAATGAAAACTTGATAAGGGCAGCAGATGACCTTGAGACAATAACATCAGGCAGGGCAGAAAAAATACAGAAAGTGGTTGATGTTGTGTATGTTTATCTACAACTTTGCTAACCTAATAAAAAATTATTTGTTGTGATCTTTTTTGTTAATATGAGATTTCTTCCAACTAAGGTATGTGGGGCTTGTGATACCAGGAAATATGCCTTAGTTGTGGTTGTGGGTGTGATGATTCTCCTAGCAGTTCTTGGCCTATGTATGTTCCTCCATATTTCTCTCATATCACATCCGCACACCCACCCACTTATCTGAAGTTTTGATTGTCAAATGCTAAATCATTTAGTATAGAGAATCATTTTGCAATTGTCATTCAATTACTTATTATAATACAATGTTATCAAAGGTTTATTTGATGCTCCATCCCTTACCCATTTCAAATGGAAAATGCATCAAGTATTTATAATAAAGTTTTCCTAATTATCTATAATATTCCTGAAATATTTCTTTGACATACTGAAAATCTCTTCCCTGTTATATTACCAATACCAGTCACTCTGCTTTCATTGTTTCTTACTTATATGTTTTGTGTTGGTGTTGTAAAACTTTAATCATTTTGTTGATGGTTGTGATGATGGTTTGCAGTACCGGTGGTTCTTGGTTTCCAACATATTATTTACATGTAATTTCCTTTCATTAACAAGTGTTTTTATTGATTCTTTGACAAATTCAGTATGCTCGAACTCAACTGTTGTGAAAAATTATATAATTTTCTTTACTTTCTTAATTCCATGATTTTTTTCTAGCAGATTGGTTGTTATTGGATGGATGCTTGTATCGGGTACATTCATTCTTTGTGGAATGTTTACAGTTCTCAACAAGTAGGTGACCATTTTCTCAACATTAGGCCTATCCAATAATTTCAATTATTATTATTATTATTATTATTTTTAATAAGTTTCCATAAAAACATTATATATGTTCTTGATTTTCATAGATTTGTGTTTTTTTTACTTCATGCATAGTTGATTTCACCATTCTTTTGAAATTTACCTCTACAATTTAGAGGTTTTCTTCCCTGACCCTCATCATGCAAAGCCACTGGCATTTTAGAAGGAAAAAGGGTAGCAAAAAATAATGGCCACCACCATAAGTTCCTGATGAGGCATAATAAAGTATCCTCAAGATGATCAATATTATAACATAATAAATGGGGCATTACATTATTTAAAGCTTTAAATTGATCTAGAAAAACCTATCAAATCACTGGTAGCTAACCAAGTGTTGGATAATGAGAAATAGCATGAGTGTTTTCCTTGAGGGTTCATTGTCATAAAACATGCTTATAAGCCAAAGAAACTTGACCGTTGTAACTAGATCTAGGTCACAATCATTGGGAATGTGCCAAAAAAATATGTAAGGTGTCTCATCGACAAATAATGACTCCCATCCATCACCTTGATTTTTCTCCTTTTCCAACTTGGCCAACTATAATATGGCTATTGGGTTGCAAGGCACCTTGCCATTCGAAGGAAATGGGGGACCTTCATTGTTTCAGCCATGGGGTTAGCTCTACCTTTATTATATTTTTTCATGTTCTTGCTTGCATGATTATGGTGCACGTAATGGCTAGATCCCATACAAGTCATCTGAGATGGCATTTCAAAACACTATACAGATTTCTTCTATGGTACTCAGGTCATGGTATACAAATTGCTTCTACAGTACCTGGGTGATAGTAAAAAAAATTCTTCTATGGTACCCAGGTGATGGTATAGGGGGTTCCATCCTCATACTCTAGAAGTTGTTGTAGATGTTTAAAATCTAGAAACTTTTTCTTCACCCATGCTTAAATCTGAGGACAATTTGGCTATAAATTTACCGTGTGTGTGTAGGTAAAGGAAATGTCTTCTACTTAAATAATATTCTAATGAGTCTTCTAAAGATTGAATAAAAATTCCACCTTGAAAACATTCCACTCTATTGCAATCCTTACATGTTTAGCACAAAGCAGTATTGTTGCCTTCCAAGTAGTGGTGAATGGGCTTATCACATGGGTAAGTTTTATACCCATTTCTGGGAAACCTTAACCTTTTTAGTGGTAAAAATATATTGTTAGGTATCTCATTATGCTCAAATGACAAAGAAATAAACATTGACTAGACATCCATGCATTGACGAGGAAGTGATAATAAATTTTTTAAGCTCCAAAGGTGATTTCCATATCTCTTGAAGGTGATGAAGCCATGTATTTAGCTTTCGTTGAAGCTAGTTTGTCTTCTCTTTTTGGATTCCCTATCTTAAAAGTAAAAAACATAGTTTTTCCATGACTGAAAATAATGGTTGGCAGGGAAATGAATTTGGGTTTAAATGCTAATGGTGTAGGTAGGCTATTTTGTTCAAATATCAATACCCAATCATGTATCTTATAAAACATGTATCCCTTTGAGAGTGACCATACCCATGAGGCAAGCTTTAAAGTTAGGTCCCTCTTCAACATGAAAAGGATTATAGCCACAGTAAGTCGTTCATTCAGTAATTGCAGAGGAGCTTAGCAGAGCAGGCGCACATTCTTCGTGACCTCAAAAGGAAATATGATGCATATGTTGGCATTCTGAACAATGATAACGTCAGTTGTGCAGATGGAATCTGATCTCTCTCTTGCAAGTCCTTTCACTCTTACAGTCGCAGGTTGCTGTACTATGATGAGAAACGACATTGTTTTTCTTTACGACCAGGCGCGTCAATGGAAGAGATTCATTTTAAATTAGGTTCGTGGAGAAAATATTTTATGGAATATATGTTTTTCTATCGAGGAAAACATAGTAATATTTTTTGTTAAATTTTAGTAACAATAGTATTTACTCTGTATTCCTTGTATCTCATACTCGGTATCTCCTATAACTCATACAAAAATTGGGGTAATAGTGGGAATGTAGCATCAAGCTCCACTCCTCTTAATCCAAAGTTCTGCATGAAAACCTTTGTGTCACTTTGTATGTAAGGCCTTTGTTGTAGAGTGTGGAGTTAGCTCCTACCTATGCATGACAAAAGCTATGTGTACCTTTTCAACTTTATTTTTTCACCTTTTGTCCTTTCATTTTGTGGAGTCCAGGACAAGAAGGCTTCAATCCCCGTTTCCAGCAAATTTTCACAACCCCAAGGAAAAAGGTTTAGTCTTAACACCCCCTACTCCTCTATTTGTTGGGAAAAATACTGAGAGGGGGGGGGGGTGAATCAGTATTTACTGCATATTCAAAACTTTTACTTTTTCTTGCTTCTAAAACCCATACGCTACTTTCCTGAAACAGACTCGCGTATATACGCGGATACCCTTTATGAAACTCGCGTATACACAGATATCTAATTATGTTATTAGATCTTCACTTAAATTATTCCATTAATATTTCATCAGATGTTTAATAAACAGTAAACATGAATAGTAAGCGCAGAGTAAACCATCACACAAAGCATCACACATGAACACCGGGATTTTAGGTGGAAACCCAAGTCGGGAGAAAACCACTGGTGTCGTTGTCTCAGCCTTCAATATTTTATTATAAAGAAAACATCTTACAACAATGTACTAGCGCAGACTCATACCAGTACGCAAGCACCCACCTGCGCTCATTTACCAGCCTCTCCTGGAAGGGAGCTCTGACCCCCTGCTCTCGTTTACCAGCCTCTCCTAGAAGGGAGCTACAACCCCCTGCTCTCGTTTACCAGCCTCACCTGGAAGGGAGCTACAACCCCCTGACTGAAGGCTACAAACCTCAGCACCTCTATGGACCACGTTTCATCAATTTTCACACTGGATCAGGTTCCTTTGGGCCAACTTGGAACCCGTTCATCATATTTTCGAATTTGGACCCTTTCCATACTTTTAAGCACGATCAACCATGAAACAGAGATACATATGACTCCTTGTGATATCGATAAACCGTGAAACAGTCAGGACATTTCTTACCAAAGACTTCAGCAAACCCTAGTTTGCATACGCTTTCCTTTCACTCGCTTTCCTTTCAACGATGTCGCGTATATACGCGCTTAGTCACATCAACCAGTGTATCTGGCCTAAACTGCTAACACATACGCGCTTTTTCTTCGGCGAAGCCGCGTATATACGCGCTTCCTCTGCGGCTAACTAGCGTATGGATCTTCAACCATTACAGAGCTACATACTTCTTCAGATCAGATATTCAGTTCAGATTCAACCCTTTACTTCAGACAGATGTTCGCCTCATCACAGATCTAATCACTCCATTAACAGATCTAGTAGATACAAATACATTTCAGATCTAGATATCCCGCTTCATCATTTCTTCATAGGTGCATCATAGATTCAGATCTATCATCAAACCTTTACCCTTTCCATACAGATATACTTCACAGAGAAGTATTCATTCAAGCTCAGACATCTTGCACGCAAACTCATGATTTGCACAATAAATTTCTTCTCTTTATATAGGTTTACCCTTTTTCAATACCATGAGCCCCTTTTTCAATACCATGAGCCAAAACAATACCATGAGCCCAAAACTACATTACTTCCGATGGTATTCCTGGATGGGGTCATTTAGATGAATCATTACCCAATACAATGGGTCAATTCCATGGTGGTTACCCCTGGTTTTGCACTTTTAAGAGCGCTTTTTGCCCATACGCGACTTGGAACGTTTATTCCCGTGTGCATACGCGACTTCCCTCAGGCAAATCCGCGTATGCCTAGAGACATACTCTTTTCATCAAGATTTAGCACATGCTGAGTTCCTTTCTTCATTGCCTTCTGTACACACTATAGATACATCAGATTTACTTCATCAAAAACATATTCTATCAAGCACAACTTCATCAAGTAAGTTGCCATCATCTTTATCAAGTGGGTTGCCATTCAAGAATAACACTCAGCATCATATAGCTAGAAAACATCATTTCATATCAGATTTACATCATTTACTAATTCCAACAGGTCAATAATAACTTCATCAGGTGGTTCGCCATCAAGGACAACACATGTCAATAGTCTCATGTCTTCATCTTCATTCAGTGGGTTGCCATCAAGGACAACACTCTGCATCATATTGCCAACAATCTCCCCCTTTGGACTTGATGGCAACCACGATAGTGTTTGGTTACCACAATAGATAGGTAGATTAAAAAGACAATGACACCATGTCACTCTCCCCATTTTTGACACCATTTGACACCATTCTTTTTCTTCATTCAAACACCATGTCACTCTCCCCCTTTGACATCAAGGGCAAAGGGTGGATCAAAACCAACATACTCTCCCCCTTTTCTCCTCATGTGGAAGAAGCGTTCTGCAGATCTGATATATACTGAAGTGACCAAGCTCCCCCTGAGTTCATGCTGAATCTTCAAACATATCTTCTAATGAAGTACATGACTCTATGAAATTCCTATCACCAAAGACTCATACTTACATCAAATATCCAACCAAGTGGGTTTACACATTTCAACTCAGCTACCCAACCAAGTGGGTTTACACATTTGACTCAGCTACCCAACCAAGTGGGTTTAAAAATTTTGACAAGTCCTTACATGACTGAAATTTACAATTTTACACCATGGGTCTCAACATGATCTTTTCATCAAAATACAAAAATGACTTTTTATAACCAACACCAGAAAGTCCTCAAGAAAGAGAACATATTTTAGAACCATCATAATGCCAATAATGCATTATACTCAGCAACGCTAAAGCTCCCCCTGAAACTGAGCATCCAGGCAACCTTTTCATATGACTAAGGCTCCCCCTTAGTTTGTGCATCCTGAACACTTTCACCAACAAATCATCAAGGCATATTTATCAAAACATGAGAAATAGAATTATGCGAACTGGAACACCACCAGAGACCAAACAGTATCAGAGATACCAAACAGCACTGCAGCTGTGCTAAAGAGAGCTGAATCCAAACAGAAAAATGTCAGCAATCAGACATACACGATTTTCTTTGCATGAACTCGCGTATATACGCGACTGTGTTTCAGAAAACCCGCATATCCAATACCATCTTCTAAATTTATGCAGATTTGTTCTTTTGACTGGCAGAGAACACTCCCAGCTTCTGTCTTAGATACTCGAATGCTTCCCTGGGCAGAGGTTTAGTAAAGATATCAGCAACTTGTTCTTTGGAGGGAACATACTCCAACTTAACTTTTTTCTCAAGCACTTGTTCACTTAAGAATTGATACTTGATGGGAATGTGCTTGGTCTTTGAATGCATAACCGGATTCTTTGAAATACTGATGGCACTTGTATTGTCACACATAATGGGGATGGGAGGTGTACATTTGATTTGAAAATCTTGTAAGGTTTGCATCATCCAAAGAAGTTGAGTGCAACAAGATGCGGCCGCCACATATTCTGCTTCTGCTGTAGATAAGACAATAGAATTTTTCTTCTTGCTGAACCAAGATACTAAACGGGGTCCCATATAGAATGCACCACCACTAGTGCTTTTTTGATCATCAACACTTCCAGCCCAATCTGCATCAGTGTAAGCATGAAGAGTAAGATCAGCATTATTTGGATACCATAGACCAAAGTCTTGAGTTCCTTGTAGGTATTTGAATATTCTTTTAACAGCCTGAAGGTGAAACTCTTTTGGATTAGCTTGGAATCGTCCAACAATCCCAACTGCATGCATAATGTATGGTCTAGTCCCAGTGAGATAAAGTAGACTTCCTATCATCGATCTGTATTCTGGTTGATTCACCGTGGGAGAATCATCATGAGAACTGAGATTGCATCCGGTTATCATTGGTGTACTTACAGGTTTGCATTCTTCCATGCCATACTTCTTCAGAATTTGCTTAAGATACTTTGCTTGTGATAGGAATATACCATCTGCAGTTTGATGCACTTGCAAGCCAAGAAAGAATGTTAGTTCCCCAAGTAAAGACATTTAAAATTCTTGCTGCATGACAGAAGCAAATTTTTGACTCATAGATTCTTCGTTACTCCCAAAAATGATATCATCAACATATACAACTACAATCAATAGTTTATCATTTTCAACTTTTGTGTATAAGTTGCTGTCTGCAGACCCCTTTGAAAATCCTTGTTGATGAAGATATTTGTCAAGATGATAATACCATGCCCTTGGAGCTTGTTTGAGACCATATAGAGCCCTTTTGAGTTTACAAACAAGTTTTTCATCATTTCCCAAAATGAATCCTTCCGGTTGTTCTATATATACTTCTTCTTCTAGATCACCATTAAGAAAAGCAGATTTAACATCCATTTGATAAACTTTGATTTGTTGATAACTTGAAAAAGCAAGAAACATTCTTATGGCTTCAAGTCGAGCTACAGGAGCAAAAGTTTCTTCAAATTCTATACCTTCTTGTTGAGTATACCCTTTGCAAACTAGTCTAGCTTTGTTCCTTACAACATCCCCAATCTCATTTAACTTGTTCTTGAAGATCCATTTAGTTCCAACGACATTTTTATCATGTGGTCTTGGTACCAAATCCCAAGTGTCATTCTTTTCAATTTGAACAAGCTCTGCATCCATGGCTTGCCTCCAACATTCATCTTTGCTAGCTTCATTGACATTGAGTGGTTCAATTGTGGATAGAAGTGCCAGATGACTAGAAGATCCCACAAAAGTTCTCCTTGTTCGTACACCTGATTCCTTGTCTCCCAAAATTTGAGAGGATGATTCTTTTGAACATATCTAGAAGGAGCTTTTTCAGATAGATCAGTTTCAGGTTCTTCATTGGATTCACTGTCTATATCATTTATATTTGAAGTAGAAGGCCATAAGTCATCATCATCTTCTTTTGTTGTTTGTTTTTCTTCTTTAGGAGCTGCAGGAGACTCATCGATAACAACATCAATACATTCAACAATATTTTGAAGCCTTTCATTATAACATTTGTATGCTTTGCTTGGAGATGAGTAACCAAGAAAAATTACTTTATCTGATCTAGGTTCAAACTTGCCAAGCTTTTCATCATTATTTTTTAGAAAGCATTTGCTTCCAAAAACTCTAAAATGCTTTACGGAGGGAGATTTACCATACCAGAGTTCATATGGAGTTTTATCACTATTTACCTGAACATGTGCTTTGTTGAGAATGTTTGCTGCTGTAAGCGTTGCTTCTCCCCAGAAAGTGTGAGGTGTTCCAGAATCATCAATCATAGCTCTAGCCATTTGTTGAATTGTTCTATTCACTCTTTCTGCTACGCCATTTTTTTGTGGAGTGCCAGCTATAGAGAATTGTCTTTTTATGCCATGTTGTTCACAAAATTCAAGGAATTCATTTGATGTATATTCACCTCCTCGATCAGATCTAAGGCACTTGATTTTTAGATCCAATTCATTTTCGACTAGTGCTTTGAATTTCTGAAATTTTTCAAATGCTTCATCTTTGTGTTTAATGAGCCCGACCCAACACATTCTAGAGTAATCATCAATAAATAAGATATAGTATTCTTCCCCACGTGGTGTCTTTTTCCTCACAGGTCCACATATGTTAGTATGAATGAGTTCAAGAGGCTTGCTTGATGATCCTTCCTTGGCATTAAATCGTACTCTGGTCTGCTTACCAAATTGACAAGATTTGCATATGACACTTTCTGGAAGATTAATATTTGGAAGATCACGAACAGCTTGAAGTCTGCTTGCTTTGTTGATTTGAGAGAAACTCAGATGCCCCATCCTTCTATGCCATAGCCAATTTTCTGAAGACTTGCTCAAGTAGCATTGATCTATGCCGTTTAGAACATACAGGTTGCTTGGATTTCTTTTTCCTTTTATAATGATTTTACCTGTATCAAGATCACGAACCACACATTATTTTGAACTAAAGACCACTTCTGTTCCTTGATCACACATTTGACTTACACTTAACAGGTTATGGCTTAATCCATCTACATACATGACATCTTTAGCCTTCACCTTTTCTTTTAGAAATACTGACCCTTTTCCTTTAATTACAGCAGGAGTATCATTTCCAAACGTAACTTTCTTTTCCTTTTCTAGAGAATTATATGTACGAAGTTTGCTTTTGTCACCTGTCATGTGTCTTGAGAACCCACTATCAATGTACCATTGATTCTCTTCACCTTCTGCAAATAATGCTATCCCACAATTTTCAACCGGTATTTCTTTCTCTTTCCATACTTTAGAGCTTGAGGGAACATGCTCTTTTGGCTGGACCTTGCTCCTGCATTCAGATTCTTCATGACCAAAGTTATTGCAATAAGTACATTCAACTTCGTTTTGAAGAGGAGAAAAGTTGTTATAGGTGTTCTTCTTTGGTTCAACATTCATCCTTATCTTTCTTGCTTCTCTCGTCATGATGGTTTTATATGCAACACATTGAACAACTTTATGACCAAAATTGTGACATGAGAAACATTGTCCATTGAAGTAGAAATTTCTGTGATCATGAAATCTTCTATTAGAGTTTACCTGTTGGTTGTAGCCATTTTGAAAGATCTCCTTGTTAATGTTCCTTGAATTGAGATGATCATGCTTTACCTGTAAAGATCCTTTGTTCCCTTGCTGAGTGGCTGAATGTAGAGAACCAACTGTGGCTGCTTTTAGAAAATTTGATGCTGATGTCTGGGAAGATTCCCCAGTATATCCAAGACCTGTTTTTATAAGAGGAGACCGTTGTACCTTGATAATCTCATCCAAGGTTTCTGAACCTTTAGCAAATCTAAGATTGAGAGATTTCATTTTCTCATTATCTTTCCTTAGACTTACTACTTCACACTCCAATTCCTCAATGCGTTTTTCTCTTGCTTCAAGCTGATTTTCAAGAGTCTCTATGATTATGTTCTTTTCTTCTTGGCTTACTTTGAGTTGAGTGTTTTCTTCAAGAAGATTATTGTCTTCTAGAGAATACACAAAAGTACCCTTTTCTTTTCTAGATTCTTTTTCACATTCTTTCACAATTGCCCATACCTTTGCACCAAGATTTTGCAGATAAGCTTTTGTTTGCACACTTCCCATTGCGGCGGATCTCCTTCAAGCGATCAAGCTTCTGCAGAAGGACCTGCTCCGATACCAATTGTTGGGAAAAATACTGAGAGGGGGGGGGGGGGTGAATCAATATTTACTGCATATTCAAAACTTTTACTTTTTCTTACTTCTAAAACCCATACGCTACTTTCCTGAAACAGACTCGCGTATATACGCGGATACCCTTTATGAAACTCGCGTATACACAGATATCTAATTATGTCATTAGTTCTTCACTTAAATCATTCCATCATTCCTTCATCAGATGTTTAATAAACAGTAAACATGTGTAGTAAGAACAGAGTAAACCATCACACAAAGCATCACACATGAACACCAGGATTTTTAGGTGGAAACCCAAGTCGGGAGAAAACCACCACTGCAGTTGCTCAGCCTTCAATATTTTATTATCGAGAAAACATCTTACAACATATGTGCTGGTGCAGACTCTACCAGCACACAGGCACCCACCTGCGCTCGTTTACCAGCCTCTCCTGGAAGGGAGCTCCAATCCCCTTACTCGTTTACCAGCCTCTCCTGGAAGGGAGCTACGACCCCCTGATCTCATTTACCAGCCTCACCTGGAAGGGAGCTACGACCCCCTGATCTCGTTTACCAGCCTCACCTGGAAGGGAGCTACGGCCCCCTGACTGAAGGCTACAACTCTTAGCACCTCTATGGACCATGTTTCATCAATTTTCACACTGGATCCAACCACTTCAATAGAACACAACTTGCAGACCGCAATTCATCATATTTCCAGACGGAACCCTTTCCATACTTTTAAGCACGAATCAACCTTGAAACGGTACCTGTCTTAAACGGATATCGGTAAACCAACGAATAAGATCGGACATTTTCTTTGGATTCAGCAAACCCTAGTTTGCATACGCGCTTTCACTTCACCGATGTCGCGTATATACGCGCTACCATCCACACAAATCAGCGTATACCTCTGTATGTATTTCATTGCGCATACGCGCTTTATCTTCAGCGAAGCCGCGTATATACGCGCTTCCTCTTCGGCGAAGTAGCGTAGATCTTCAACCATCATAGAGCAGCATACTTCTTCAGATCAGACATTCAGTTCAGATTTAACCCTTTACTTCAGACAGATGTTCGCCTCATCACGGATCTAATCACTCCATAAACAGATCTAGCAAATACAGATACATTTCAGATCTAGATATCCCGCTTCATCATTTCTTCATAGGTGCATCATAGATTCAGATCTATCATCAAACCTTTACCCTTTCCATACGGATATACTTCACAAAGAAGTATTCATTCAAGCTCAGACATCTTGCACTTACATCATGATTTGCAAATAATTTCTTTATCATTACCATAGGTTTACCCTTTCAGCTCAGATGAGCCTTTTCGTACACGGGCAAAACAATACCATGAGCCCAAAACTACATTACTTCCGATGGTATTCCTGGATGGGGTCATTTAGACGAATCATTACCCAATACAATGGGTCAATTCCATGGTGGTTACCCCTGGTTTTGCACTTTTAAGAGCGCTTTTTTCCCATACGCGACTTGGAACGTTTATTCCCGCGTGCATACGCGACTTCCCTCAGGAAAATCCGCGTATGCCTAGAGACATACTCTTTTCATCAAGATTTAGCACATGCTGAGTTCCTTTCTTCATTGCCTTCTGTACACACTGTAGATACATCAGATTTACTTCATCAAAAACATATTCTATCAAGCACAACTTCATCAAGTAAGTTGCCATCATCTTTATCAAGTGGGTTGCCATTCAAGAATAACACTCAGCATCATATAGCTAGCAAACATCATTTCATATCAGATTTACATCATTTACTAAGTCCAATAGGTCAAGAATAACTTCATCAGGTGGTTCGCCATCAAGGACAACACATGTCAATAGTCTCATGTCTTCATCTTCATTCAGTGGGTTGCCATCAAGGACAACACTCTGCATCATATTGCCAACAACCTGGGCATAGATACGCTGCCGGGAAAGCATACTACATAGAGGTTTTCTCGGATTTTGAGGAGGAAGAAGAAGAACATGAACCAGGAGGAGGTCATAGCACTAAAAATGTTGAGGGAGATCTAACACCATCAGGAGATGCGAATGGAGCATTTTCTCCTATTGGAGGAAATCTTGCATCTTTGAGGGGAGTACCTAAGTACTTAACATTAAAAGTTCATTGTTAAATCATGAATTGGAGGTTATCGATTCTTATTGATAGTGGGGCCACCCACAACTTTATTGATGCTCTCCTTATGCAAAGGAGGGAAATACCCCCCGATACTTTTGAGGGATTCTCTGTTTTGGTTCTAGGAGATAGAACAATGCAATGCATGCATTATGTCCCAGCACTCTCAGTCACCATGGGATCCTACACTTTGGTGGATCACTTCTTTGTACTTGACATACCAGACACCAATGTTATTTTGGGTGTTTAATGGCTAATTACATTGGGGAAAATCACCGCTGATTGGGAGGCTTTACAAATGGAATGGGTGGACAAGAAGAGTGGTGCACCTCAAATGATCAGAGGCTTGCATTCTTACCCCTTAGGCAACACTTCCGGACAAAAAATAGAGATGGATTTGCGCATTGGAACCAAGGACCTTACAGTCCCATCCATCATGTTCATGAGATTTCTATATGGGACACTGCTATCTAGTGGAAAACCACCTGGGAGGCCACCTGATTTAGATTTTGTGGGGAATACCTCACAACTTGGTGCTCCAAACTTAGATCCAGGAGGTATTGGATTACTTGAAGGCAAAGCTACAATGCTGGGAGGCTTGGGTAAGCTCAAGAAGGAGGGAGATCTTCTTCCCTTCTCATCGTCACCCACTCTCTTTTCTGGATCTGCGTTGTGGGAAGAGAAGAATGGAAGGATCAGCCTTCCAACCATATGCCCCAATCATAGACTTATTCATGTGTTCCAAGGTTGAATCGATGAGTGCCATCAGTGAAGCAGATTCCTGAAGTTAGCTAAATATTTTCATAAGATATCATATGGTATTGTTGTCATTAATTCAAGGAGGACGAATACTGGAGGTGAATTTGTCTAGTTTTTCAATATCGAACGTTAAAGGGTACTAATCTCATCTTAATATGCTTCTAGTGTGTTGAAGCAAACAACAGGTTCTCTTCATACTCTCTCTTGTGTCACTTTGAATTTTAAGAATCAAATTGTAGTGTCCAACATGCCCTGGTTATAAAATGTGATCAGTAAAACATCAATCTTGTGTAAAATGGTTAAATATTTGTTTGAGAACAACAAAATTTATTGAGGAATTAAACATAACAGTATGAACCTTTGAAGTTCCTCCTTGAATGCACATTGTTTACTATGTCATTCGTTGAATTTACCCTTTTGGAGAAAACACCTACATCACTATAAAAGTTTAGAAAAACAGTGATCATATTATTGGTTGAACCATGGAGGGATTCCTAAAAAGCTTGAGAAGAATAAAAGTTGGTTCCTTGAACCACCATGCGTCAGAAGACCAGAAAACAAAACCAAGCAGTAGACCTTTTTCAAGAGGTATTTATGCGACCCTTCAAAAAGGACTGCCAAAAGATTTGTAGGGAGAATTGGGGATTAGTCACAGAATTTTTCTCTTGGGACATATTTGAAACACATGTATATGACATGGAGAGTTCTGTCCAATCTAGATGAGCTTAATGAACTTCTGTCCAAAATAATCCAAGAAGAAGGGAAGAAACTAATTTGGGCTCTAAAACTAGCTATGCTTTCTCTTATACAACCCAAATTCTTGGAGGAACCATGTGAGGGGATTGGCCTTCCAGTTGCATCATGCATCATCAACATCATGAAGTTGAATGCACCTATAGCTCCATACAATGATTAAGTTATCAGGAGGATTATGAGATTGATAGTAGAGAATTTTCAGGATTTGGACAACAATGAGAGCTCTCCCTTTGGGAAGAAGTTTGATATTCTATGGAGTATGGCCACATCTGAGACGTATGTCATCATATTTTACCCTAAGTGTGCTGACTTGATTCTGCAGATGTTCCAATACTTCCAAAATTTGCATGCAGCAAATTGGAATATTGATTTTTGCTGATTTCACTAAGGAGAAGAATAAATGGGTAAGGAGGCCCATGCATAATAGAAATCTGAATAAAATATCTCATAATGTGAAAAGGGATCAACATAAGAGCTAGATTTCACACCCTCATGTGTGAATAGGGACTTTTGCATGTGGACAAAGTCAAGTTTGACCAAGTCAACAACATTAATATTTGAGGAGTGGATCCTAAATAAAATGAATGCTCAAATGTGAAAAAGGCTAAATTTGAGCTATTTTCATAAGCTCACTTAATTGTGAAAGAGGCTGGATCAATTGAAAAAGTCAACCAGGACCAAATCAACATCGTTGTCCGGATGCAATGAACCTCCTAGATGCACAGCACAGTTTTAGTTGGAGGCTACACATGTGAATGGAGATAAATCATTGAGATGGTTTAGGGTTTGGCAAGATTTCTATATTATAAAAGGAAGTCGAGGACATCAAGAGAAGGTTATTCATGATATGATATTTTCTGAAGATATTGTCTATTTATACATTTTTTATTCTCTTGTTGTTTAGCTGAGAATAGTGTTGTTTAGCACTGGCTGTTCCCAAACGAGAATCCCACCTCTTCCATTGAGTAGCTAAAGGAGGAGCCTTGCTGATCTTGTCCACTATCAGGCATTTGGCCAAGCTACATATTTCAACTACAATGCATATCCTATTGAGGGTTTGGTTGTCCTTCTAAGCTGCAGCAAGTGGAGGCTAGATTTGCTCAGATCTAGGCCAATCTAGTGCCTATTTTCAGTGGGAAAGTCTTTTGTCTGATTGACAAGAGTGTATTGGATATTTGGACCTGCATATTCAGATGTTGGCATCAGGCCAAATCAGTACCAGAGCCAACAAAACATTTTCTCTCCTTTAATTGCATTATTTGCAAGTATACAATTGCAGGGATTTTTGGCATACTTTTGGAGGAGAGATCTCTAGTGTTGGGGTTCTGTCGTTCACTGTGGTGATCCATGGATTAGCAAATCTAATAAATGTCTTTTTCAGATATGATCTTCTTATTTTTGTATTTACTTCATAAATTCTGAATATTATTGTAGATCTGCAACTTTAGATCTCGGATCTAATCTTTGTATCTCATGTTTTGCTCAAAACCGCAAGGGGAATTTGTAGAGGAACTCATCTAGTGTACAAATCTGATATGGATCTAATATTTTGTACACAGATATGTTCTAGATCTGAAATTTAATGTACATCTTCTACAGCTCTTATTATAACATTGTTCAAGCCTTCTTGCAGCCTAATACATTGTTGTAGCAGTTCATTCTTAAGGGTTTCTTCATCAAAGTATTCTATTTTCCTCTTGTACATTGTGTGGGCCATATTATAAATCTGTTATACTGATGTATAAGTGATTAATGAGCCTCCATATTTTCCTCCTATTGTTAGTCAGATAAACTGCATTATTTTCTGTGCAGTATTGTTTTGTGTTACTGCAGTCCCTTCCTTGGGCATTTTTGAAGCCATACTAGGTGTCGGAGGTCTATTTACCTCACCTAGTTTGATTTGTTTCTAGCCTCCTCTTGGATTTCAGTCTTATATTATCAAATCTAAGGAATCCAAGGGTTGGTTTCCAATCCTATAGCATACATTCCTAAATATTGACTTTTTTAGGCATGCCTTGCTAAGTAGTCCCATTTTTGGATATTACAGTGGTATCAGAGCATGATCTTGGCTCAGCCTGTGAGTTCCAGCCTTTATGCTATCAGAAGAATAAGAAGACAAAGAATAAGAGAAAATATCAATATTATGGAAAGAATGAGATTTCTCTCATCACTTTTCAGATCCAGGAAGAACCTCTCCAAGGAGGTTAAGCAGATGAATGAGAAGAGATGTAGTGAAACTCCTAGAGGGTTTCATGAAGAGGAAGAACCATGCAATTCATATTCTCAAAGAGAAGAAGACTATATGCATGAGAAACACTTATATCATCAAATTCTAAGTGAATACCTTGTTGATTACAAATGTCAACCGAGAGCCTTCAAGGAGACTCTAGCTTTTCCCCAGTTCATTCAGCTGGAAGAAGAGAGGAGGCCCTACATAAATGAGATGATGAGAGGAAATATATTTTTACTATCCATATTTCATGGGTCACACACATGTTCAGCAAAGGCTTCAGTGATGAAGCTAAAATAATTCTTCCTACTACATCCAGTGGTAGAGAGAGAGGTTGTAGAGTTTGTAGTGCTGCACTTTGAAGGTGAAGCAAGCACATGGTGGTTTAGCCAGATGAGACATGCAAGAGTATCTAATTTTGCAGAGTTCACTCAAAGGGTGATCAAGATATTTGATGAAGAGAAATTAGAGGAAAAGAAGCCTTCACCACCACTTGAGGGGGTGTGTACCAACACTGTCAGAACCATGGACGAGCAACCTTCATCTTCAGTAGTTGGGGAAGCCAACACAATGGAGGGAGAAGCTCTTGCAACCCTACAAGATGCTTCCAAATTTCACCAAGGTATTCTTAAGTATCCATCTCTTATGATTTCAGAAAATATCATGGAGGGATCTGCATCATTGCATGTTGCTGATATAGAGCAACAGAACTGCATTGCATTGTACAATAACAATAGTGAAGAAAAGAGGATCCATTCCCTATGGGAGCTGTTAGAGTCGGTCTTGTAATCCCTTCGTCAGAGATCATTTCTCTTATTGCATTTCATTTTTAGGTGTCTTATTCAGCTCATTAATCTGAATTCCGTTAGGGGCATGCCATTGTCTGATGGAAGGGCTTCGTTTTCCCATTTCCCTCATGTTTGTACCTGCTGGGTTGGTCAAAATTTGTCAAGGGTCATCAAAGTTGATTTCATGTCATCTACAGTCATAGGTGCTATTTTGGTAAAAAAAGAGTCATTTCTCTTTCTAGGTCTACGGTTTGGTCTTTAGAAATGTTAAATAATGCCTGTAGGCCATGAGGATGTCTTCAATAATTTTTTACTTCAAGATGTTCATCGTCAATAATGCTCGAGGATATTTCTTCTTCAAAACTCTATCTTGAGGAAGAATTGTCAGAATTATTTTTTGTAATAAATATCTATTGTAAAATTTTCCACCATGAAGTACTTCAAATGCAGACTCTATTCCTCCTATGCCGAAGTCCAACGCCACCATCCCTGCAAAAATCAACCAATAAAAACCATCATTTCAAGCCAAAAATCAAAAGGAAATTTGAAAAGCAGAGTTTTATTAAAAGGTGAAAAAGTGCCGATGTGAAACATTACAAAGTGGGTCTTTACAAAGAGAAAATCAAAGCCATGAATCTATATAGATATTCCAATGTTTATCAATGCCATTTGCATTCAAAGAGGTTGATTGAAGTCAAATTTCAGTGGTGAAAGGGCGATTTTGTAATTTTGGAAAACCAAGGCTGTGTTCAAGGCTGCATGGCACATTGGGTAAGCGCACGATGCACTGGGGCTCCGTGATGCATTGGGCGTTTTCACACAGTGTTTTTTTGCTCTGGCATGGTGCATCCACAGGACACAATGCACTGGGCTTGTGCGTGGCACAGAGAGCCTCCAAGGCAAAAATTTCATCTCCGCTCCATTAAAAGTCAATTCGATTCAGCTCATTTTTCTCCAAGTAAGTTCGACCATGCTTGTTTAGTGATTTTAGTTATGTGTGGTGTGGTTTAAAGGCGAAGACATTAGAGTTTGGTTGGTGAAAGAACAAACCTTATATCCATATTAAAATATGCTTCCTAGGGTTCAAAAAGAAGTGTTGTAATTTGACTATTGGTGTTAAACGCTCCCACCCCATTTTCATTTGTGTTCCCATCACTGTTTTCATATTGTTATCATAATCCCCTCTCCTATTCCCGCTGTCCCATATCCCTTATACCCTTTGTTCCTATTTTTTCATCCTCAAACCCTATCATTGTCTATCACTTCCCTTCCTTCATATCATTGATAAGTTCCTAATTCCCAAAACATTCAAGGACTGATTTAACATCCTTGACTTCACCTAGCTTGAGTATATCTTGTCATTTCACTCCTATCCCTAAGAACTACATTTCCCATCACTATCTCCCACTCCCATATCACTTATAAAGTCTCCAAATCTCAAAATTCCCTCAAGCAGTAAGTGATTTTCCTTCCACTCCAAATTCACTTGACAGTCTATTGTATTCATTGTGATATTTCCTCACAGTCCTCTATTTCATATGTGGCACACTTGGTATTGAAAGACAAACTCTTGTTTTCACCAAATACATATCAGCATATACTTGTCAAACACCTTGTTTTTAGCACCATGTCAGGGAAAAATTCATCATATGAGTAGGGATATGAGCAAGACAGTGACTCAACCACCGAGCTAAATGTATCGAGGAGGTCTCATAAAAGTGGCGGGCACGTCAAAGAGGAGCTCACTTCTTTGGCTCAATTGCAGGCCTGCCCACTTGCAATGACATGCTTTCAACAAAAGTCATGTTTTAAGTATTGTGAGATGATATCTCAGATTCAGCGCCATCAGGAGTTCGTTTGCTTATTTTTTTTACATTTGCATGATGGTCATGTAAACCTTGCTGGAGTGAACTTCACCTTGACACCAGATACCATTTCTGAGGCGACCGGGATACTGAAAATTGGTGAAGAGTGGAATAAGAGATAGCAATTGGATAGAGCATATTATGAACCTTACATCAGGCCCGGATATTCGAGGCAGCTCAGCCGGGTATTTCCATTCCTGTTTCTGAAGGAGTCCTATGCACCATTGCTGAAACTCATCATCAGATACTTCAGCTGTGAGGGCTGTTTCTCACGTCTTTATGCATACCACACCAGATTTTTGATGCATTTTACGAGAGTGAGACTGATGAGTATCCAATATTTCATGTGTCGAAACATAGAGTGGATGACTACCCTGGTGCAGAGGAAGACTCTAGAGCAGCAGCATAACAACATTTATCATTATGCGCTCATCAAAATTATTGTAGTACATCAGCTTGGATTGCAGGGCATTGCATGGGATGAGTTCATTTCCCGTGACTTCTTTGCAGCCCTCCAACCTCCTCTCGAGATTTTTCATGATGAGGGAGAGCCTTCACATCAGTTTGATGTTCTCGAGACTGAGGCTATCAGTGCTCCAGTGTGTGTGACATATCAGAGAGGCCACAGAGCCTTATTTGCATCAGCACGACGAGTACTATCTCCACTTGGCGTGGAAGGGGTCTCGTCTTCAACATCAGTACAGGTACAGGACAGAGGCAAGATGCCTATGCATGATGAGTGCCCTTCATGAGGCCAAGACACTGATTTTACATTCATCGATGTTGATTTGAGCTCTCCTAGCTCAAAGATGAAAGAGACCATCGAGGAATAGAAAGATGAGATCGATACATTGACCGTGAAGTTATAGAGAGCTCAGTGGATTATAAATTATTTGGAGCAATGGAATAAACAATTGGAAGATCAGCACACACTCACAGAGTTGCAAAAAATCCGTGAAGATCAAGAATTGGCCTGAAAGAGACCAGGTGAGATGACACCTTTTGAGTGGCAAATTTGGCTTGAGAGAGTCAACAGACTTCTTGAGAATTTGTTGGCGAAGGCCGATAGGGACAAATACATGCTCGGACATATGAAGAACCACTATTGGGCCCGCACACACATTTGCAGAGCCAGGATGAAGATCCTGAAGGTGAGGTTGAGGAGAGCAATGAAACGTCGGAAAAGGCCGGATCCACTCCGAATCTTGGCCGAAGCCTCCATGACTGAGCATGAGACATGATGGGATACCTTCACTCCAAATTTCAGCAAGTTTGGAGTAAATTTTGTCATTTTTGAAAATTTTGGTTACAAAACAGGTTTTTCTGCCCGACGCGTCGCGCCACCCGACTCGCGCTTATGATTGGGAAATATTTTGGAGGAAAACTTGATATTTTTTGGTTTTTTAAGGTAAATTATGCATGCTCAGGAATGGCTGAGAGATTTCATCAAATTCTTGGTGGTATAAAGGGTCAAAAACACCTTGAAAATGGCCTTTCTGCCACCTTTTGCACACCTAGGAACTAGTCTTGGGAGATTGAAGTTTTGGAGGGGAAAATTACATCCAAATCCAAAAATTCCACTTGGGTTGGATAGAAGACAGACAAGGCCTTCCAACGAGCTATCATGAGCGTGATTTGGACTTAAATAATTTCCCAAAAATTAGGCTCAAAGTGGCGTGGTGCATTGAGTTTTCTGGCACGGCGCATAGAGGGATTTTGCCCAATTTTCACTTTTCAGCTCAGAAATTCAGCGAGTTTGACTAGTTTCACTTTTGGATGTAATTATTGATCTATATTGATGTAATTTTATGGCTATGATGTAATTTTGGCTCACATTTACTTTTTCTAGAGGATTCATTCACTAAAAAGTGAAAATTAAATGAATGAATCAGTTTCCTTCCTTTTAGAGGCAAGTTGTTTGGCTACCTAGATTTCAGTTCCATGTTTAGAGTTGGTTGAAACAACTACTAGAAGGAGGAGCGTGACCCCTAGAGGCATGGTAAGGGATTAGGATGGTATATATTATGTATTTTCTGAGTCATTTTTAGGGTTGGACTCTTGGGAAAAGTTTGGCACCTCATTGTATATTCATTTCAGCTTTTTGGGAAAGGAAAGACTAGGGTTTGCAACACTTGTTGGGATCCTTGTGGCTCTGAGTTTTGATGGTGTTTCTATCCATGTAATTGTAAGTTTCATTAATTTTTTATGTATGCAATTTCCCTTCTCTTTTCTTCTAAATTAAACAAATGAGTAACTAAGGTAGAATTCATTAGTTTGCTCGTGCTCTGCCTTAAACTTTTTTTTTAGTTTTATATGTTTCCTCCATTTGAAGAGGATCCTTGCACCTTCTTGCCCTCTTCAGCTCCTCAACAATATTTTCTATCCACTAATTGAATCTAAGACATCAAACCATTGCTTTCCCTGCCCCAACTTGAACTCTGCAAGAATTGGCCTCATCCCCAAACCCAAAACTGCCTTTCCCTTTTTCCAACAAAAAACCCCTAAAAATCATTCCAAACTCCTTGATTAATATACCTAGCCTAAAATTAGCACTCATTTCAGTCATATCAAGGCTTATTGATACATTTTTCCTGAGATTGACCCGAAGAGAGCCCTCTCTTGTTCTGGTAGGGCTAGCTACCAGACTGAGCGTGGTTTGGTGTTACCCTGAATCCCGCCTTCCTTCAGCCTAAGGTGGATTTGGGCCATAACATAGTGGCGACCATACAAGGGAAGATCAAATTATTTGCTTGTTAGTGGTATTTGTTTTATAAGCTACAGACGGAGTTTGAATTTATGCCAGGTAGCCTTCGAAACACTTTTGCTTTGCATTAGCGGAAGTAGATAAACGTTACTTCAGTCAATCTCTGGTCTACCTTGTGAACGTAACACTTGAATTGTAGATTTTCTTGCCCCAGGACATGTATCAAGTTCAGATCTGATGGTTGATGGTGAAAAACAATCAGACATAAAGAAGGCTGAAATCATTCACCTGGTGACTCCAACTCAATGTAGAGACTCCACTGGAGGACTAACTCTTTCTCTGCGAAAATGGAAGGATCGTACACTAAGTTCAGGTATCCAAAATGCAATGGTATTCAGGATCTAGTCTGCTTTCTTGTAAATTAATTTTTTGCTGGTCTTGAAGCTATCTTGAAAGTTTTTCGGAATTTGCTGTATGATAAAGGTGATCAAAATCTTCACTCGACCTATTCAAAAAGTGTAAATACTGAGTTTCCCTTTGATCCTAGCCTCCTTACCTTTCCCACATCTTATGATGACTCTCTTAAGAGTGATGAGCCTAAAGAAACAAATACTAATCCCGTAGCTCTTGTATATACTCCTACACCTTGTATAGTCCTAGATAGGTATAAACCTCTTGTTTTACCTTCTGTTCTTCATGCTTTCCCTAAAAATCATGACCTATATTTGCCAAGATTTGATGGTGAATGTAACAATGTCAACACTGAGCAACATGTGCAGAATGTTGAGACTTTTCTTGACCTTTTTGAATTTGATGAAGAGGATGTCAGTATTAGGCTTTTTGCTCTTTCTTTGCAAGGCCAAGTGAAGAGTTGGTTCAAAACCTTGCCTGATGCGAGCATCTTAGATTTCCAGCAGTTCTTCAAAGTTTTCCTCGATAGGTGGGTGATCACACATAACATTTTCTTGATTATAAAAGAGTATAACTAGCTGAAAAGACTGCCAGGGGAGACAGTACAACAGTTTTCTGCCAAATTTAACCAAGTATATTTTTCGATGCCATCTGATATAAGACCTTCTCCTAGATCTGCTATCTTGCACTACCCGGGTGCCTTTGATCCAGAAATGGAGTTTCAGGTGAGAGAAAGGAATCTTTCAACACTTGTAGAGATGCAGAACAATGAAGTAAATGTAGAGGCTCATTTGCTGATCCGAAGGGCAAGGTTGATGGAAGAAGAGATGAAAAACATAGATCCGGAGAAATCGACATCTTTAGAGGTAAAGCTTGACATGTTTGTAAGTGCAGTAGAAGAGATGATGCAAAAGAACACCACAAGGAATGAGTATAATGTTCAAGCCCATGACTTGTTGATTGAAGAAGAACAAGTGGCTGATCCAAAACATTTTGTTTCTTATCCCAGTTGTTGCAGTGATTGTTTTATAGATCATTTTGGAGAAGAGAGATCTGTTGAATTGACATGTATGCTTGATGATGTGTTGTATACTGATGATTTGCCTCAGTTTGATCAGTATGATGATGATTATGTTCTCCAAATAGAAGCTAATCTTGCAGACAAATCAGCAGCTAGTTTGTGGAAAGAGGAAGTTCACTTTCAGCATCTTGAGTACAGTGATCAACCGATGCATATCAGCTATGAAAATGATGAAGAAAGTGCAGCAAATTTTGAAGTAAGTGAAGGATATTTTCCTTTTCGTTTTGATTTGTTTCAGTTCATCAGAGACAAATTTCATACAATCAGAAATAAAATGTCAACAAGTCTTGATCTGGACCATCTCGAGCGCAATTAATACTTTGTTCAAGATTTCTGATATTCAGATTTGCAGTCCCCGAAAGCCATTGATTGTCAAGTTGCAGATGAAGCCATGGAAGCTAGCATATATGATCCAATGATACAAGGTGACTCTGTACCATTTTGTTTTGAATAATTCCAGCTATTGAAAGGTAAATTGCATAGTAAGTCTTCGAATGAGCCGCTTGTAGGAAATCAACAATCTCTCAGTTTTGATGTTGAGGATGAGACAGATAGCGGGATTCTTGAGCAAGTTGTTAATGAGAAATCTGAAATCATTTTGGATACAAAACCCTCCCTAGCTCTATATTTGCAGCCACCAAACGAAATTGAAGGTCAGATTACAGATGAAGGCGTGGAAGCCGAAATACATGATTTAATGATGCAAGAGAATTCTGTACCCTTTTGTTTCGAATAATTTTAGTTTATAAAGCAGAATCTTCGTAATCTCTCTAAAGAGAAAGATGAATAGTCAGTAGGATGTCATACAGTTTCAATGGATACATCGCAGCAGTCTTCTCAAGTTTTTGATGATCCTATTGCTCGTGTGTTGGATGGTGTTTGTTGTAATAGTTCTTCTCCATTAGCTAACCATGTGCCAAAGAAGAATGGTGATAATAATCTTATTCAAAAGTCGCCTTCATTGTCTTGTCTAACAGATTTTTAATTACAAATCCCATTTCAAGGTTTGCAGTCATATGAGGAGATTGATAAAGGAGACTTTTGTTCTGTTTGGAATCAACTACAGAGTTTGGTTATTCACGAATTTTAGGATCCTTTTGACAGCTTGCTGCAATCACCAAAGAAAGACAACAGAGATGTGAGGAAAATATTAATATCCAGCTATAAAGATTATGTGGACCAGAATAGTGATGTGTTAATGGAAATCAGTAGCTATGTTTATGAATATCCTTTCACAATTTTCTTGAAGTCATCCAGTCAATTCATGCTTTGCAAGTTTATCAGCAGTCAACTTGATTCGGAGTTTCCTTTCGATTCTTCTATTTTCCTACGTATCAGAAATAATTTGGGAAGAAATCAAATAGCAGCCATGATGCTTACATGGTTGCATTGGCTATTCCATTTCACTTGATCGGGTGGTGAAAAGAACAATTAGAGTAGGTTTGATGAATAAGCTCAATTATGAGCATCTTTCTAGTTTGTCAGTTGTGTTTTAGTCATGTTTGGTTTTATTATAGTTTTCAGTCATGCATTTCAGCTTGAGTTTTTTATTCCATTTCCCAATGGATGAAGGCACTGTCTGCTTTCCCAAAGATCTATAGTTCTTGGCACCTCCCAGGAGCTACCATCCCCATTGAAGCCAATCTTAAAGTCGGTCTTGTCATCCCTCCATCAGAGATCATTTCTTTTATTCCATTTCATTTTTAGGTTTCTTATTCAGCTCATTAATCTTCATTCTGTTAGGGGCATGCCATTGTCTGACGAAAGGGCTTCGTTTTCTCATTTCCCTCATGTTTGTACCTACTGGGTTGGTCAAAATTTTTCAAGGGTCATCAAAGTTGATTTCATGTCATCTACAACAATAGGTGCTATTTTGGTCAAAAAAGAGTCATTTTTCTTTCTAGGTCTAGGGTTTGGTCTTCAGAAATGTTAAATAATGCCCGCAGGCCATGAGGATGTCTTCAATAAGTTTTCACTTCAAGATGTTCATCATCAATAATGCTCGAGGATATTTCTTCTTCAAAACTCTGTCTTGAGGAAGAAATTGCCAAATTTATTGTTTGTAATAAATATGTATTTTAAAATTTTCCGCCATGAAGTACTTCAAATTCATACTCTGGTCCTCCTGTGCCGAAGTCCAACGCCACCATTCCTGCAAAAATCAACCAATAAAAACCATCATTTCAAGCACAAAATCAAAAGGAAAGTTGAAAAACAGAGTTGTATTAAAAGGTGAAAAAGTGTCGATGTGAAACATTACAAAGTGGGTATTTACAAAGAGAAAATCAAAGCCATGACTCTATATAGATATTCCAATGTTTATCAATGCCATTTTCATTCAAAGAGGTCGATTGAAGTCGAATTTCAGTGGTGAAAGGGCGATTTTGTAATTTTGGAAAACCAAGAATGTGTTCAAGGCTGCGCGGCGCATTGGGTAAGCGCGCGACGCACTGGGGTTGTGCGACGCATTGGGAATTTTCACACAGTGGATTTTTCCTCTGGCGTGGCGCATCTACAAGACGTGGTACACTGGGCTTGTGCGCCGCACACAGAGCCTCCAAGGTAAAAATTTCATCTCCGCTCCATTAAAAGTCAATTCGATTCAGCTCATTTTTCTCCAAGTAAGTTTGACCATGCTTGTTCAGTGATTTTAGTTATGTGTGGTGTGGTTTAAAGACGAAGACATTAGAGTTTGGTTGGTGAAAGAACAAACACTATATCCATATTAAAATCTGCTTCCTAGGGTTTGAAAAGAAGTGTTGTAATTTGACTATTGGTGTTAAACGCTCCCACCCCATTTTCATTTATGTTCCCATCACTGTTTTCATATTTTTATCATAATCCCCTCTCCTATTCCTGCTGTCCCATATCCCTTATACCCTTTGTTCCTATGTTTTCATCGTCAAACCCTATCATTGTCTATCACTTCCCTTCCTTCATATCATTGATAAGTTCCTAATTCCCAAAACATTCAAGGACTGATTTAACATCCTTGACTTCACCTATCTTGAGTATATCTTGTCATTTCACTCCTATCCCTAAAAACTACATTTCCCATCACTATATCCCACTCCCATATCACTTATAAAGTCTTCAAATCCCGAAATTCCCTCAAGCATTAAGTGATTTCCCTTCCACTCCAAATTCACTTGACAGTCTATTGTATTCATTGTGATTTTTCCTCACAGTCCTCTATTTCATATGTGGCACACTTGGTATTGAAATAAAAACTCTTGTTTTCACCACATACATATCAACATATACTTGTCAAACACCTTGTTTTCAGCACCATGTAAGAGACAAATTCATCATATGAGTAGGGATATGAGCAAAACAGTGACTGAACCACCGAGCTAAATGTACCGAGGAGGTCTCATAAAAGTGGCAGGCACGTCAGAGAGGAGCCCACTTCTTTGGCTCAATTGCAGGCCTGCCTACTTGCAATGACATGCTTTCAACAACAGTCATGTTTTCAGTATTATGAGATGATATCTCAGATTTAGCACCATCAGGAGTTGGTTTTCTTATTTGTTTTACATTTGCGTGATGGTCATGTAAACCTTGCTGGAGTGAACTTCACCTTGACACCAGAGACCATTTCTGAGGCGATCGGGATACCAAACATTGGTGAAGGGTGGAATAAGAGACAGCAGCTGGATAGAGCATATTATGAACCTTACATTAGGCTTGGATATTTGACGCAGCTCAGCCAGGTATTTCCATTCCAGTTTATGAAGGAGTCCTATGCACCATTGATGGAACTCACCATCAGATACTTCAGCTGTGAGGGCCGTTTCTCACGTCTTTATGCATACCCCATCAGACTTTTGATGCATTTTACGAGAGTGAGACTGATGAGTATCCCATATTTTATGTGTCGATACATAGAGTGGATGAATACCCTGGTGCAGAGGAAGACTCCAGAGCAGCAGCATAACAGTATTTATCATTATGCGCTCATCAAAATTATTGTAGTACATCAGCTTGGATTGCAGGGCATTGCATGGGATGAGTTCATTTCCCATGACTTCTTTGCAGCCCTCCAGCCTCCTCCCGAGATTGTTCATGATGAGGGAGAGCCTTCACATCAGTTTGATGTTCCCGAGACTGAGGCTATCAGTGCTCCAGTGTGTGTGACATAACGGAGAGGCCACAGAGCCTTATTTTCAGCAGCACGACGAGTACTATCTCCACTTTGCATGGAAGGGGTCTCGCCTTCGACATCAGTACAGGTACAGGATAGAGGCAAGAGGCAAGAGGCCTATGCATGATGAGGGCCCTTCAGGAGGCCAAGAAACGGATTTTACACTCATCGATGTTGATTTGAGCTCTCCTAGCTCAAAGATGAAAGAGACCATCCAGGAACAGAAAGATGAGATCGATACATTGACCATGAAGTTACTGAGATCTCAGTGGATTATAAATTATTTGGAGCAGCGGAATAAACAACTGGAAGATCAGAAGACACTCATGGAGGTGCAGAAAATCTGTGAAGACTGGGAATAGGCCCGAAAGAGACTAGGTGACATGACACCTTTTGAGCGAAAGATTTGGCTTGAGAGAGTCAACAGACATCTTGAGAAGCTGTTGGCGAAGACCACTAGGGACAAAGACATGCTCAGACATATGAAGAACCACTATTGGGCCCGCACACATGTTTGTAGAGCTAGGATGAAGATCCTGAAGGCAAGGTTAAGGAAAGCACTGAAACATTGGAAAAGGTCAGATCCACTCTGAATCTTGTCCGAAGCTTTATTGGCCTAGCATGAGACATGATGGGAGACCTTCACTCCAAATTTCAGCAATTTTGGAGTAAATTTTTTCATTTTTGAAAATTTTGGTTGCAAAACAGGTTTTTCTGCCCGACATGTCACGCCACTCGACGCGCGCTTATGATTGGGACATCTTCTGGAGGAAAACTTGATATTTTTTGGTTTTTTATGGTAAATTATGCATGCTCAGGAATGGCTAAGAGATTTCATCAACTTCTGGGTGGTATAAAGGGTCAAAAACACCTTGAAAATGGCCTTTCTGCCACCTTTTGGACACACAGGAACTAGGCTTGGGAGATTGAATTTTTGGAGGGGCAAATGACATCCAAATCCAAAAATTCCACTTGGGTTGGATAGCACATAGACAGGCCTTTCCAACAAGCTATCATGAGCTCGATTTGGACTTCTGGAATTGCCCCAAAAATAGGCTCAAAGTTGCGCGGCGCATTGAGTTTTCTCGCGCGGCGCATAAAGGGATTTTGCCCAATTTTCACTTTCTAGCTCAGAAATTTGGCCAGTTTGACTAGTTTCACTTTTGGATGTAATTATTGATCTATCTTGATGTAATTTTATGGCTATGATGTAATTTTGGCTTAAATTTACTTGTTCTATAGGATTCATTCACTAAAAAGTGAAAATTAAATGAATGAATCAGTTTCCTTCCTTTTAGAGGCAAGTTGTTTGGCTGCCTAGATTTCAGCTCCATGTTTAGAGTTGGTTGAAACAGCTCCTGGAAGGAGGATATGGACCCATAGAGGCATGGGAAGGCGTTAGGATGGTCTATATTATTTATTTTTTGAGTCATTTTCAGGGTTGGACTCTTGGGAAAATTTTGGCACCTCATTGTATATTCATTTCAGCTTTTTGGCAAAGGAAAGACTAGGGTTTTGCAGCACTTGCTGGGATCCTTGTGGCTTTGAGTTTTGATGGTGTTTTTATCCATGTAATTGTGAGTTTCATTAATTTTTTATGTATGCCATTTGCCTTCTCTTTGCTTCTGAATTAAAAAAATGAGTAACTAAGGTAGAATTCATTAGTTTGCTGGTGCTCTGCCTTAAAATTTTGTTTAGTTTTATATGTTTCCTCCATTTGAAGAGGATCGTTGCACCTTCTTGCCCTCTTCATCTCCTCAACAGTCTTTTCTATCCATTCATTGAATATAAGACATCAAATCCATTGCTTTCCCTGCCCCAACTTGAACTCTGCAAGAATTGGCCTCATCCCCAAGCCCAAAACTGCCTTTCCCTTTTTCCAACAAAAACCCATAAAAATCATTCCAAACTCCTTGATTAATATACCTAGCCTAAAATTAGCACTCATTTCAGTCATCTCAAGGCTTATTGATACATTTTTCCTGAGATTGACCCGGAGAGAGCCCTCTCCTGTTCTGGTAGGGCTAGCTACCAGACTGAGCGTGGTTTGGTGTTACCCTAAATCCCGCCTTCCTTCAGCGTAAGGTGGATTTGGGCCATAACAGGAGAAATAAAATGGAAGCTTCATACATGAAGCAATAGAGGAAGAATTAATAGATGGTAGACATCTTTAGATGAGAAACATTTTCTCATTTCTAGATGACCCTTTCTGAGTGAACATTCTCCAACTCAAAGAGAGACTTCTACTTGCAGTAGATCCAATAACTTATTGTTTTTGGAGGGCCATTGATGAGAAGAAGATCTCATGGAAACATCTCATTGGAGGTGCACTCCAACATATTATGGAGTGAAAGGTTTTTCAACAATTTAAGGCAGTTTTTCCCTCATCACATTTGGATCTTGATAGATTCAAGATGGTTATGGGTATGAGGTCTTCCCTAAAATATCTCCCAGGAGTTTAATTTCAACATCCCATGAAATGCAAGGAGAGGAAACTGATTTGGGAGGATGGTAGCCATCATTGGAGGAGTACCAAGATGAAGAATGGAAGGAGACATCCACAAGTGGTTGAGTGGATGTGGGTGGAGAGCAAGAGGCTGGTGACCCACTTGAAAATCTATGACACAGGGTAGCAAGAGGAAAAGTTGTGTTGGCTACTCTTTAGAGATTTTGGCCATCATGAGACATGTCCTTTTTCTAAGGGTATGTGGGAGGAAAGAACTTGGCAGGATGCTTGCATCATCAGGTAGTAAGGAGTGTGGATGCCTTATGATTATATGACATTCTTCATACCAAGAATTATGTATTGACCACATGTTTTGTATGATGGAAGTATGAGGAGGCAACAAAAAATTTTGTTGCTTTGGATGTTCTTGGGAGAGTAAGGGCAGATTTGCTCTCACACTTTGCATGATGTTGCAAGAGGAGGAGATGGCACTATCATGGTGCAAAGGGGCTACTCCTTAGCCTTGAATGATTTGGAAGTACTTCCACTTCAGAAGAAGCTTCTTATATGTAGAAGTATTATGGAATATGTATTTGACAATGAGCGTGTCAAAGAATGGAGCTATGTATTGGCAGGAGCCTACTTTCATAGGTCAACAGTGTTGTCACTTTGGAGCATGGACTTATGGATGGAGTGTCCCCAGGATCACTTCACTCTTGATGCACTTGATGGACAAGGAGGAGGTGAGAAATTTGGAGTAGTATATGGAGACATCTATTAATGTGATATGTTCTTCTTGGCTTTGATTTCCAAGTATAAGAGGAAGGATCTTCGTGTAGCACATGATTCAATTCTCTTCATGAGAGTATGTCATAACACTATGGAGAGCTTGTTCATGGATCCTATCATAATCTTACTTTCAATACATGGTAAGGATCTTGTTTTTTCATTTATTTATTTGCATACTCTTACCATTTCTATGCAGTGCATTGCTCCACAAGAGGGCAAGCATTTCATTGAGCTCAATGATCAACATTTGGCCAAAATGTATGATGGAGACATCAATCTCCTATATGGCCATGGGCAAGTGTTGTATTATTTCATGTATGCTCATTTTATGTACACAACCATTTACCATTCATGAGTAGATGAGATAACATACATAATCAACCATGTATCAAGAAACCACTTGCCATGTAACCTTCTGAAGCAGCAGTTTGGAAAACTGCGCTGTGACTACTTGGGAAACTATTGGTACATTTCAGCTCCATATGAAACCTTTAGTATTTCCCTCATTAAGGTTCCCATCATGATTTCATTTGATGATATTGTCCTTATATTTATGGGGGACATGATTGGGAGAGAGACACATGGGTTCGATGTGTCCTTTTGGGAAGAGGATTCCCACACTTTCTACATTGTCTATTCTAATGGGAGCATGAGAGGAGATATGGCCACCACATCCAAACACTTATTTATTTATAATGTGGGCCATGAGTTTGATGGGATGCCATATGGTGGTGATTTCCTATCCATCACATATGAAATGGTTTGGGCCAGCTTGATTCACAGCGTTGGCGAGGAGATATTTGGAGATCTAGTCTTCATCTTGACACTTGAGGGCAACATTATTGCCGCTCAAGATAAACATATGCTCTACACTTATCATAAGTGGAGAGGAAGGCAGCATGGGGTAGGCTACTTTGTATAACATGTTCAGATTTTCAGCCCACCTACTTTGCAGGAGCTTAAGGTGGAGGAAAATTTTCAGGAGTTGTCATTGTTACACCATTTTTTTGCTCATCTAACCCATTATTATTAGATGAACTCAAGTACACCATGTAAGACCAATTTTACCCTAAGTAAAATTTCTTTCACCATGTAAAATAACTTTTGTCTATATTTCCTGGTCACATTTAACCCAAAAAAAGGAAATTAATTAAATAAATCATTATTTATTTAATTATTTCCTAGGAATAAGTTATTTATACCATTATTTAATAATATTCCTAGTTAAATTTGAATAAATCATTATTTATTTAATTATATCCCCATCATCTCCCTAGAATAATAAATAAATCATTTATTTATTTATTGTTTATAAATAAAGGAATTGACCCGAGTCAAAAGACCTTTTCCCTCCAACAAATATAATAAAATATTCCTAAAGGGTGGTTCTAGAATTTGATTAATAATATTTTATTCATGCAACAAGTTCTAGATAACCCTAATATTTTATTATAAATAGGAGGGTTTTCCCCATTCATTAGTTACCTCCATTGCATTAGATCACTCTGGATCTACTCTTGGTCACCATTTTCCATTTTTACTTTGTGAGCTCCCATTGAGTTCTATGTTTGTCTAGGTTTTCTACACCAATAAGAGAGAGGAATTTTAGATCTGAAACACTGAGGACTTTCAATAACCCATCCCATCGAGGAGAAAGGGAAAACACCTTTCTTGTTTTCCTCTCAGGTGCCCCATTCTTTAATATAATATAAAATTCTTTTAAATACATTGTTCTTGTCTTGTCTATTGGAGGCATGGAGCCATATGGTATTTTATCTGCTTAATGTCTTTTGTGCTTAGATCTCAATTTGTGCAGCACTATTTGGATCACCTCATTGCAGACTTAAATATATTTTGCAGCCATAATCAATGTTAGGGCTATTTTTTATGCGTAGCTAAAGTGATATTTTACGATGAAAGATTCATACTAACAACCATGTTGGGAGGTGACTCATTTTGTATGGATGATTACTTAGGGATGGAGGGTCCACTTGGGAAATATGTTTCCCAATACATTTGAGACTCCATGCCTTAAGAGGACCTCTAGACAACACCTTATTGCCTCCTTGAGTACTTTACTTATCCATGATGATGGCTATTTGGCTAACTTGCATGCTTGGGAGGGGAAATATGGAGATTCATTAATGAGACAAAATATCATTCCTTGGAGGAGTTCATCATATGTAGGTGCTACAGTAGGAGGACATGAGACTGTTTAGTTCTATCCTTGCATTTTCTAGAGGAAAATCAACATTTAGGAGGGGAGGACTGTAATATTTCAAAATTTTCATGTAACAAATTGGAATATTGATTTTTGCTGATTTTACTTAGGAAAAGAATAAATGGGTAAGGAGTCCCATGCGTAATAAAAATCTGAATAAAATCCCTCATAATGTGAAAAGGGATCAACATAAGAGATGGATTTCACACCCTCAAGTTTGACCAAGTCAATAGCACTAATATTTTAGGAGTGGATCCTAAATAAAATCAATGCTCAAATTTGAACAAGGCTAAATCTGAGTTGTTTTCATAAGCACACTTAAGTGTGAAAGCGGATGGATCAATTGACCAAGTCAACCAAGACCAAATCAACAGCGTTGTCTAGATGCAATGAACCTCCTAGATGGACAACGTAAATTTAGTTGGAGGCTACACATGTTAATGGAGCTAAATCATTGAGATGGTTTAGGGTTTGGGAAGCTTTTTGTCTTATAAAATGAAAGGGAGCACATCAAGAGAAGGTTGTTCATGATATGATATTTTATGAAGATATTGTCTGTTTAGAAATTTTTTATTCTCTTTATGTTTAGCTGAGAATAATGTTGTTTAGCACTGGGTGTTCCCGAGTGGGAATCCCACCTCTTCCATTGACTAGCTCAAGGAGGAGCCTTGCTAATATTGTCCACTATCAGACATTTGGCCAAGCTACATATTCCAACTACAACGTAGATCCTGTGGAGAGTTTGGTTGTCCTTGTAAGTTGCAGCAAGTGGAGGCTATATCTACTCAGATCTAGGCAAATCTAGTGCCTCTTTTCAGTGGGAGAGTATTTTGTCTCATAGACAAGAGTGTATTGGATCTTTGGAGCTACATATTCAGATCTTGGCATCATGCCAAATCAGTACCAGATCCAACAACACATTTTCTCTCCCTTAGCTGCGTTATTTGCAAGTATACAACTGCAGGGAGTTTTGGCATACTTTTGGAGGAGAGATCTCTAGTGTTGGGTTTCTACCCTTCACTATGGTGATCCATGGATTAGAAAATCTAATCCATGTCTTGTTGAGATCTTATCTACTTATCGTTGTATTTCCTTCAGAAATTCTAAATATTACTGCAGATCTGCAACTTTAGAGCTCAGATCTACTCTTTGTATCTCATGTTTTGCTCAAAACCCCAAGGGGAACTTATAGAGGAACTCATCTAGTGTACAGATCTTATATTGATGTAATCCTTTGTACACATATCTATTATAGATATAAAATTTAATGTAAAACTGCTATAGCTCTTAATATAACACTTTCAAGCCTTCTTGCGGCCTAATACATTGTTGCAGCACCTCATTCTTGAGGGTTTCTTCATCAAAGTCTTCTATTTTCCTCTTGTCCATTGTGTGGGCCATATTATAAATATGTTTTGCTGATGTATAAGTGATTAATGAGCCTCCATATTGGCCTCCTACTGTTAATCAGATAAGCTGTGTTATTTTTGAGCAATATTGTTTTGTATTATTGCAGTTCCTTCCTTGGGCATTTTTCAAGCCATACTAGCTGTGGGAGGTCTGTTTACCTCACCTAGTTTGATTTTTTTCTGATCTCCTCTTGGATTTGGGTCTTATATTATCAGATATAAGTAATCTAAGGGTTAGTTTCCAATCCTGTAGCATACATTCCTGAAAAATGCATTTTTTAGGCATGCCTTGCCAAGTAGTCCCATTTTGGGATATTAGTGAGGGCAGCAACCCAAGGACTGCTTCATGATATTAAGGCAGCCAAAATATGATCTTTGGAATATTACAGTCCCCATGTGAAGTAGGCTAAATTTGGGCTGCCTTAATAAAACACCCTTATGTGTGAAAGGGTTTGAGACAATTGACTGGGTCAATAAGACCAAATCAACAACGGTGTCTAGATACAATCCACCTTTGAGATGCACAGTGCAACTTTAATTGGAGACTACACATGTGAAAGTAGCTAAATCATTGAGATGGTTTAGTGTTTAAAAAGGATCCTATCTTATAAAAGGAAAAGAAGGAAAACATGAGAAGGTGGTTAAAGAAATATTATTTCAGAAGATTTTGTCTGTTTAGACCTTTCTTATTCTCTTGGCTGTTTAGTAGAGTATAGTGTTGTTTAGCACTAGGGTGTTTTTGATCAGGAATCCAAACTCTTCCATTGAGGAGCTCAAGGAGGATTATTGCATTTCTTAAACACTATCAGGCATTTGGCCAAGCTCTTCTTCCAACTACAAAACAGATCTTTTTCAGGGTTTGGTTGTGTTTGTAAGCTGCAACAAGTGGAGGCTAGATCTACTCAGATCTAGGCCATTCTAGTGCCTCTTTTCAGTGGGAAAGCCTGCTATCCCCCTGGAAGGAGAGTATTAGATGAGGAGAGCCCATTTATAGATCTTGGCTTGAGGCCACATCATGTTCTAGAGCCTACAACATAGGCCATCTTCCAGAACTTTGTTATTTGCAAGGAGAAAGATGCAGGGTCTTTTGGCACGTCAAGGAGGAGATATCTCTAGTGTTGGGAATCTGCCCTTCACTCTGGTGATCTGTGGATTAAAAATCTAATCCATGTTCCATTCAAATCTGATCTGAACACTGATGTGTTTTCTCTATAAATTCTGAATCATTCTGCAGATTAGCTAAATTAGATCTCAAATCTACTCCATGTGCTTCATGTATTACTAAAAACCCCAAGGGGAATTTGAAGAGGAGACTCTATAGTGTATAGATCTGATATAGATCTATATTTTTGTACACAAATCTTCTCTAGATCTGAAGTGTAATCTACAACTCTTTTCAGCTAATAAAATAATGTTGGCAATCTTGTACATTCTTATCCTATGGTTGCAACCTCTTATTTTGAGTATTTCTTCATGTAATGTCTTCTTCTTTATGTTCTATAATTGAAGCGCTCCAATATAACTGATTTTATGTTCTAAATGATCATATTGATCCTCCATATTGATCTCTTGCTACTACCTTGCTGAACTGGGTTATTTTCTTAGCAGTATTATTATATGTTGTTGTAGTCCCTTTCTTGGGCATTTTCTAGCTGCACTAAGTGTGGGAGACCTATTTAACCCACCTATAAGGATTTTTTTTTTATACCCTCTTGGATTTAGGTCTTAGATATTCATATATAAGGGATCCAAGGGTTGGTTTACAATCCTGTACCAGACATTCCTGAAGAATGCATTTTTCAGGCATTCCTTGATAAAAAGTCCCATTTGGGGATATTACAGTGGTATCAAAGCGTTCCAACATACATATTTGGCATAGGAGATGTCAAGGAAGAGATAAAAAACAAGAAAAATATTTCTGTTGATGTACCATCAACGCTGTCATTGTTGGGTAGTGTAGATCTGTATTGGAAATCCAAACTGCTAGTGGATTATTCCAAAGATCTTCACAGATGTATGATAATTGATGACGAGTTGGATGAAGAGGGCTACTTAGTCGAAGGAGGAGTCATCTATCATCATGGTAGAATATTTTTGTCAAGAACTTATAAGCTCAAGAAAAATATCCTACAAGGGGAATGCAAGGAGTTCTATTTCATCCATATGAATTCCATGAAGATCTACAACATCATCATGAGGAGCTTTGATTGGGAAGGTTTGAAAGAGGAACTACATCAAAATTTTCAAGAATTCATGAGCTATGTGGAGTTGGGGCAGCCAAGGGACTCAATGCAAGATTCATTTCAGCCATCTCTTCCTTCTTTTGAAAGAGGAGAAAGATCCATGCACCACTCCATGTGTAGGATAGACTTTGTTGGTAGAAGATCTGATCATGTAAAGCAAGTTTCATTTTCTAATTGTACATGTTCTTTTACCATTTTTATCTAGGCCATGACTCCTAAGAGGATTAATTTATTGATCTGAAATTGTGAGAACAAAGTATTTCTCATACAGAGATTGACTATAGGGGCATTCACCGGATATTTCACCTTTCAAAGAAACGATGAATCCGGAGGCTACCTGGCCCTTCTACAGACTCTGCCTAAAGAAATAAAATGTAATCACTGAGATCTGATCAATGAAAGTGTTTGTTTTAAGTGCAAAGTATTCATTGATCCAGCTTTAATGTGTGAATACACAAGTATACATATTCTGCAAATGAAGTATAATGGTTTGAAGATGAACTAATAAGTTTTGTTCACTGTTTAAACCTACTTGGGAAAAGTTTGCTTATAAAAATTTACTGTTTAAAGGAACAAAATCTGAAAAGATGCAGCAAAATTATATAGTATGACAGCAAAAAATTGTTTAAGCGGTTCACCCCTCTCTTGGGCTACCTCCGCTGGGTCCAAAAGCCACTAATTAGGCTTTTTCCTCTTTGATTAAATGCTCAAAATGTGAATACAACTGTATAGAAGCCTCAAATGGAAAAATACACTGCAAATTAGGATTCAGAAGGCTCAAATCAGTATAAAATGACTAAACAAACACCTCCATTGGATGAATATAGTCCAAAACAGCTCTTCTTTCCTTAGGCCCTGGTGGCTCCACGACCAAAAGCGCTGGTAAATTCTCTGTTAGAGCACCCTGATGGCTCTTCAAACACTCCCAACAGCTCCAGAATGATCCAATACCCCAGAATCAAAAAAAATTTCGTCCCAAAAGGACTTTCCTAGCCAAAGTTATGGCTAACTAAAGTTTGCCTAGATTCTCTCCAGCTAAGTCTGGCTAACTACCAGATAGCTCCGAAAAATCTGGAGGTCAGCGCTAAATTAGAGGGTCCGCCGAAAATGCTGCCAAAATGGAGGGGCTAAGGGATAAGCCCATGCGTCCGCACCGAACGTATTACATTAAATAAACTCCGCACCTTGAGCCCTAACTCCACGGAACCACGTCCCACGCGGTTAAACGCGCCAATAGAAAATTCAACTTAATAATAAACTTCCGCGCCATGGTTTAACAAACGAACACAGTAGCCCGCTGGTTAGGCCTATGTGCTGTGTCCACCCCAACCCGGGGTCGAACCACACCATGACCAAACATATGGTTTTGAAACTCCGCTCCATTAC
Source organism: Pinus albicaulis (assembly GCA_034641835.2). NCBI lineage: Eukaryota > Viridiplantae > Streptophyta > Pinopsida > Pinales > Pinaceae > Pinus > Pinus albicaulis. The sequence goes on from CM076572.1 coordinate 1,262,573,656, forward strand.
ACGTTTTTTTTAACAAACCCATGTGACTTAAGCCATACGTAACGTTCCCACTTTAATACCTTTCAATTTTTGAAAACATACATTGAAATGCCTTTAATCCGTGGTTTTAACCTTTTTGGGTTGTAATTTTAATAATACATGCCCACGTATTACAAACTTAACAAAATACTTTGGGTTTTAATGAATATGAATTTTGAATTAATATAATTAATATATATATAAAAAAAATTAATATAATATATGATTTTTTTTAAATCAAATAAAATATTAAAAATTTTAATATATATAAAACATTAATTAATTTTTAATATATTAAAAATATTTCTCCACATTAAAATGATGAACCCATTCAGCATTACAGGTTATTAGGCGATTTCAAAATGCAACATCTCCTCCATACGGTAACGGATTTGAGTGCCATTCACGGCTACAGGATCGTTTTGGCGAGCTATTTCCTACCGTTTTGGTTTGGAACAATTATGAGCAACTTTATTTGTGAGCATTTTTCTACAAGAGATTTGATCTCCTGATCACACCTCCCAAATGGGAAGCTATTGGACCCTCAAAAGCTTTCTGATTACTGAAACTGATGATGTGGAGACTGATTCTCCACTCTTCCACCCTTGAATAACTGAAATCTACCCGATTTCATCAAATGAAGCTTTTGAGAAAATGATAACCTGTCTCTGGAATCAACTGATCGTCCATTGCTAAGATTGACGGAGTCATGATGCAAATGATTAAAATTTGGAGAACAACAATTGTAATTTGCAGAAGAAAAAAAATTTCTCTACATTGATCAAACTTCCAGAAAGACTTAAAATAACTATCACCTTGCAAATTGTTCCCATGGTGAATTCTACCATTCTGAAACCAACTTTGCCCCATGTTGAATTGTGTGTCCTTCTTGCTTGCACTTCTTAGCTTTGACACTTCATTCTCTGCATTGGCTGACCCAAAAGGTAATTTGTGCAACATAACATCATCTTATTTCAAAGAAAAACTATTATCAAACTGAGACAAATCATTAGCAACATCATAAAAAGACGAATGCTCAAAATCTGGTCGTTTCAACATTAACAAAGTTAGACTTTGACTTGCATTAACCAGTCTTTTCAATTGACTTGCATGGAGTAAAGAAGATTCCAGCTTCTTCTTGTGAGCTCTCACAATGTACTCTTTACCATATTTGAACAAGTGATACTTGTTTTCATGGCGATGAAAGATGGCCTTCCTATCAAATAAATAAGGACTTCCCAAAACAATACCTGAGATATCAAGCGGCACCACATCAAGTTCCACTGTGTCAATAAAGTGTGCAGTTATTGCAAAGCGCAATATGCACTTCCTTGAGACTTGCAAATTGGCATTCTTGCATATCCATACAAGTGGATAAGGCTTCGGATGTGGAATGGTCTCAAGTTTAAGCTACTTGACCAAGACTTCAGATATAAGATTAGCTTGTGACCCACTGTCAAATAATGTGTCAATTTTGGTATGTTTTGAAATTACCCTCACATGGAAAAGCTCTATCCTCCTCTTTTTATCATGAGTATCTTTGTGACAATTCAAAGAGCTAGAACTGGGAATTGTGTCTTGCACCACTTCTTTCCCCTTAATGTTCTTTAAAACCATGGTTATGCTTTTTGTCTCATCTCCTGAGTCTGACCCTAAGTCTTGCTCAACCGTTGCTACAGTTTTCTCCTTTTATTTGGTCTTGTTTTTGTTCTTGAATTTTTCTGGTTTCAGTTCAGGATGAAGCTTCCAACAATGATCTTCATCATGACTTGTCTTCGAACAGTTCTTGCAAAAGAACTTTCCTTTCCCTTTTCTTGAATTTGCAACTCTCTTCTTTCCTTTGTTTTTAAAATTACTATCCTCATCAAAAGTATTCTTTCCTCTAGCTTCTAAATGTGTAGCCTACACACAGACTTCATCTAAGCTGGTAGGATTAAACATTAGAATAGTATGTTGAAGGTAATTGTGCAAACCTCCTATGTATTTCAATAAGGTGTCTTGACTTTGTAAGTCTACTCCAAGTAGAAGTGCTCTCATTTTAAACTCTTGGGTATAATCTTGCACATTTTGACCCTTAAGTTGCCTAAAATTTTGCCAATTCATGATTGCTTTCTGAATATGAGCAAGAGGATAAAACTGTTTCTTAATAGCTGTAATAAACTCATTCCAAGTTAGAGTTATCTTACCATGCTTTTTAATTTCCTCCTTGGTCTTGGCTTCCCACCAAACCGAAGCTGCTCCATCCATTCTCAAAGAGGATAATTGGATTTTTGTTTCATCATCATGCAAATTATGAATTCTTATATAGACTTCTAGCTGTCTAATCCAGTTATCCAATTTTTCTGCATTCACATCACCATTAAACATCGACAACTCAAACTTTACATCAAGCTTTAACAAAGGATTTTTAAGAGATGTTTTTGTTTTATGTGACTGATTAACAGAAGTAGAAGAGGATGATGTGGAGGAAGAGGATGACGATGCAGATGAAGGATCACCATTTCCTCCATTCCCTTTCTTAGACTCATCTTTGTCTTTCTTTCCTCTTGAAGAATCTCCTTCTTCTCTTTGGTTTCTAGACCCTTCTCCAGCAATCCTATCATTTCTATCCTAGTATAGGATCCTAACCATCTCACTCAAGTCCCAGAAAGCTTTTCTAAAGACTCTTTCTTCTTCCTTGGGATCCATTTCCTCATGTACTTCTCCTTCTTTGGAAGACATGTTTGTGGCTGATTCTAAGGCTATTGAGGATGAAATGGAAGGTGGATGTAATGGCACTCTAGCCCTCCTTGGTTGAGGATTAACTTGTTCTCTAACCAATTGACCTTCCCCTCTTTTCAATTTCAGCCTAGTAAGCATCAAATTTTGCAGAATAATACAATTTACTTGCACAAATTTCACAAAATCTTAAGCAAAACCTAGAGCTCTGATACCAATCTCATCTAAAATTGTGAGAACAAAGTATTTCTTATACAGAGATTGACTGTGGGGCATTCATCGGATATTTTACCTTTCAAAGAAAGGATGAATCCGGAGGCTACCTGGCCCTTCTACAGACTCTGCCTAAAGAAATGAAATGTGATCATTGAGATCCGATCAATGAAAGTATTTATTTTAAGTGCAAAGTATTCATTGATCCAGCTTTAATGTGTGAATAGACAAGTATACATATTCTACAAATGAAGTATAATGGTTTGAAGATGAACTAATATTTTTTGTTCACTGTTTAAACCTGCTTGGGAAAATTTTTCTTATAAAAATTTATTGTTTAAAGGAACAGAATCTGAAAAGATGCAGCAAAATTATACAGTATGACAACAAATAATTGTTTAAGCGGTTCACCCCTCTCTTGGGCTACCTCCGCTGGGTCCAAAAGCCTCTAATTAGGCTTTTTCCTCTTTGATTAAAAGCTCAAAATGTGAATACAACTGTATAGAAGCCTCAAATGGCAAAATAAATTGCAAATTAAGATTCAGAAGGCTCAAATCAGTATAAAATGACTAAAAAAACACCTCCATTGGATGAAGATAGTCCAAAACAACTCTTCTTTCCTTAGGCCCTGGTGGCTCCACGACCAAAAACGCTGGTAAATTCTCTGTTAGAGTGCCTTGATGGCTCTGCAAACACTCCCAACTGCTCCAGAATGATCCAATACCCTAGAATCAAAAACAAATTCGTCCCAAAAGGACTTTCCTAGCCAAAGTTATGGCTAACTGAAGTTTTCCTAGATTCTCTCCAGCTAAGTTTGGCTAACTGCCAGATAGCTCCAACAAATCTGGAGGTCGGCGCTAAATTATAGGGTCCGCCGAAAATGCCGTCGAAATGGAGGGGCTAAGGGATCAGCCCATGCGTCCGCACCGAACGCATTACATTAAATAAACTCCGCACCTTGAGCCCTAACTCCACGGGACCACGTCCCACGTGGTTAAACGCGCCAATAGAAAATTCAACTTAATAATAAACTTCCGCGCCATGGTTTAACAAACGAACACAGTATCTCAATGTTCAGGCCTATGTGTTGTGTCCACCCCGACCTGGGGTCGAACCACACCATGACCAAACATATGGTTTTGAAACTCCGCTCCATTGCACGTTTTTTTTAACAAACCCACGTGACTTAAGCCATACCTAACGTTCCCACTTTAATACCTTTGAATTTTTAAAAACAAACGTTGAAATGCCTTTAATCCTTGGTTTTAACCTTTGTGGGTTGTAATTTTAATAATACATGCCCACGTATTACAAACTTAACAAAATACTTTGGGTTTTAATGAATATGAATTTTGAATTAAGATAATTAATATATATATTTTTTAATTAATATTTAATATATAAAAAAAAAATTAATATAATGTATGATTTTTTTAAAAATCAAATAAAATATTAAAATTTTTAATATATTAAAAAAATTTCTCCACATTAAAATGATGAACCCATTCAGCATTAGAGGTTATTAGGTGATTTCAAAATGCAACATCTCCTCCATACGGTAACGGATTTGAGTGTCGTTCGCGGCTACAGGATCGTTTTGGCGAGCTCTTTCCTGTCGTTTTGGTTTGGAACAATTCTGAGAAACTTTATTTTTGAGCATTTTTCTACAAGAGATTTGATCTCCTGATCATGTATCATGTAAATCCCATGGCAATTGTTGGGCCACTAAAAATTTAGAACATGGCCACTCCATTGATGTGAAAATGGAGATTTGATCTCCTGATCATGTATCATGTAAATCCCATGGAAATTTTTGGGCCACTAAAAATTATGAACATGGCCACTCCATTGATGTGAAAAGGGAGATTTTGTTTCATGATGGGTGCTTCCCAAAGGCACCAAACATATCTCACACTTTTAGCCATAGTGAGATGTCATATGAAACACGTAAGTGGTGGGGAAACCATTTACCACACCTTGATCTGATGCAGGCAAGAGATGCACTACTCTGGTACCATATGTGGGACTATGACCCACCTCGTCATGTTCAAATTTATATTTGTGTCTATGTGATTCTTCTTCCATACCTTGATGATCTATTTGTACTTTTTATGGGATTGTATGGAGGGAGTACGGGAGGTTTGTATGTGCCACATGGGATGGAGACTCTCTATGTACCTTATGGTACATGTTTTAAAGAGAGTATTGGTTCAGCCATGTTTGTTTCATGTGAGCTCTTGACTCCTTGTGGGATGGACTATGTACATCTCATAATGACTTTGGAGGTACAATTCATGGAGGGTTGGATTGGTGAACACTTAGCTTATGAAGAAATCTTGATTCTTGATTGTGTCACCAATGGAGGAGGAGTAGTGTTCCAGCATTAACCTTATCAGCTGCTTGAGGACAAGCAACATTTTGGAGGGGAGGACTGTAATCTTCCTAATTAGTGAAAGCTAATAGGAATATTCCTTTTTTCTTTCTTTCTATTTCCATGAATAAAATTGTAAAGGAGGGTCAATAAAACTCCTAAATCAGTAAAATAAATCAATGCCCCATGTGAACAAGGCTAAATATGGTCTTCCTTAATAAAATACCCTTATGTGTGAAAGTGTTTGAGACATTTGAATCGGTCAATAGGACCAAATCAACATCGCTGTCTAGATACAATGCACCTCCTAGATGCACAACGTAGTTTTAGTTGGAGACTACACATGTGAAAGAAGCTAAATCATTGAGATGGTTTAGGGTTTGGCAAGGATCCTATCTTATAAAATAAAGATAAGGAAAACATGAGAAGGTTGTTGAAGACATATTATTTCTGAAGATTTTTCTTTTTAGACATTTCTTATTCTCTTGCTTGTTTAGTAGAGAATATTTTTGTTTAGCACTAGGGTGTTCCTGATCGGGAATCCCACCTCTTCCATTGAGTAGCTGAAGGAGGATTCTTACATTTCTTGACCACTATCAGGTATTTGGCCAAGCTCTTCTTCCAAATAAAATGTAGATATTGTTGAGGGTTTGGCTTTATTTGTAAACTGCAGCAAGTGGAGGCTAGATCTACTAAGATCTAGGCCATTCTAGTGCCTCCTTTCAATGGGAAAGCCTTTTATCCCCCTGGCAGGAGCGTATTGGATTAGGAGAGCCCATTTACAGATCTTGGCTTGAGGCCACATCATGTTCTAGGGCCTACAGTGCCGTCCATCTTCCAGAACAACATTATTTGCAAGGAGAAAGTTGTAGGGTATTTTGGCACTTGAAGGAGGAGAGATCCCTAGTGTTGGAATCTGCCCTTCACTGTGGTGATACATGGATTACAGATCTAATCCATGTTCCATTCATATCTAATTTGAATACTGATGTATTTTTTTCATAAATTCTAAATCATTCTCCAGACCAACTACATTGCATCTCAGATCTACTCCATGTGCTTCATGTATTGCTGATAACCCCAAGGGGCATTTGAAAAGAAGACTCTATAGTGTACAGATTTGATATAGATCTATATTTTTTTACAAAAATCTTCTCTAGATCTGAAGTGTAATATACAGCTCTTTTCAGCTAATAAAATAACATTGTCAATTTTGTACAGTCTTATCCTATGGTTGCATCGTCTTATTTTGAGCATTTCTTCATGTAATGTTTTCTTCTTTTTGTTCTATAATGAAAGGGCTCCAATATAACTCTAATTTTCTATTATAAATGATCAAATTGAGCCTCCATATTGATCTCCTACTACTACCTTGCTGAACTACATTATTTTCTGCGAAGTATTATTATATGTTGCTGCAGTCCCTTTCTTGGGCATTTTCCAGTTGCACTAGGTGTGGGAGACCTGCTAACCTACCTAGAAGGATTTTTTTCTGATCACCTCTTGGATTTAGGTCTTAGATATTTATATCTAAGGGATCCAAGGGTTTTTTTTCAATGCTATAACATACATTCCTGAAAAATTCATTTTTCAGGCATGCCTCGCTAAGGAGTCCCATTTGGGGATACTACAGTTGTAATATTCCTAATTAGCCCAAGCTAATAGGAATATTCAATTTTGTTTTTCTTTATATTTCCATGAATAAAATTGTAAAGGAGGTTCAATAAAACTCCTAAATCTACAAAATAAATCAATGCCCCATGTGAACAAGGCTAAATCTGGGTTGCCTTAATAAAACACCCTTATGTGTGAAAGGGTTTGAGACATTTGACTGGGTCAACAGGACCAAATCAAAAATGTTGTCTAGATATAATGCACCTCCTAGATGCACATCGCAGTTTTAGTTTGAGACTACAAATGTGAAAGAAGCTAAATCATTGAGATGGTTTAGGGTTTGGCAAGGATCCTTTATTATAAAAGGAAGTGAAGGACAACATGAGAAGGTTGTTGAAGACATATTATTTTTGAATATTTTGTCTTTTTAGACATTTCTTATTCTCTTGGATATTTAGTAGAGAATAATGTTGTTTAGCATTAGGGTGTTCCTGATCCGGAATCCCACCTCTTCCATTGAGTAGCTCAAGGAGGAGTCTTGAATTTGTTAACCACTATCAGGAATTTGGCCAAGCTCTTCTTCCAACTACAATGCAAATCCTATTGAAAATTTGGTTTTCTTTGTAAGCTGCAACAAGTGGAGGCTAGATCTACTCAGATCTAGGCCATTCTAGTGCCTCTTCTCACTAGGAAAGCCTTATATCCCCCCGACAGGAGAGTATTGGATGAGGAGAGCCGATTTTCAGATATTGGCTTAAGGCCACATCATGTTCTAGAGCCTACAATGCAGTCCATCTTCCAGAACTGTGTTATTTGCAAGTTCTTTTGGCACTTCAAGGAGGAGAGATCTCTAGTGTTGGGAATCTGCCTTTCACTGTGTTGATCTGTGGATTCTAGATCTAATTCATGTTCCATTCAGAACTGACCTGAATACTGATTTATTTTCTTCATAAATTATAAATCATTTTGTAGACGAGTTGCATTAGATCTAAGATCTACTCCATGTGCTTCTTGTATTGATGAAAACCCCAAGGGGCATTTGAAGAGGAGACTCTATAGTGTATAGATCTGATATAGATCTATATTTTTGTACTCAGATCTGCTCTAGATTTGAAGTGTAAGCTACAACTCTTTTCAGCTAATAAAATAACGTTGTCAAGCTTGTACAGTCTTATCCTATGGTTGCAACCTCTTATTTTGAGCATTTCTTCATGTAATGCCTTCCTCTTTCTATTATATAATGAAACGGCTCCAATATAACTCTAATTTTATGTTATAAATGATCATATTCAGCCTCCATATTGATCTCCTACTTCTACCTTACTGAACTGCATTATTTTCTTAGCAGTATTATATATGTTGCCGCAGTCCCTTTCTTGGGTATTTTCTAGCTGCACTAGGTGTGGGGGACCTGTTTAACCGACCTAGAAGGATTTCTTTCTGAACCCATCTTGGAATTAGGTCTTATATATTTATATCTAAGGGATCCAAGGGCTGGTTTGCAATCCTGTAGCATATATTATAGAAAAATGCATTTTTCAGGCATGCCTTGCTAAGCAGTCCCATTTCGGGATATTACAGTGGTATTGAAGCAACCATCTTGGCACAACCTATGCTTTTCCTGAAGTGACTATATGTCTACAGAAGAAGATGAGCCTCTTACTGAAAAATATAAGAGGTATCTAAATAGAAGACAGAAGAAATTTCATTAAACCAATGATGATCAATACAAGGGTAAAGCCCCTAAAACTGGAAGTGATAAAGAAGGAGACGAGTTTGAAAAAATTATTTTGAAAGCCATGAAAGATCTTGCTAAAAATATCAAAGAGATGAGGATGGACAGAATCAAAGAATATTCTAAGATATTTCATCTTGGAGAAAGCTCTGGCATAACTCACCACTGGAATGATCAACCAATGAATCAAGGACATGTTTCCCAACGCTCCACTATGACTACCTTTTTGGCTGTGGGAAATGGAGGGCCACAAGAACAAGCATCCCTTGAAAATTATTTTGAAGAGTATGAATGTTAGAATTAGATATTCAAGGATCAGTTGGGTCTTCAAGATTTCTGTCATTTGAAGGAAAAGCGAAGACCAAGGCATTAGCATAAAGATGGTGGATTCATTCAGAATCATGATCGACATCACTCTATGGGAAGATTCTTCGTAACCAATTTTGATGGGTCATCCAAAAGTTTTTCCAAAGCATGTGTAGAAAATCTTGACATCTACTTCGAGTTGTACAAAGTCCCTGAAATGGAAGCTATCAAGATTGCAGCGCTGCACTTTGAAGGTGAAGCACATGACTGGTGGTTCCATGGCTTTTCTACATTGGGTCATGCCAATGTGACTTCTTATTCTGAGTTCACTAGAAGGGTGGTGGAAATATTTGGAAAAAGAGATCCAGAGGCACCTTTCATGAGCCTTGCAAAGTTGGAGCAATCAAGTAACACAGAGTCTTACATTTTTGAATTTTTAAGATTATCTATTATGGTTCCTGACTTGTCTGCAGCAAGGAGGGTGTATATGTTCATCGATGGCTTGGATGAACCTCTTCATGGGTTGGTAAATTATACCAAGCCCATTACCTTGCATGATGCCATTAAGAGGGCTAGAGACCTTCAAGATGCCTTGCCAAAAGCAAAGGAAAAATTTCAGAACAATCCCTCTTACCTTTCTAAAGGGAAGGAAGAGAAATTTGCTCCTTCCAAGGAGAGCTCATTCAAGAAGCCTCTTGATATTGAAGTTCAGAGGGAGATAAGGAAGAAGAGGCTATGTTTCACTTGCCAAGAATCATGGGCTCCTGGGCATAGATGTGCTGCGGGGAAAGCACACTACATAGAGGTCTTCTCAGATTTTGAGGAGGAAGAAGAAGATGATGAACCAAAATGAAGTCACAATGCTGACATTGTTGAGGGAGATCCAACACCATGAGGAGATGGGAATGGAGCATTTTCTCCTATTGGAGTAACTCTTGCATCTTTCAGGGGAGTACCTAAGTACTTTACCTTAAGATTTCATGGTTCAATCATGAATTAGAGGGTATCTATTTTTATTGACAGTGGGGCCACCCACAACTTTATTGATGGTCACCTTGTGCAAAGGAGGGAAATACCCCCTGATACTTTTGAGGGATTCTCTATTTTGGTCCCAGGAGATAGACCAATGTAATGCATGCATTATGTCCCAACACTCTCAGTCACCATGGGATCCTACAGTTTGGTGGATCACTTCTTTGTAGTTGACATACCAGACATCGATGTTATTTTGGGTGTTCAATGGCTGATTACATTGGGGAAAGTCATCACTAATTGGGAAGCTTTACAAATGGAATGGGTGGACAAGAAGATTGGTGCACCTCAAATGATCAGAGGCGTGCATTATTACCCCTCACACAACACTTCCACACACAAAATAGAGATGGATTTGCACAGTGGAAGTAAGGACCTTATAGTCCCATCCATCATGCTCATGAGATTTATGCATGGGACACTGATATCTAGTGGCAAACCACCTGGGAGGCCATATGATTCAGATTATGTGTGGAAGACCTCACAACTTGCTGCTCAAAAATTATATCAAAGAGGGATTGGAGCACTTGAAGACAAAGCTATAGCGCTGGGCGGCTTGGGTAAGCTCAAGAAGGAGGGAGATCTTCTTCTGTTCTCATTATCACCCCTCTCTTTTCTAGATCTGCTCCGTGGGAAGATAAGAATGGAAGGATCAACCTTCCAACATACACCTTTGGCATAGGATATGTCGAGGAAGAGATCAAAAACAAGACAAAAATTTCTATTGGTGTACCGTCAGCGTTGTCATTGTTGGGCAGTGTACATCTCTATTGGAAATCCCAACTACTAGTGGATTATTCCAAAGATCTTCACACATGTATTTTACTGGATGACCAGTTGCATGAAGAGGGCTACTTAGTCCAAGGAGGATTCATCTATCATCATGCGAGAATATTTTTGTCTAGAGCTTCTAAGATCAAGCAAAAGATCCTACAAGGGGCATGCAAGGAGTTCTATTTCAGCCATATGCATTCCATGAAGATCTACAACATCATCATTAGGATCTTTGATTGGGAAGGCTTGAAAGAGGAACTACGTCAGTATTTTCAAGAACGCATGAGCTATGTGGAGTTGGGGTAGCCAAGGGACTCTATGCAAGAGTCATTTCATACATCTCTTCCTTCTTTTAAAAGAGGATAAATATCCATGCACAACTTCATGTGTAGGAGAGAATTTGTTGGTAGAAGATATGATCATGTAAAGAAAGTTTCATTTTCTAATCGTACATGTTCTTTTACCATTTTTATGTAGGCCATGACTCCTAAGAGGAGTAATATATCATGTCAATCTCATGGAAATTTTTGAGCCACTAAAAATTATGAACATGGCCACTCCCTTGATGTGTAAAGGGAGATTTTTCTTCATGATGGGTGCTTCCCAAAGGCACAAAACATATCTCACACTTTCAGCCATAGTGAGATGTCATGTGTAGCGAGTAAGTGGTGGGGAAGCCACTTACCACACCTTGATCTGATGCAGGCAGGAAATGCATTGTGCTGGTACCATATGTGGGACTATGACCCACCTCCTCATGTTCAAATTTGTGTTTGTGTCTATGTGATTCTGCTTCCATACCTTGATGATCTATTTGTACTTTTTATGGGATTTTTTGGGGGGACGATGGGAGGTCTATATGTGCCACATGGGATGGAGAATCTCTATGTACCTTGTGCTACATGTTTTAAAGAGATTATTGGTTTAGCCATGATTATTTCATGCGAGTTCTTGACTCCTTGCAGGATGGACTATGTAAATCTCATAATGACTTTGAAGGAACAACTCATGGAGGGTTGTATTGGTGAACAATTAGCTTATGAAGAAAGCTTGATTCTTCATGGATTCACCAATGGAGGAGGAGTAGTGTTGCAATACTCACCTTATCAGTTGCTTGAGGACAAGCAACATTTTGGAGGGGAGTACTATAATATTCCTAATTAGCCCAAGCTAATAGGAATATTCAATTTTGTTTTTCTTTTTGTTTCCATGAATAAAATTTTAAAGGAGGGTCAATAAAACTCCTAAATCAGTAAAATAAATCAATGCCCCATGTGAAAAAGGCTAAATCTTGGTTGCCTTAATAAAACACCCTTATGTGTGAAAGGGTTTGAGACATTTGACTTGGTCAACAGGACCAAATCAATAGCGCTATATAGATACAATGCACCTCGTATATGCACAACGTAGTTTTAGTTGGATAATACACATGTGGAAGCTGCTAAATCATTGAGATGGTTTAGGGTTTCGCAAGGATCCTATGTTATAAAAGGAAGAGAAGGACAACATGAGAATGTTGTTGAAGAAATATTATTTCTGAAGATTTTTTTTTCAGATATTTCTTATTCTCTTGGCTTTTTAGCAGAGAATGGTGTTGTTTAGCACTAGGGTGTTCCTAATCAGGAATCCCACCTCTTCCATTGAGTAGCTAAAGGAGGATTCTTGCATTTCTTGACCACTATCAGGAATTTGGCTAAACTCTTCTTCTAACTACAACACACATCCTGTTGAGGGTTTTGTTGTCTTTGTAATATGCAACAAGTGGAGGCTATATCTACTCAGATCTAGGCCATTCTAGTGCCTCTTTTCAGTGGGAAAGCCTTCTATCCACTTGGCAGGAGAGTATTGGATGAGGAGAGCCCATTTTCAGATCTTAGCTTGAGGCCACATCATGTTCTATAGCCTACAACAAATTCCATCTTCTAGAACTACGTTATTTGCAAGGAGAAAGTTGCAGGGTCTTTTGACACATCAAGGAGGAGAGATTTATAGTGTTGGGAATCTGCCCTTCACTGTTGTGATCCATGGATTACAGATCTAATCCATGTTCCATTTAGATCTAATCTGAATACTGATTTATTTGCTTCAAAAATTCTGAATCATTCGAGCAGACCAACTGCATTAGATCTCAGATCTACTCCATGTGCTTCTTGTATTGCTAAAAACCCTAAGGGGCATTTGAAGAGGAGACTCTATATTGTACATATCTGATATAGATCTATATTTTATTACACGGATCTGCTCTAGATCTGATGTGTAATGTACAACTCTTTTCAGCTAATAAAATCACGTTGTCAAGCTTGTACAGTCTTATCCTATGGTTGCAGCCTCTTATTTTGAGCATTTCTTCATGTAATGCCTTCTTCTTTATGTTATATAATGAAAGGGATCCAATATAACTCTGATTTTTTGTTCTAAATGATCATGTTAAGCCTTCATATTGATCTCCTATTGCTACCTTGCTGAACTGTGTTATTTTTTGAGAAGTATTATTATATGTTGTTGCAGTCCCTTTCTTGGGCATTTTCTAGCTGCACTAGGTGTGGGAGACCTTCTTAACCCACCTAGAAGGTTTTGTTTCTGATCCTCCCTTGGATTTAGGTATTATATATCTAGATCTACGAGATCCAATGTTTGGTTTGCAATCCTGTAGCATACATTCCTGAAAAATGCGTTTTTCAGGCATTCCTTACTAAGCAGTCCCATTTGGGGATATTATAACTGTAATATTCATAATTATCCCAATCTAATAGGAATATTCAATTTTGTTTTTCTTTCTGTTTCCATGAATAAAACTTTAAAGGAGGGTCAATAGAACTCCTAAATCAGCAAAATAAATCAATTCCCCATGTGAACAAGGCTAAATCTTGTCTTCCATAATCATTCTATAAGATAAAAACATGAAAGTACAATGTGGTGTCAATGGTGCACACCAAAAATCATGTGGATTCCCCCACAAACCACCAACAAAATAGCTAATCCCAATGCTGCAAGTGGCTTCAAGTACATGATCATATAATATGTAAGAAGGGACAATCCTCCTTAGTACAACATGTTTCTCATATAAAGTAAAGAAGTACAAAACATAATGTGAAATTATACCTTCTCCACCATGTACTTGGGATCTTGAGCTGGAATGGCTCAATCGAAAATTCTCCCTCACCTGCAAAGAGTAGGGAAGTGGCTATGACATCATCTCTATCATCATCCAGGCTATGCATCTCTCCATATGCTAAAATATATCATGTTGGATGCCCTCCCAAATGAAATCCTCTGCCAAAGAAAGATATGCATCAAATTTCATGGAAAGGAAGTCCTCATGTGTTGCATGTAGCAGCTTCACCTTGAGCTCAGAAGCTCTAGTCAAGAAGACTCTGGCATAAGAATAGATGACCACATCATCCACTCTCTTTTCTGGATCTCAATTGTGGGAAGAGAAGCATGGAAGGATCAGCCTTCCAACATACACCTTTGGCATAGGATATGTCAAGGAAGAGATCAACAACAAGACATACATTTCTATTGATGTACCATCAACACTGTCATTGTTGGGCAGTGTAGTTCTATATTGGAAATCCCAACTCCTAGTGGATTATTCCAAATATCTTCACACATGCATGATACTTGATGACCATCTGCATGAAGAGGGGTACTTAGTCCATGGAGGAGTCATCTATCATCATGGTAGAATATTTTTGTCTAGAGCTTCTTAGCTCAAGCAAAAGATCCTACAAGGGGCATGCAGGGAGTTCTATTTCAGCCATATGCATTCCATGAAGATCTACAACATCATCATGAGGAGCTTTGATTGGGAAGGCTTGAAAGAGGAACTACATCAGCATTTTCAAGAATGTATGAGCTATGTGGAGTTGGGGCTACCAAGGGACTCTATGCAAGAGTCATTTAGGCCATCTAATCATTCTTTTGAAAGAGGAGAAAGTACCATGCACAACTCCATGTGTGGGAGAGACTTTGTTGGTAGAAACTTGATCATGTAAAGCAAGTTTCGTCTTCTGATTGTACATGTTCTTTCATAATTTTTATGCAGGACATGACTCCTAAGAGGAGTAATGTATCATGTAAATCTCATGGCAATTGTTGGGCCACTAAATATTCTGAACATTGCCACTCCCTTGATGTGCAAACGGAGATTTTGTTTCATGGTGGGTGCTTGCCAAAGGCACCAAACATATATCACACTTTCAGCCATAGTGAGATCTCAGCAAGTAAGTAGCGGGGAAACCACTTACCACACCTTTATCTGATGCAGGCAAGACAAGCACTGCATTGGTACCATGTGTGGGACTATGACCCACCTCCTCATGTTCAAATTTCTATTTGGGTTTATGTGATTCTACTTCCATACTTTGATGATCTAGTTGTACTTTTTATGGGATTGTATGAAGGGAGGATGGGAGGTTTGTATGTGCCACACAGGATGGAGACTCTCTATGTACCTCATGCTACATGTTTTAAGGAGATTATTGGTTCAGCCATGTTTGTTTCATGTGAGTTCTTGACTCCTTGTGGGATGGAATATGTACATCTCATAATGACTTTGGAAAAACAATTCATGGAGGGTTGGATTGGTGAACACTTAGCTTATGAAGAAAGCTTGATTCTTGATGGTGTCACCAATGGAGGAGGAGTAGTGTTGCAACACTCACCTTATCATTTTCTTGAGGACAAGCAACATTTTGGAGGGGGGGACTGCAATATTCCTAATTAACCCAAGCTAATAGGAATATTCAATTTTGTTTTTCTTTATGTTTCCATAAATAAAATTGTAAAGGAGGGTCAATAAAACTCCTAAATCAACAAAATAAATCAATGCCCCATGTGAACAAGGCTAAATATGGGCTCCCTTAATAAAACACCCTTATGTGTGAAAGGGTTTGAGACATTTGACTGGGTCAACAAGACCAAATGAACAACGTTGTCTAGATACAATGCACCTCCTAGATGCACAATGCAGCTTTAGTTGGAGACTACACATGTGAAAGTAGCTAAATCATTGAGATGGTTTAGGGTTTGGCAAGGATCCTCTCTTATAAAAGGAAGAGAAGGACAACATGAGAAGGTTGTTGAAGACATCTTATTTCTAAAGATTTTTTCTGTTTAGACATTTCTTGTTCTCTTGGATGTTTAGTAGAGAATAGTGTTGTTTAGCACTAGGGTGTTCCTGATTGAGAATCACACCTCTTCCATTGAGTAGTTTAAGGAGGAGTCTTGCATTTCTTGACCACTATCAGGCATTTTTCCAAGCTCTTATTCGAATTGAAACGCAGATCATGTTGAGGGTTTGGTTTTATTTCTAAGCTGCAGCAAGTGGAGGGTAGATCTACTCATATGTAGGCCATTATAGTGCCTCTTTTCACTGGGAAAGCATTCTATCCCCCTGGCAACAGAGTATTGGATGAGGAGAGCCCATTTTCAGATCTTTGATTGAGGCCACGTCATGTTCTATATCTTAGAGTGTAGTCCATCTTCCAGAACTGCGTTGTTTGCAAGGAGAAAGTTGCAGGGTCTTTTGGCACTTCAAGGAGGAGATATATCTTGTATTGGGAATCTTTCCTTGATTGTGGTGATCCATGGATTACAGATATAATCCATGTTACATTTAGATCTGATCTGAACACTGATGTATTTGCTTCAGAAATTCTGAATCATTCTGCAGACCAACTACATTAGATCTCAGATCTGCTCCATGTGCTTCATGTATTGCTGAAAACCCCAAGGGGCATTTGAAGAGGATACTCTATAGTGTGAAAATCTGATATAGATCTATATTTTTGTACACATATATGCTCTAGATCTGATGTGTAATCTACAGCTCTACTCGGCTAATAAAATAATGTTGTCAAGCTTGTACAGTGTTATCCTATGGTTGCAGCCTCTTATTTTGATCATTTCTTCATGTAATGTCTTCTTATTTTTATTCTATAATGAAATGGCTGCAAAAAAACTCTTATTATCTATTCTAGATGATCATATTGAGCCTCCATATTGATCTCCTACAGCTACCTTGCTCAACTGCATTATTTTCTTAGCAGTATTATTATATGTTGTTGCAGTCCCTTTCTTGGGCATTTTCTAGCTGCACTAGGTGTGGGAGACCTGTTTAACCCACCTAGAAGGATTTTTTTCTCATCCCCTCTTGGATTTATGTCTTAGATATTCAAATGTAAGGGATCCAAGGGTTGGTTTGTAATCCTGTAGAATATATTCCTGAAAAATGCATTTTTCAGGGATGCCTTGCTAAGCAGACCCATTTGGGGATATTACATAAATGCTCCTCTTTCTTTGTCCAAAACAAAAGCTAGATTCTTGAAACAAAAGGATTTAAATTTATGCATTCTTACTAGAGATTTGTATTGGAAAAATTTTGTTGGTATATTGCTTAAATTTTTACTTGAAGATGATGCATATGGAATCATGCAAGAGTTTCATGAAGGAGAGTGTGGAGGTCATATCTACTGGAAAACCACTGCCAACAAGATCCTTAGAGCTGGTTACTATTGGCCCACTCTTTTCCCTAACATACACAAACTAGTAGCCACTTTTCATAAATGCCAAATCAATAGTGGGGTTTATATTTCATATGAGAAATCCACCTTGCCTCATCTACCAAACACAAATGGATTCTCACTGCAACTGACTATTTCACCAAGTTGATAGAATCCATCCCCTCTAGGAATACCACTGACTTAGTAATCGTCAAATTCCTCAAAAACAACAACTTGTCTAGGTTTGGTGGTCCAAAAATGATCATCACCGATAATTCTACTGCATTTAAGTCCAAAAGAATGGTGGAATTTTGCTACAAGTAGCACATCACACTAGGGCACTCTACAGCTTATTAGCCTCAAGGTAATGGGTTGGATGAGTCCTCTAACAAAAGTTTTGTGAATATCATCAAGAAGTTGCTGTAAGAGAACAAAAAGCCATGGCATAGAAAACTAGTGCATGCACTATGGGCTGATAGACTAACAACTAAGAAATAAATCAACATGTCTCCCTATCAGCTAGTGTATGTCATGGATTGTTAGCTCCCTATATTACTAGTATAGTCCCTTATTGTTGTTAGTGTAACCCCATTCTTGTTATTATTGTTCCCATGTAACCCCCATATTGTTATTATTGTGCCCTTAAATTAATATTGTTAGGTCAGCTAGGAATACATTGTAGCCCTACTAAGATTACATCATGGCCCCATGGACTCCTATATATAGAAAGAAGGTTTTGTGATTTGAATAATACAAGAATTTTTCATTCATGTAATGTATTGGAGGTTTCCCCCTGAAAGTGGCTTATTTATAAGGCGTTGATATCTCTTTTCTTCTATTTTTGGAGCTTGTTTCACAACATTTGGTATCAGAGCTTTGGATTCTAAGGTTTCGCTGCTCCAAACAGGTCATCGTGGAATTTTCACTATAAAATTTTTTCTACAAAGGTTTAGAAGCTAAAATATTTATAGTGCGAAGCTGAAATCTTAAGGAACATCATCACAAAATTTCAGAGCTTGGCTCGTAATATTTTATGAGATATGATCTGTTGAATTGAGGGCTTTTTACAGGCTCCTGAATTTCACTTAAAAAGGTCATCGCGGTATTTTTCCTATGACGTTTTTTCTACGATGGTTTAGAAGCTAAACCTTTTATACAGGGAAGCCAAAATCCTGAGGAACATCTTGGCAAAATTTCAGATCTTAGTTCGGAATACTTGCATAGATAGGATCTATGGAATTTATGTATTTTTCAGGCTTCCGAATTTCATCTCAAAGAGGTGATCATGGGAAAATATTCATAAATCTCTCTTTGAGCATCGAACTGGAATTATATAAAAATTGAATGGAATTAAACGGACTGTAGTTTCTTGTCTATAATTTTCATAGCCAAAGGAGCAAACAGTGACACGAGGCAAGTCATACAAGTTCGCTCTACTGAACCAGTCCATAATTAGGTCACTGTGGGAGATTGGACATAACGTTGTCTTGAAGAATCAAAATCAAGTTAGACCTATGGAATTTGAAATAAGCTTCACAGGACTACTACAGGGTAGAATTTCAGATATTGAGGATCTACAAGTATAGAGATAAGTCAATTTCAATATCGAACTCCTCAAAAGAAAGTAAAAGGTGTGTGTATTTTTTTTCCGAATTGCAGAAGTCTTGTTTGAAGAATCAAGTTGAATTGATTCCAAGGGCATATTGTAGAATATGTTTCAGTATTGGGTTCTGAAATGCATCCCAAAAAGAATTCAACACCCATTAAGCCTTAAGAAGTCTCTACTATGACTCATGAAGATGAAGAATGGCAACATGACATATCAAATTTACAAGAGCAAGTGGAACAAATTTCACTCTCGCAAAGAGCAACAAAAAATGACATGGAAGTATTGAAGAAAGGTGTGGAAATTAAGATGGATGGTTTCAAGAAAGGCGTGGAATCTGAGATGGATGGTTTGAAGAATGGAATGGAAGCTAATATAGATGGCATGGAAGCTGGCATGGAATATAATATGGATGACATGGAAGCTAAGATCAATGAAAAAATGGAAAACATGAAGAATGATCTAAAAGCAGACATGGAAGGTTTGACAAAGTTGATACAACAAATGTTTCCTAATGGTGAAAAGATAGTAGAGGAAACTCATGATGAGAACAAAATAAGCGTTAATCATGATTTCATAAACTCTAATGTTGGCGGGAAGAACCACCATATTCCCAAAATGGATATGAGGAATTTTGATGGAAAGGATCCTATAAAATGGATACTATATATGGAGCAATATTTTGATCTCAATAATGTGAAAAAAACACAAAAGGTACGCATTGCAACTTTAGATTTAGAATAAAATACATTTGTATGGTATTGATGCCTTTGCTCACGTAAAAAAATTGTCACTTGGTCAATTTTTATGGAGGAAATGATAAGACATTATGAGGATAGAAAGAGCAACACCTTCTTTAGCCAATTGATATATCTCAAAGAAAAGGGTTTAGTGAGGGAGCACATTGAGGACTTCCAAAAATTGAATATAAGGGTAACTGATATTCCAAAGGAACACAGGATTGATCGCTTCATAGGTACTTTAAAGGATAACATCCAACATGAAGTTCGCATTTTGGAACCTGGCTCATTGGAGAAGGCATTTAGGTTGGCAAGAAAAATTGAATGTAAAATTATGGTGACAAGGAAGCCTACCACTCACTTCTATAAAGAGGGAAGTGTTGCTATTCATAGATTTCTACAACCTACAAGGTTGACACCACAACAATTGGAAGAAAAAAGAGCAAAAGGGCTTTTCTATAGTTGTGATAGCAAATACACTAAAGGTCATAAGTGTGCTGAGAAGAAATTAGTTTACATAGATTTTGAAGAGGAAGAATTTAAAAATGAACAAGAAGAAGATATACACTAGGAACCAACTGTAGAAGAGGAAGAAATCAGTCTGACCATATCGTGTAATGCATTGGAAGGAATTACCACTCCTCAAACTCTCAATATAGAAGGACATATCAAGAAGAAAAATGTAATAGTGTTGATTGATTCAGGTAGTACCCATAATTTTATTCATTGTAAGGTAGCCAAGGAATTGAATTGTTTCCTATATCCAGTAGCAGAATGTCAAGTGATGGTTGCAAATGGAGGAAATATAAATTTCTCTTGCAAATGCCATAATATCAAGCTGACCATGGGGGAATATGTATTGAATAGTACAATTCTTTCCATTCCTATGGGAGGTGATGATGTTGTACTAGGAGTACAATGGTTACAATCTTTGGGGATGGTAGCTTTTAATTTTCAAGAACTTTTCTTGAAATTTTTTTCAGAAGGAAAGGAAGTCAAATTACGGAGTATTGTAGGGAAGCAGGGAAATATAATAAGCTCTAATGTCATGAAAAAGCTTCTAAATAAATAACAACGAGGGGTAATTGCACAATTATGCTCACTAGAAGTTCCAACATCAAAATCATCTATTTCTGCAAATCTCTAAAAAGTCTTGGACAATCTTTCCAAGGTTTTTGAAACTCTGAAAAGACTCCCACCTATTCTTGATCATGATCATGCTAGTCATTTTATTCCAGGAAGTATTCCTCCAAACATCAGTCCTTATAGATATCCTTATGTCCAAAAGAGCGAAATTAAACATATGATTGTAGAAATGTTAGATGCTGGTATAATTCAACCTAGTCAAAGTTCTTTCTCTGCTCCTGTAGTATTGGTGCACAAGAAGGATGGATTATGGTGCATGTGTCCAGATTATAGGGAGATCAATAAGCTCACCATTAAAGATAAATTTCCCATTCCTATGATTGATGAATTACTGGATGAATTACATGGAGCAATTTATTTTAGCAAGTTGGATCTTCGTTCAGGATATCATCAAATTAGAATGAAGACTGAAGATATTCTGAAAACAACATTTCAAACTCATCGGGATCATTATGAATTTTTTGTCATCCCTTTTGGTCTTACCAATGCACCTTCTACATTTCAAGGCTTGATTAAGTCCATTTTCAAACCCTCAGAAAATTTGTGTTAGTATTTTTTGATGATATACTAATGTTTAGCAGGTCTTGGAAGGATCATGTTCAACATGCTGACAGGGTGCTCAAACTATTGCAGGAGAAACAATTATATGCAAAAACATCCAAATTTTTCTTTGGAGTATAGGAGGTGGAATATCTGGGTCATATTTTATCTCACGAGGGTGTTAAGGTAGGCCCTAACAAAATTAAATCAATTAAAGAATGGAAACTACCCAAAACCATAAAGAAATTGCAAGGATTTCTCAGGTTAACAGGGTATTATCGCAAGTTTGTTAATAATTATGGGAGAATAGCATCACCTCTAACAACATTATTGAAGAAAGATGGATTTTTATGGACTCCTGAAGCAACTAAGGCCTTTGAACATCTTAAAGATTCAATGTGCCTAACACCAGTCTTAGCTACACCAAACTTCAAAAAAACCTTTATTGTGGAATGTGATGCCTCAGGAAATGGAATTGGTGCTATTTTAATGCAAGAAGGAAGACCCATTGCTTTTGAAAGTCATCCAATAAAAGGAAATTATTTTCAAAAAGCTATTTATGAGAAATAAATGTTAGCAATACTGCAAGCACTAAATAAGTGGCGAACTTACCTAATGGGAAGACACTTCAAGGTAAAAATTGATCATGATAGTCTTAAACACTTTTTGGAACAAAGAATATCTTCAGAAGAGCAACAAAAATGGGTCACAAAGATGTTGGGTTATGACTTTGAAATAATCTACAGAAAATGGAAGCTAAATGTTGTTGCAGATGCACTCTCAAGAAATAATGAAGATGTGGAAGCATTTCTTTGTGCCATTTCTATTATCCAACCAGATTGGATAACTCAAGCAAGGGATGAATGGAAGAAGGAAAAAGAAGTGTGGACACTCATTCAAAAGTTGTAGAAGGATCCTAGTACATCTGATACATTTAGTTGGAAAAATGATTCCTTATGGTACAAAGATCACTTATATCTTTGTAACAATTCCCAACTAAAACAAAAGATTCTTTTGAAATTGCACACTTCTCCTTTAGGAGGACACTCAGGATTTTTAAAAACTTACCACAGGGTGAAGAAAGAATTTTTTTGGGATGGCCTTAAATCTAATATTCAAAATTTTGTGGCAGAATGTTTGATTTTCTAGTAGAATAAATTTGAGAAAATTAGGACCCCAGGTCTTCTACAACCTTTATTCGTTCCAAGTCAAAGTTGGGAGGAGATTTCAATGGATTTTATCACAATATTACCTAAGTCCGAAGGAAATATTGTCATCATGGTGGTAGCTGATAGACTTACTAAGTATGCACACTTTTGTGCATTATCTTATCCATTTAAAGCATGTATAGTTGCTACTACATTTATGGACACAATTAAAAAGATACATGGAAACCCAAGGGTTATTGTGAGCGACAGAGATCCCATTTTTACAGGAAATTGTTGGATGAAGTTATTTTATTGTTTGGGTACTCAATTAGCTCATATCTCATCTTATCATCCTCAATCCGATGGTCAAACTGAGATAGTAAATAAACTTTTGGAAGGATATATTCGTTGTTTTGTATCTGATAAATAAACATAATGGGTCAAGTGGCTACCTTTCGATGAATGGTGGTATAACACTTCCTTCCATACTGCAGCAAAAATGACCCCATTTATGGAACTTTATGGATACCATCCACCATCCATCACATAATATTTAAGAGAAAATTCAAAGGTTCAAGCAGCGGAAGATCGCATCGAGCATCAATGAGAAGTTCTCCCACTCTTAAAGGATAACCTGAATTTGGCACAAAATGGAATGAAACAACAGGAAAAACAACATCGCAGCGAGAGAAGTTTTGATGTAGGAGACTAGGTATTTTTACGGCTACAACCATACAAACAAATGTCCCTCAAGCAAGCTAAGAAGGATAATAAATTATCACAAAAGTACTATGGTCCTTACAGGGTGTTGCAAAATATTGGTACTATGGCATACAAATTGGAGCTTCCTGCTTCTTCATGAGTGCATATAGTTTTTCATGTTTCATGCTTAAAGAAGGTTATAGGTGAAAATATTCCAGTTCAAACAATCTTACCAAAACTTGATAAGGAAGAAAAAATCATATTGGAACCTGAAGCGGTCACAGAAAAAAGAACTCGACAACTACAAAATCGATCAATTTCAGAGTATCTCATCAAGCGGAAGAACTTACCCATTGAAGATTCTACATGGGAGGGTGAGAATTTTATACAGAAGCACCCAAATCTACTCAAGTGTTGAGGACAACAATTTTTTAAAGGAGAGGGGCATGTTAGGTCCCTATATTACTAGTACAATCCCTTATTTTTGTTAGTGTAGACCCCTTATTGTTATTATTGTCCCCCTATAACCCCCATATTGTTATTATTGTGCCGTTAAATTATTATTATTAGGTCAGCTAGGATTACATTGTGGCCCCACTAAGATTACATTGTGGCCCCATGGAATCCTATATATATAAAGGAGGTTTTGTAATTTGTATCATCCAACAATTGTTGATTCATGTAATGTATTGGAGGTTTCCCCCTCGAAGTGGCTTATTTATAAGGCGTTGATATCTCTTTTCTTCTATTTTTGGAGTTGGTTTCACAACATGGATGCAGTTTTCCCAACATCCTTGGGATTTCCAGTTATGAAGGTTCTTCAAGAGGTACAATCAAAAGAAAATGATATGCAAAGGAGGCTAAACCAAGCCATTCACTTGCAACAGTTAAGGGAAGAAGTTTACAAAATAACACAAGCAGTGCAAGAGAACATAAAGAAGATCTTTGACAAAAGGACCAAAGCCAATGATTTCCATATTGGAGACAAAGTGCTGAAGTGGGATTCAAGGAGAGAGGAGAAAGGCAAGCATGGAAAATTTGAAATTTTTTGGAAGGGTCCATACATCATTCATTTATTTAGAGGTACAATGATTTCATTTTACAAGAGCTGGATGGAACATATTTATTTGGAGGTCCTCTCAATGGTAGGATGCTCAAGCACTATTTTTGTCAAAATTCCTAGTTTTAAGCTTTCATTCATTGTACATAACATTGAATGATGAAAAATCAGAAAGAAAAAAACACAAAAACAAAGAAAAGAAGAAAAAGAGGGTAGGAAAAAGAATAGGTACAACCCCATACCAAAAAGAGTATTGCTGAGAGTGTGCAAGCCTAAATGCCACTACCCTGATGAAAGGAAGTCTTGTTCAATCATCTAGCCTAATCATGATAGAACGTGTTTTAAATTTCTGCTGATAGGTTAGTAAAATAATACTTGTCAAGCCATTTAAGCTTGTATTTTCAGTATATTAGATTAGTAAAAGATGCTAGTTCCTAAAGCATAAATCTGAACCAAAGAGAAATGATAGGGATGCATAACAAATTCTGAATCACAGCCCTCAAGTTTCTAGTTTTCACTTGTAAAAAAATAAAGTCTGTGTGCAGCTTGTCCAAATGCCATAGCCCATGGAAAATCAGATTGCTTAATATTGGCTTGGTCATATTTTGAATTTAATGTTAGTAGGTTAGAGAATAAAATTTGTAAAATAGCTTAATATTGACAAATGAGTAGACTAGGTAGAGAATAAGAGAGTTCATTAGCCTAATCTGAACCCTTGGAAGTGACAAGGGTACAAATAGATAGTTTTTATGATTTCAAAAGAAAAAATGATGTCAAGGGTTTGCCAATCCAAGTGCACCTGAAAGAAGAAAAAAATGTTAGGAAAAGTATGATGGGTAGGTAGAACTGATATTGAAGCAATCATGTCTTTTCATATTTTTGAGATCATAGCTTCAAGAGAGCATCAAAAAATGAAGGAAGAGAGATCTTCCAAGTACAAGTAAGGTACTAATCTTCAAAGCTCAGAGATCTAAAATTTGAGGTCCTGGACACCTTCTGAAGAGGAGTTTCCCTCCCCAAGTGGAGCCACTATTAGTCATCAGTAATTTTTACTATCTATAGATCAATATAGATTGGTTCCATATTTCTAAAGACAAAATTCCCTAAATATTGTGAGTTTTAGAATTCTCACTTTCTTCATTATCCTTATAGGAAAATTTTCACTATTCTATCAACCTTGCCATTTCATGGTAACCCTACCACTACTAAAATCTCCTTATGGGCTTGTGCCACTCATCTTCATCCTCTTTTCCTACCTAAGACCTCATAGCTCTATTTTTTCATTGCCCATAACTCCATTTTCCATCTAAGCTTTCCTATAGAAAACTCATTCACATGATCCCCAAGTTCCTCAAGCATTGATGGTCTCAAAACTATCTCTATAGGCTCTTTAGATAAATCAAGTATATTGGATTTTGGATATTCAATACACCACTTTGTCACTACGTCGTTTTTACACTTGAAGACTCGAAGAAAATTTTCAGTCAAAGACCAGGTCAAATAATCCTCCCACTAGGTCAATTAGGGTTTGAGATGTTCCAAGGTCATCATTGATGTTTCATACATTGTGTTTATTTGTTAGAATATGGTTCAGAGGTATTGAAGTGTTGAGACATGGTTACTCAAGGAAGACCTGAAATTTTCCAAAGAAGCACTACACTATCAGCTCAAAGTCTATAAGAGGTAAATTTTAAGATTTTGACACTTCTGCAGGAGTGTTGAAGTTTCCATTAGCAGAAGGAATTGATAAGGTAGATGTTCTGCTCCTGATTCAAGAAAAATGACAACAGAAGAAATGGAAACACTTGTTATTGTAGAGAATTAGGGTTTTTGAGCTTGATTGGGCCAGTACTGTGCCAAGCAAGGAACAATGGCAGAAATGACCATGGAGGAGGTACACCAAAAACCAAACATGAAGAAAATTCTTTCAGAGATTCTTGATGAAAAATGGAAAAAGGTGAGTTGAACTAGACATAAATGAATGAACTTGAAAAGGCTATAGAGAACTTAGAAGACAACATGATGATTGTCTTGAAATCACTCCAAACATCTAAAGTTTTAGGAAAGTGTCAAGAGAAGGTGAAACCATGAGTTGAACTACATAATGAATGTAAAGGAAGGATTGTGAAGGTGTTGTTGTGTCAAATAAATGTATCAAATATTCAGGATGAAAGGGACACAAATTTCCTAACTACCAGCCAAGGAGAAAAAACAAAGTTTCATAGTGTAAATCACATGGGATTTTGAAGTTTCCACTGTGAAATCATCAAAAAGGTGTCAAAATAATTTCTTCATGCCTTAAGGAATAGAAATAAAGTTCAAACTCATCATTTCAGTCTCCTACATGCAAACACGTGTAAGAAGGTTAGTAAGAAAAGGTGAAAAAGACAAGTTGAATGTTGTAGTGGAAAACACGGAAAGCCTTGATGTTGCTACTGTGTAAAGCATCCTAAGATTGTCAAAGATGAATTTATCATGATCCAGGGAGTAAGAAGAATCTAATTCAGTACTTTCAGGCACCTGGAAATCATAAGTGGCCAAAGAAGGTAAAAATTCTATTTTAAATTCCATGGTGTAGGCAAAAAAGGGTTTTGAAGGTGTTGTTATAAGAAATCCTCCCAAAAATGTTTAATGAGTCTGTCATGCCTGAATGAGAAAAGCATGATGTTGAACTCCAAGGTGAAATCCGAAGAGGATTTTAAGGCTGCTACTGTGTAAAATAAATATGTCAAGCTTCAGAAGTAAAAGGAAAAGCCACTTCAATGTTTTTATGTCACCTGCAAAAAAAAAGTGTTAAAGGACATCAATGAGCCAAGAAGAGTCAACTTTATGACTCAAGAAAACCTGTAGAGCAAAGGTGTAAATAACATCAGTGAAAATGAGCAAAAAGAAGAGTGGAATTCATTATCTAAGTCACCTGCAAAGCAAAAAGGCCAGAGAGTTACTGAGAAAGGATGAAAAAGTGAAAAATACTTAAGACATTAGGAAATGGGTTTGCAAATATTAAAATTAAATGCCAAGCATATAAAGGGTCATTTTGTTTTTCATGTGATTCATTTTTCACTTGCAAAGAGTCAAAGCATTCAAGGAGAAGAGATTTTTGAGTTTCCAAGTCGAAATTAGGCTAAGTGTTGTGGTGCTCCGTGCTCGGCTTGGCGCTGCGCCCCTAGAAACTGGCACTACACATTTGGCTTTCCCTTCCCATGTATTTTCTTAAGGCACTGTGCACCTAGAAGTGGGTGTTTCGCTCTTGGAAGAGCGTTGTGCTCTTGATTGATAGGCCCAACAAGGAATCCTTAGCACTGCGCACCTAGACTAAATGCTGGGTCCTTGGCCTAGGTGTTGCGTGCTTGACCTAGGCGCTGCACCCTTGGCCAGAAGGGCCTCCAAACCCTTGCAACCACTGAAACCTCCTCAAAACTTCTTCAAGATGCCTCCAAGATTTCTTCAAGCACTTGTGAGGGTAAGTATAGCTCATCAAGCCCTTCTTCAAGAATTTTTGGTGATTTATTATTAAAGGAAATTAAAGACGTAAGAAGGAACCCTATATTTGAACTTAAAAGCACTGCTTAAATACTCCTTCATCTACCTGCAAATGGAAGTTACTTATAAACAGAGAGATTTCACTGGTAGAGGTTTCCCATTCAGCTAAGATGTCCTTACACTCATCCCACTCATAACACTTAGCCCCTTACATTGTAAAAACATTGACATTAGATGCCCTCTTTCTTATGAGTTTTACATTAGTACAAGGAGTTTTCAACACAGAGTTTAAACAAGTAGTTGAGGTTGTCATTCGATTTTGTCTCTCACTTAGCCTAGTATACATATACCCTCACTCATTCATCTCACTCACTTACAGAGCTACCTTTTTCATCACCATTCCATTAACCTCTTCCATATCAGTTTCCATTTATAGTCTTAGGGTTTTTCAAAGGCAGAGTGGTCAAAATGTTAGAAAGAGCGGATAGTGGTAGTGAAGGAGAAGGCTAAATTTGAAGGAGGTAGGGGCACAACGGTGGAAAGATCAACAGGTTTGAACCACTCAACACCATAGAGCTAAATGAATCTCCCTTAATTGTCTCCTGCTTCCAACATGTAGGCTACTATGAATTTTGTGAGAAGGTACAACAGGTGCAAAACCACCCTAAGCTAACTAGGCTTTTCATCATTAACGTACATGAGAAACAAGTTAACCTTGCAGGATTAACCTTTGAGATGTATTCTAATGCTATTTCCAATGTCACTAGGATACCTAGTGTAGGGGAGAAATGGTTCAAGAAAGCCAATCTTGACATGAGCTACTATGAGCCATTTTTAAAACCTAGGTACAAAGATCACTGAAGATCCATATTTCCTTTCTCACATTTTCTAGAGAGTTATGCACCTATGATGAGGATCATTATGAAGTATTTTACATGTTAGGGAAGGTTCTCCTGGCTTTACTCCTATTACATTAGGTTTCTTATGCACTTTAATAGGGTTAGGATGCTTCACCTACCCTATTACCTCTACAGAAGCATTGAAAAATTGTCCTATATTGTAGAAAAGAGAGACTATCCCCAGTTGATGCAAAACCTCTTTCACCACTCTCTTATTAAACTAGTTGCTATGCATCAATTGCAGCATAAGGGCATTCCATGGGAGTTTTTCATTACCCATGAGGTGTTCACCAATCCACAAGGACAACAACATCAAGATGTACCTTCATCTTCTCAGCCTCCCATTCCTCATTCACCATCACACCCAACTACACATCCATCACCATCTGCTAAGATTCCATCACCTCATGATGACTCTTCCACCTCACTATCTACTCACATTCCTTCACCTAAGGATAGTGAAAATCCTTCACCGCTTTCTCAAAATCCCTCACCTTCACCTCATGATACTAGTGCATCTAACAGAGAGGGAGATGAAAATGAAAAATTAGAAAATGAGGGTAGTGACACTAATGTCAGTGAAGAAGAAAGAAAGGAAGATGATATCAGTGAAGATGATGTCAATGAGGCAAAAAAAAATGAATAAGAAGGAAATGAGGAGGCAAATGTCAATGATAAAATAGAAAGAAATGAGGGAAAGATCAACAATGATGATGTTGACAGTGGCTCAAAGAGCCTTGATGGCACTCATGACAGCAGAGCACATGACAGTGAGGTTAGTGAAGAAAATAGTGATGAGGGCATTGAAGAAAGCAGTAAAAATAATGGCAGTAAAAATGTAGAAGGAAGTGAGGAAAGGAGCCATGAAGAAAACAACAAGGAAAAGGGAAATGATATTAGTGAGGATGATGTCAATTATAAAACAAAGAGCACTGAAGTAAAAAAAAAATGATGATGTTGGCACTAATGATGACAGTGAGTCAAAAGGCCATGATAGAAATGATGATACCAATAAAGATGCCAGCCAGGAGAGCAATGCTGATAAGAGCCATGATGAAAGTAAAGATGACATTCATGATGGAAATAAGACATATGGCACTGAAATGATCAAAATTAAACCTTTGTCTTTGACCTAACAAAGAGGAAATAGGCATGTGTTTGATGCCCTCAAGAAGCAAAGTGCCATGCCTTATACATGAACTAAGCAGCTTGATAGAGGTAAGGAAAAGGTCATGGATGAAGAAGAAGAAGACCAGCATGAGACTAAACAAGAATTTGAACTCATTCATGTTGACAGTGATGATGAAAATGAGGCAAGGATCTCAAGCATGTTTCTCAAAATCAAATATGACCAAATTAAATATTTGCAAGCCAGTCGGGCTAAGGATGTCATCCATTAGTATGATGTTGAAAACAAGGAGCTAGAGGCATAAAAGGCAATCTATGATATCAGAGCTATCACAGCTCAGAAAGAGGCTACAAAATCCAAGGCTAAGCTATATGAGGACTTCGATAGATATGTGAACACTGATGAAGAGGAAGAACAACTTCCTAGGAGGAGGGCAAGAAAAATTGGTTTAAATAATCCCTTAGCCAAGGAGAGAGAACAAGTGGAAGCCTTGGCAGAGCATCTCACTCCAAGTGAGTTGCTTGTCATGGAAATTGATTATGACAGGGAAGCTTGGATTGTGTAACACCCCAGTTTATGTTTTCTTTCAAAGCTAGACATTGGAACTTTAATCCTAAGGGGAGTGGACACCAAATGGATAAGTATTTTAGTGGATGTAATTAAATATTTCAGTTTGGAAATAAAATAAAATAATATTGTGCAGATTGACCAATGAGAATTGTGAGATCACTTGCTAAATCCAAGAGGATGGATAGAGGCAAATAATTCCCCAAAAATCTTTCAAAAATCCTCGAAAGAATTTATTTCCAAATTAGATTTTGAGGAAAATCTAGTTTCCCCAATGATGTGGAGAGTAGTTGGGAAGAGGTAAAAAGCTGGGAAAAACATAAACCAGCTTTAAAGGTCCCTAAATAGGGAAGCGTAGGCAAAAAGTAAGAAAAGCATCCTCATATTCTGGACGCAGAATTAGAAACAGGCTTTGGGGAGCAAAAGCTTAAATAAGCTATTCCTGAATAGATTAAGGGGTTGGTCTATTCTAGGAGGTGATCTCAGCTCGGGGGTGAGTTCTAGAGATAGAGGGACTCTACGGTTGGGAGGAATGGTCAAATACCAAAGTGGTATGCACAGAGTATTATGAATGATTTACATTGATTCTTGTTAAGGGTAAAAGTTAATGATTGTTGCTGCATATTTCCTGAAATGTTTTGTTTATGCTAGTGTTCCATACATTTACAGAATGGTAGATAAATTAAACTCTTTCAGTCCTGCATAGTTGTAGGAACCAGGAATATGAATATAAATCAGCCAGAAACTCTAAACCAGGCTTTGGTTTAAATCTGGAGATTATGTTTCCTCATAATTTATATCCATGTAACTTTAATCTGGTTCTGTTATAAATAGAATTCATTAAGTAAACATTAGCGCAACCAAATAAAAACCTGTGTGTAGGCTGAATTAATTACAAGCAAGGAAGAGCTATATATATATATTGGTGGAATTAGTTAAGTGAATTACAGTCATATAGATTTATAAATCAGTAGTACATGGTTGGTTATTGATTTTCTTCTATAATAATAACTGAATGGAAGAGTATATAGATTATTCCTATAAACTAAATTGTTATATATATATATATATATATATATATATATATATATATATATATATATATATATATATATATATATATAT
Source organism: Pinus albicaulis (assembly GCA_034641835.2). Classification (NCBI taxonomy): domain Eukaryota; kingdom Viridiplantae; phylum Streptophyta; class Pinopsida; order Pinales; family Pinaceae; genus Pinus; species Pinus albicaulis. Next base: position 1,262,605,088 of record CM076572.1, read on the forward strand.
ATATATATATATATATATATATATATATATATATATATATATATATATATATATATATATATATATATATATATATATTTAGTAAGTAAAAGAATAGGACAAAACATGTTTACTAATCATGCAATCAAATTTGATATGGGAATTATATATATAGCAAAACTAGTGTTAATATCTTCCTTAAAGTAAGAATCCAAACTAAATAATTTCTAGAAGTGATAAGATGTGTCTGCAAATCTCTATAACATGTATGCAGACGATACAAGCTGTGAAATATAAACAAAAATCACTTCTCCATTAGATTTATGGAATCGAATACCACATAGACTGAAGTTGTTATGATAAGAACCATTATAAAAATGTGAAAACAATATAGTTGCCTATTATAATGAAATACCTGAAAATATAGAATCTGTAGTAATGGAAAGTTCTCAGGCACTGATAAATTGCAGACTTAAGAATTCTTACAACAAAGAGACTTATAGTCCATTTATCCTATTATCATGAAGAGGAAACAAGAGGTAAAAATAAGGCTAGTAAATTTATTACTTTCTTCAACTATACTTAGGTAGATCATTATGGAAAAGAAAAATATATTATGGAGTTGTCAATAATAATCGAGCTGAAGGAGGGAGAGTTATTATACAGATACATATATATCAATTGCTGAAGCCACTTATAGCATAGGCTCGCATAGTCCATAATGACATTCCAGAATTTAATTGTTCAGAAAATTCTACCATCTGAATGATATTAACAGTCCCAGCCTCTGGCCAAAATTAAGGCTAACAAAAAAAAAAAAAATATAATAATAAAATAAAAAAAGGAGATAGCCATCCTTGTGGAAAAACTGTGAACTAATTTAAACAGGAAATGGAGGTAAACATCATTGCCGACAGGAGATAGACGCTGACCTGTGACCATGAAAAATAAATCTTTATAATGATCCTATCGCAAGGATAAGTATGAAATCTTCAATAACCTATTCGTGAGGTAAATAACGTACTTGCACAAACATTTCGGGGAATAAGTTAATATGTATGAATGCAATTGGATAATGATGCCATAAGAGGTTATGATAAAAAATTAGGGTTATACTTACCCATAAACTATAAGAATAATCCATTCCCCTCTGATGGTTGTCTGTGAGCCACTGAAACGAATTGGTTACATGTATACACAACATCGAAACCAAACCATTCTAGAATTCAATACTTCTATAAGTATTACCTCAGATGTGGTATTTAACTCTACATAGGAGAAATATACGTGTGTAAAACGAACCCTCTGCATATATTACAAGATGTCGATTATATTCTCGCAGGCGTTATATGAACCAAATATAAAACAAGAATGGACATAAATTAGAAACAGAATCTCTTAACCTCCAGTGAGAAAAATCTCATAACCTTGAAAGAGAGTACCAAGGAAAATTGAGACGAAAAATCTAAACGCATTGACTTGAGTGTAATTACATCAAAATAACAAGATAAAACAAAATCATAGCCATGGATAAAGAGGTGACGCTATACCATCTCATATAGAAACCATACGAATCGACATCGACCACTATGTGAAGTTGTCATATAGACGCAGGCCGAAGTAATAAAGGTTAAATGTATATTGACTCAAGAAAACTCAGGAAACGTCATGAAATTTTGTTTCAGGGTTAATAATATGCCTGTAAATACAAGTGCTCCACCCAAGTAGGAAGCATGCTAAGATATAATATAAGAGATCATCTAATCACTAAATACTTTGACTATAACAAGGACATGAAGAACTGCAAAGGCCAATATACCAGTGTAACCACAATTCAAACGAGAAGAGTATTCTGTGTCATTACCCAAGAACCTGGAGGACTTAACCATTAACAAAAATGGGAAGGATATAATATGAATTTTACCTGAACAATTAAGCTCTCGGCACTGGGAGATTGGAACCGGCTCGTGTACCCAAACGCAGAAGTGAAACAGTGAGACTTCGGCGTTCATTGAGAGAAATTGTTAAAAGTGACAAATGAAAGTTGCGGATTGAAAAATTGAACTTATAATGGAGCCAAACCATTATTTATCATGGATCTCCACTGTCCATGTGGAGGGCGATGCGCACACCCGGACAAGACTAGAGAGACAAGTACCTCAGAAAAAATTCAAGAACGTTGAAACACGAGAGATAAGATTTGCAGAATGATCCCATAGTAGGCATTCTTATCAAGAACTATACGGAAGCACATGAAAAACCACGCATAATTTAATTCTCCCAAATGGAAGTTTCCGAAAGTACAAAGGAAACCTTACAAGGAGTAAAACTAAGGTCCCTTTAACAAGACGTAACAATTAAACCAGTCAATAAATAAGAACGAACAAGTACTGAGGTCGTGGCCTTCCTCAGATACACAATCGAGTTCTCATGGGTATCAACGAAACCATGACAAGATGTAGTGGTTAAAATAATACAAACATCTATTGAATTTGAATGAGGGATATATATATATATATAACTTCACATGAGGAATATAAACGAAACCCTAGTGATATGTACTATAACCAAAACCATAATGGTTCGTATTTCAATCATGAGTGAAAGAAAATCAGGTAAGCGATCCATGAAGTGAACCTTATCTTATAAAACAAGTGGTAGTATTGAGATATTAACCACAATATTCATCATTTCATATCATATATGGTGGTATTTAGGTATTAGCACAAGTATTATGGTTAGTAATGGGTGTTGAAATAGCAACCCATGCTTTTACAAAAAAAAAATTATGGGGTAATTAAAACCATAAGTTGCAAAACTAAAATAGATATCCTAGAAAAGAGAGAAGTATCGTGCCATGACAAAACAAATATTTGTATAAGGGAAGTTCATACAAT